>JZKD02S1866406.1:19893-50106 GCA_000966675.3 Picea glauca
AGGAATAGAACATGGGTGGGGTGGATAACACTCCATCCCACAACAAACCGAGCTAGACCCAATGGACTATGTGTGTGTGTGTGTGGTATTTCCACTAATGATAATATTTATCATTAATAGATAAAAAGGATAATACTTCTCTTACATCACTTTAGCTATGAAATATTTTAACCCATTTTCTCACTTGGAGTTGATTGTTTTAAGGTAAAAACATTGTTGTGTATCCAATAATTATGACTTTTGTACCTATTCCTTTATAACACACATTGACTTGTTCCATCTACATGTATATCATGCAAAATACAAGTAGTATTCACTGAATATTTATGGATACCCACATGATCAAAAGGTCAAGGGAAAAAATATATTGATTTAATAAATATAAATCTTCTTTTTTAATTTCCAAATCATTTTTAATATGCTCTCATTGTGTCGTAAAATCGAACATTGCACAGTTTTTTCATAATTCTCCTCTCATTCCTAATTCACTTATCATATTAATCACCATAATGTCTAACCATTAGCACCACTAACTACTTTAACCCCTAACACTTATAATCCTTGACGTCACCCCTCGATCCATATAACCCTAATCCATAGGCATTGTGAATCCTCACTCGTATAATAAACCCCTTTTATTATTTTAATTAACCAATTGTCGACATTGTTTCCATATTGCATAAATAATGGTGGGTTCATTGAGTTCTTTGTCATCATCTAATTCAAAGTATGCCTTGGTAACTTCATCTAGCAATAACCCAAATTTCATAAATGTCTTAATGCGAAAAAAATCACATATTTTTATTAGAATAATTTTGATGTCCACTCATAAGAGTTGGATTTGTATCAGTTCTTATGTAGAAGAGACATACAAGATCTAATTCAACATCAAGTAGTTCCTCCTCTAGTATGAGATTGAAGTAGTGTACCAGATCATCATCTGCTTAAGATGTACATTTACAATATTATTAGGTTAAATATGACATATGCATATTTAAATTATCATGCTTATCATAATTATTGTTTACAAATTCCAAATCCAGTTCCAACAATATGCCTTGACACTTCAATACAACATGTCAAAAGGAATGTATGTAAATTAATAAATTAATAAATATAGCATATGAATTTATAATAAGTTTTTTCATGATGACCAATTATGTGATTGATATATTTATGTATATGTATATGTTTTGCAGGAAAATAGTGACAATTCACTACAAGGAGAACACCTTCTTGCAGAGGTTTCTGAAAAACCTCCCCGAAAAAATTATCCCTTAGTTCTTTATAGCGGAGATCGTTAATGGAGGCAGGAAACCGAAGGTTTTGCGAAGGTTTTCTTTTTGTGTTCCTTTCAGGACTATATGCACCGGTGTGCATCTAAACATAATGCATATGTTCTAAAATTTTCAAACGCACCGTCACTATTCATAGCAGAGGTTGTTAGCGGATGCGAGCAGTTGGAATATGTTTGCGAACAATTTTGTTCGATGCATCTATACGGTACATCTGACCCGATACTCATTTAAAACATAATGTACATACATGTAGATGTTCAAATGCACCATCATAAGTTATAAAAAATAACAATCACCAATCAAAGTGCATCGATACCATTGAATCTTACGTATTGGTGTGTACCCAGTGTTTGATGGCACACCACGTTATGGGTAAATAAAATAAATTATTAGACCAATTTTCATTATGACACCTCATCCACTTCTTCCAATCTCCTAAGCAAGCACTGATGCTTAATCTGTTTTCACGGATGCCCTATTTTCGATGCTTTGTTGGCACAGGGGCAGACCCAGGGTTCAACTCCAAGACCGCACCAACAAGCCCTAACTACTGGCCCTTTCGACAACACCTACGAAGCAGATGCAGTCTCACTCGAAGTAGTTATGGGGGGGTTACAGGACACATATGTCTACAACCAAAGGGAATACCAAGTGGATCTAATACAAGAGCAATGCAACATTTATATATCACTTACCAGTTCATATCTACTCCAATCAGATCAATCAGATCTAACACAATAATGAAAATAAAAGTATATCAAATGACAAAGAACAGAGCATCAATCACACACACAACACAAGATATACGTGGTTCACCCTCTCTCTAGGGAAACGTCCATAGAACTGTTCTTTATAATATATTAAGATGAAGCATATAGTTCTTGTCTGCACTCTTAGCTAACAGATATTCTTTCTTCTCCTTTCTTTCTCTCCCCCCCCTGTGCACCGAGTTGCAGGGTTGACCTTCACACCCAACTGAAGATCTTACAATACTAGAAGGCTCTACACTCAACACTTCTCTCTCACGCGAAAATTATCGCTCATGCCAATAAAAAAACTAGAACCAACAATACCAGCAACAATAACAACAACAACAACCCATCCCAGGTCCTTTAGACCTCTATTTATACATTACAATATCTCACCGACAGCCTTAGGCTGAGACCTAAGTGTCAAAAGCCTAGGTCAACTTGACCCGCATTTTCAGGGTTTCACCAGCCTATCTTTCCTTCCTTCTCGTGCGATGCTCCAAAGCATCCGACGATAGATTTTTCTTCTTGTTGAGTTGCCCATAATCTGTCTTCCTTTCTGATCTATCATCCTCGATCTCCTTGTCCAATGTCTTTCTTTCTATTACTTCACTCCATCCTTTATGCTCTTTTGATTACTTCAACCCAGTAACAGTCACTGTGTCTTCCGCGCAGTTCATGTTTTGCCTTTTCTTCCTTGATATTTGCGTGCTTCCATAGCCAACTGCCAAAAATCCCCCAACACTCACATGTGACTCATCCCAAGGCACTTTAGATATCAATTTCTTGTTTTACTTTGACTTTAGATTGTGTGGGGCAGCTTGTGCTTCTAGCTCTAGTCCTCCCTTTCTTTCTCGTGCAGACTATATTTGATGTGTCTGGTACCCAGTTTCAACTACACTTGGTACCTAGACCCTTTTCCTCATCCGTTCATTGAAAGTTGTGAGGCAGCTGGTTGTCATAATACAATTTCAACCGGCTCCCATTCACTAAACCTTCCTTCCATTCTCCATTCAAAGTCTTCAACTGTGAAACTCCTCCTTCTGTAACATAGGCAACCTCATATGGCCCAAGCCAATGCGTTCTGAACTTCGTAGGATGCTTCATGAATTTACTATCATATACCAGTACCAGATCACCTTGCTTAAATACCTTCTTCTTGATGTGTCTATCGTGGTAGGCCTTCTCTCTTTCCTTCTGAACCTGCTGGTGAAATACTACAATGAATCGGTCTTCTTCCAGTTCGACCAACTGTGCAAGCCTCTCTCGAACAGTGCCAGTATCATCCATATTTTTAAAGGCATCAATTATTAAGCTGGGTACCAAATATTCCATTGGGACAACGACTTCGAGACCATAAACCAGTTTGAATGGAGTCTTCATTGTCAATTTCTTGCAAGTGGTTCAATAGGCCCATAATACTGTTGGTATTCTTAAATCCTAGTCATCTATGTTCACACTGTAAATATTCATTAGCGTTGTGTCCAAGATATTTTTGAATGCTTCAAATCTCCCATTCGCTTATGGATGATAAGGTGTGCTCTTCTGATGATGGAATGCAAATTCGTCAGTCAAGGATTCAATTGTTTTATTGATGAAATGTGTGCCTTGATCACTCATAAGGATCTTCGAGCATCCAAACTTGGTTATGATGTCATAAAATATGAAGCACGTAGCTATAGTGGAACTACAGTCCTTAAATTCTCTTACTTCGGCCCATCTGGTTAAGTACTTTGTCGCAGTGATTATGTACCTTTCTCCTATGCACTTCCCTGCTGGGTTAATAGGTCCCACAAAGTCAATGGCCCATTTCTCAAATGCTTGTAGGGTCAGTTGTGGTGCTAACAACATTTCATCTCTTCTAGATGATTTTCCAACTCTTTGGCATACACCGCAGGCCCTGTAATAGTTGTTATCATCTCTGTGTAAGGTAGGCCACCAAAGACCATCTCTAAGAACCTTTTGCACAATTTATTTCTCTGTGTAGTGTCCTCCTGCAATGCCTTCATGAGCTTCTACAAGGATCAAAGGTCACTCTACTTCCATAACAAACCTCCTCAGTATCTCATCAGTTCCCATATTGTATAGTTGTCCAGCTATAAGTGAAAATTTTGCAGCACACACTACTTGTTGTTTCTTCTGGGTGATTGTATATTCATTAGGTTCCATTCCTGTTGACAGGAACTGGACTATTTCTACGAAGTGGTCATAAATATTTCTAATGGATAGCAATTGTGTATCCAACAGTGTATCCTCCAAACTAGTAGGCTCTTCTCCATGTTCCAACCTCGACAAGTGGTCAAGACCTTTGTTCATTCTTCTTGTCTTAACCACGATATCAAAATAATATTCCTGAAATAGCAGAAGCCATCGACATATTCTCCCCCCCAAAACTAGCTTGTTGACTAGGTATTTCAACGTAGAGTGATCAGTGAACATTTTAAAGTGTCCTCCCAGCAAGTAGTGGCAGAACTTATGCAATGCATACACCATGGCTAACCCTTCTCTCTCAATGGTGGTGTAATTAATATTTTTTTTGGATAGTTTCCTGCCAGCAAAGGCTAATGGGTGGTTGATGTCTCATGTTCCTGGTTGTGCTAACACAACTCCTAATGCAATAGAATACACATTGACATGCATGTGAAATTCCTTGCTCCAATCTGGGAAAACCAGAATAGGCGCAGTAACCATTTTCTATTTTAGTGTGTCGAAGCTCTGCTGGCATTCTTCTATCCAGTGAAATTGATAGTCTTTCTTCAAGAGCTTCTTCATGGGTGTTGTAATCTAGGCATAGCCTTTAATGAACTTCCTGTAATATCCAGTGTGTCCCAATGTAGTGTGCAACTGTTTAACTGAAGTAGTGGGGGGTAGATCAACTATGATGGCAATTTTAGATGGATCTACCAGGAATCCCTGCTTGCATACAATATGATCTAACAACACTCCAAATGGTGAAAATAAAATGAACTTCTTCAGGTTTAAGGAAATATGACACTACCTCCACTTGTCCGACATTATCCTTAAACATTCGATATGATTTTTCAATAAACTAAAAACAGTCCAATCATCAAAGTATGCTTCTAGAAACTTATGTAGAAACTCCTTGAATGCTTCGACCACCACCCTGGAAAACATGGTTGGGGCATTCTTAAATCCAAACGGAATTATTGTATATTGGTAGCATCCCCATTCTGTGGCAAAGGTGGTCTTATGGCGATCTTCATTGGCAATCCAAAATTGATGGTATCCTAAAAATCCATCTGTAAAAGAATATACCTCCTAGCCTCCTACATTATATACCACTTCAATAGTGAATGGCGTAGGGAAGGGGTCATGCAAACAAGCAAAGTTCAGTTTCCTAAGATCTATGCAGATCCTAATCTCTCCTGTCTTCTTGTCTTGTACCACCATAGGGCTAATCCATTCTAATTCTTCGATAGGTTCTATAATCCTTGCTTCCAACATTCTATCAAGATCAATCTTCACTTTCTCCCTATATTTAGGGTTCAATTTGTAGGGTCTCTATTTGACTAGTATTGCATCTGGTTTCAAAGGGATCCTCATCTCTCCCATAGGCCCTTTAATTCCCTTCATATCAGTGAACTTGATTGGAAACAAGTCTCGATACTTATGTAGCAATTCTGTGATCTTGTCAATAGTGGCAGCATCCGAATAATCTCTAACATTTGCAAGCTTCAGTGTTTTCTCTGTTCGAATATTGACTTTCTTGATCTTGATCGGTTTTCCAATAAATGGTAGCTCAACTCCTGGTACTTCCACATCTCTCTAGCCTTCTATTTCTGCAATGTTCACCCTCCTAAGATCATCATCTTCATCAGTATTGATGTTGTAACAACCTTGCATTTTCAGAAGAGGTGCAGTCCATTTGTCCTCTTCTTGTTCCAAAGGGAGGCTAGGTGCCTCCTCGAACACTTTCTGTCTTACACCCTGTAATGCTTAATCTACTATAGGATATTGGCTTTCGAATAAAAAGGTAGTAACAAAGTTATGATTCATACCTTCCCAATCTGCAGTGATGAGGCGTAGCTCTCCTTGAAGGTAACAGTTGATAGGCATTGTGTCTAGTGTATTGATGGATTTTTTAACCCACTACTCTTGAGGAATGTTTCTCCATGCTTCCTCGCAACTTCGAACATGGTCCTTCGGACAACTCCGACCTGTGTATCTAACTTTGTGGCCTTTTACTTGCATCGAGAACTGTGTTGTCATCAAAGTACGACATTGTACCCATTCTGTAATGTTGTTTTTGTGTGTCCCCCACCATATTGATGGTGTGGCTTTCAAGGCATCATCCATTGCTAACAATCATTTTTTCGTTGGTACAATTTCTTCAAAGTCTGAAAAGAAGGTTTCTAAAGGATTCAGACCATCAAATATGGGTAAGTTACTTACTATTGTGCCGATCCAACATACTTCTCTGGTTAATCTAGCACATCTCCTTGTAGATACTTCGTACATTTTGTTCTGCCAATTCTCCAGTGCTTCTTCTGAATTTGATGAACATGCGCTGTCACTTTGCCAACTCAAATTTCCATCCGTCATAGGATTAATGTAATGCTGTTGTCCGACTGTTAATTTGTATATGTTTTCCAGTTCATATGCACAATCTTCTTCTCTGATGAGCTCTGTGTATCACTGAACTTCATAGAGATCTAAAGGTGCAATGACCCTAAGGCCATCTCCTTCAAACTTCATTCGTCTTTTCTTTAAATTGACCATAGTGGAATTATTGAAAGCCCAATCAATTCCTAACAACGTAGGGAAAGGACAACTATCATCAACTATCTCAATTACCTCGAAGTCTGCAAACTTCCTCACTCCATCAATGTCCATAGGGACATGTTACAATCTTCCAAAGGGGCTTACAGCTTTCTTATTATCCATCCTAAGTCTGATAGGGGAATATATCAACTTAGGTTTTCCCATCAGTGCCCAGGTTTGCTTCGTCATGACATTGACCTCCGACCCTAAGTCGAGGACCACATAGTCTATATCATACTCTCCAATTTTAGAATTCAAGTGTAGTTCCTTATTATTCCTTCTCTTCTTGGATAGTTGATGTACTTCTTTATTCAGTAAAGGATCTACCCTTCCTATCTCATACTGTCTGACCAAATTTTGCAGTTCTTGTATGGATCTCTCATCTTTAATCATCTCTATAAATGTATACAAGAAATTGACAAGTTTACTTGCCTCTTTTCCATATCCGGGCAAAGAAGACTAATCAAATGCCAGAGGCATTCCACATTCTGTTACTTCTGGTCGTATCTTCAATGAAGAACCTTGGTCTCCCTTGAATTCTCTTCTTGCCTCCTCGAACATTTGTTTTTCTTTCTTTGCATCAAAAGTTTGTGTCTTCTCTGCAACTTTCCTGACTCCTGATTCTTCTGTAGTATTTCTTTAGGTCATTTTGTCTTCTCCTGTAACATCACCTCCTCAAGTGATAATAGCCACTCTAGGGTCTTCTCCACGAGGTTCTTCTTTGATTAATTATATTTGAGGGTTCTGCTAAGGTCCCCATATCTCCTGAAGTTTAGCCAACAATGATGGACATTCCTCGATAACATGCTCGAAGGAATTGAAATAAATGAAAGTGGTACAAGGGTTATGGCAGTCCCTTTCCAAGTGTCCAGGTTGTGTGCAGTTATAATAGATTATTTTTCCTTGACCTTGACCCATACCTCATCCTCTTCCTCTTCCTCAGAATCCACCATGAGGGTTGAAGTTTCCTCTCCAAGGGGAGTTATACTGCGTAGTGTTTCCTTCTTGTTGTACTCTACCTTGAATTTTGTATATATCCCTTGAACTTTCATGCATGAGGTATTAAGCCCTAAAATCCCTATCATCATGCCCCATGGACTTTCAGAACGTGCAATACAAATTTGTGGGTGTTTGAACATATTTTTTCATGTAATAGCACTCACCAGGGCGATGTCTATTTCTACATACCTCACACCAGGGTAGGGTAACTTGCTTCAAGGGGCTCATAGCTCCAGAGGCCAAGTATTCATGGAATAGGGGACAATTTTCCTTTTCATGGCCTTCTAATTTGCATCTGACACACCAAATATCTTCCCTTTCATCTTTTCCCTTGTCTTTCTTCATATCTTCGACCTCCAGAGACAAACTATTTAGTTGACTCAAGATTTGACTCATACCTGAACTAGATTCTCCCATAGGGGTTGATTCTAGCTTCATGGCGATCTCTAGCGCCTCATCCTGCGAAGCAATATTTTGTTGCATCAAAGGAACTCTTATGTGTGGTAAGAGGAAGAAATGAACCATTCCTTGTTCTGCTCATCTGGGATTTGAAAGCTCAAGTGACTCGTCAAGGTTTTAAACCTCTGATCGAAGTCTCATACTAGTTCAGTTATTCTCTGCTTGATTTATTTTAGTTCTGTAATGCACTGTGAATCCAACTTGGGTTTCTTGAACTCGGTAATCAATGTGTTCTTGATCTCATTCAGCGGTTTAGGCTGGGCAATTCCCTTAACAAACTTCATGTACCAACTCAGTGCGTGGTCTCTTAGGGTAGTACTAAACTGATCTCGTTTAACAGCTTCATCGGTGATGTTCTTAATACTCCATACGGCTTCGCTTAGAAACCAGTGTTGATCAGGATCTTCAGATCCATCTCCCTTGAAGGTGGGTAACCTCATCTCATCTTCCATAGATCTTCCTAGGTTTCCTGACTGAGTATGTGTTGGGCTACTAGTGACGGTGACTCTGATTGTTTAACGTTGCTAAATCAATAGGAGGAGTAATAGTACTTACTTYAAMAATCTGCACAATTCCCGAAGCTTTTGTCTCTTCCTGGCGAGGTTCTTCATCTTTCCCTTCCTTTGGCCTAGCGGAMTCTGAATGCTCTTCRTCCRTCAGATCTGCCTCTTCTCCACTRTAGAAACCCTCGTCCCCATAGTTCTKCTTAAACAGGTTCGCAAGAGGAACTTCTTTGAACACTCTCCCATTGCGTGTATGTCCAACCTCTATGTTGTTGTCGCTGTMTAATTTCTTGAACATTACCTCTTCAATCCAACAGACTACTGTATCTTCAAGATGTTCTTCTCATGCAATARCATCTTGATTTTCAACTTCAGAAAATGTAAAAATTTTCRTCTAGGTCCCTTAAAGAAGTATCTCTTTGCTTGGCTATACAATTCTACTCTGTCAATATAAAACTCGGTGATATACCCTCCAATGGTACTATCAAACCAATGATCTACTGCTCTTRACATGGAATTATCAACTCTCTTGACCTTCTTKACCAACACCGACATCCAAACCATAGGTGGCCTAGATCTGATCTCAAATTGGGTATCTACTAASCTAGCTAGCCACTCATATAACTCTCTATGGATTCCTCCAAAKAAAATCTCGTGTATATCAGTAAAGATATATCTTTCCAGCCAATCTTYTGTACTAAGAWTAGGGTTSWTGTTCTGGKCTTCAACGAAGTCCTTTTCTTGATCTTATATCCACTTTTGAATATMTATCTTTGATGGAAACCACCTTCATTCCCTCAAGAAKATTATGGTCCCGACAACAGAACCATTTGTTGGCACAGGGGTAGACCCAGGGTTCAACTCCAAGAGCACAACAACAAGCCCTAACTACTAGCCCTTTCARMAACACCTGCGAGGAATATGCAGTCTCACCCGAAGTAGCTATGGGGGGGTTGCAGGACAACGATGTCTACAACCAAAGGGAATACCAAGTGGATCTAATACAAGAGCAATGCAACATTTATATATCACTTACCAGTTCAGATCTAGTCTGCACAACGATCTATCATATCTAACATAGTGATGCAAATAGAAGTATATCAAATGACAAAGAAAAGAGCATCAATCACACACACAACACAATATATACGTGGTTCAACCTCTCTCTAGGGCTACGTCCACATAACTATGCTTTATAATATATTAATATGAAACATACAGTTCTTGTATGTGCTCTTAGCTAGCAGATCTTCTTTCTTCTCCTTTATTTCTCTCCCCCCCTGCACACCCAGTTGTTGGGTTGACCTTCACATCCAACTAAAGATCTTACAATACTAGAAGGATCTACACTCAACACTTCTCTCTCACACGAAAATAATCACTCATGCCAATAACAGAACTAGAACCAACAATACCAACAAAAATAACAACAACAACCCAACCCAGGTCCTCTAGACCTCTATTTATACATTACAATAGCTCACCGACAACCTTAGGCTGAGACCTAAGTGTCAAAACCCTAGATACTAAAACCCAAGGTGTCTAAAACCCTAGGTCAACTTGACCCACGTTTTCAGGGCTTCGCCATCCTGTCTTTCCTTCCTTCTTGCGCGGTGCTCCAAAGCACCTGACCGTATATTTTTCCACTTGATGAGTTGTCCATAATCCGTCTTTCTTTCTGATATGTCATCCTCAATCTCCTTGTCCAACGTCTTGATTTCTATTACTTTGCTCCATCCTTTATGCTATTTTGCTTACTTCGACCCAATAACAATCGCTGTGTCTTCCGCGCAATTCATGTTTTTCCTTTTCTTCCTTGATCTTCGCTTGCTTCCGTAACCAAGGTCCAACATGCTTCTTAGTGATTTGGATAACTCCATCCATCAATATTCCACACATTTTCACTTTTTGGAAATTACCACAAATTTTCATTTCCTCTCAACAGTGGAACCATGTCTCCTTGGGACATAAGAGTCTGGGTAATTTGTTTATTACCTTCCCATTTCAATTTTCATGAGTTTAAAATTTGAATTTACTTTGAAATTTGGGACTTTTTTCAATTTTTTTTCATCTTCACATGGTGCGTCATTTCATTTCAGCTCACCCGAAAATAGTTCATTCTATGCTAACTTCATAGTAAGAACTGTAATCAGTGCATCCAATCTTTACATTAAGAAGTGATTTCACTTAAATGACCCAAATATGGTGCATTATAAAATACAATGCCAGGTAAATAACATGTTAGTTCTTTTCGAACTCAGAAGAACCGAAGCATTCCAGTTAACCAAGCACACCATTAAAAAATGACACATAAAATATAACTGAGTGGTGCAACCATCTTAAAAAAATGCACCGGTGAAATCAACAGAGCCACACTAGAATAGATATTGATCGATTTGGCACTGTGGGGAATTTCCTTTGATGCCCTATGTTTGATGCTCTACTATTCACAATGCATTGTTAAACAAAATGACGGTGCTTCAATAACATAGTCGCACATGTGCGTTCCTAGTAACAAATTGCACTACTTAATTTGCAATGAAACAATATAACAAAGAAATGCCCATACTGACATAAACTACATTGGTACGTTATACTATACAATGCACTGCTTAACATCAAGTCAGTTCTCCAGAAAATATAATGTATCGATACTGTCAATTAGTGAAATTTCACTGTCATGAACACTTTTCATAAAAAATGAGTTGGTGATGTGTTTATGTTAACCAAACACACCAATGTTCTGTGTCATTTTAGTGGGCGCCCTGTAACTAGTGCTCTCTACAATAGAACACACCATTAAACAAAATGTCATTTCTCCAATAACATGGTAACACCGATACATTTATATTTTTTAGACAGTTACTTGTCATTGATGTCAACCCTCGGAGAGTGATCTTGGATATTGATGTCAACCCTTGGAGAGGCATAGAGATGTAGATGATATTTTTTTATAGTTTATTGTCATTTTTATGATCGATATTGATGATGAGTTAGTTGGGTGCATTTGATGTAGTCTACATGTATCCCCGGAGGTGTGGTTTTGGTACCTAAAGTTGAATGATGAATATGTACATGTAGCACAGTGTAAATGTAGGAAAGACCCTCATATATGGATAATAATCATTGTGCCATTTCCGGTGATATGCGGAACACCACATGGCTCCTCATGGTTGAGGAGATATGCCCTTGTGAAGTTGGAATCCTTGAAGAATGGTTAAGAAGCCCCTAACAATTACAAGTCATTAATTAAAGGGTAAAGTTGTTGCAAACAAGAAGTTACAAGTAAGACTCATTGCAATAAATATTAAAATAAATATTAAGGATGTTATTGGTAAAGTTGGCCCCAATGAAATAATCATTAAAAATTAAATTGAATTTTATTTGGGTCAAGTCGTCCCCCAAAAGAGGGTGTCAAATCCAGTATAAATAAGGCACCTAGAAGTTCATTTGTAAGATAAACTCAAGATATTTTTAACTGAGGTAACTAAGGATATTTGAGGCATTTTCAGAGGGGATTTGAAGTAAATAAGGGTGAAATTCCAAGGGAGGATGAAATATTGAGAAGATGTGTTCTAAGGTATGTTATTTACATGTCAACTTACCAGTTTTCTATAACATTTTTTATAGAACGATTTCAATAGCTAAACCTAGAGGAAATTGAGATTACATATCAAGGTACATATGGTATAAATTTCAGATTCTAGGTCATTTTATTTTGGTAAACACACATTGTGGAAGACAGGGTTTTTGGTTAGTCCTGGAACTAGTCTCAAATTGGTGTCTCGGGTAAAAAGGTCATAAATTATTCATAGAATATCCAAATTCAGTGAGACAAAATGCATTGGTTAGAGTAAAATCCCCATTATGTTTTGTGATATTTTCATATCTGTATATCGAATATTCCACACGTGGAATTCTCTACAAGTCATCTCTCTAGAATAAGATAGAACTCAACAAGGTCTATCATTTTTTCTATAATTACTTTTCTAGGAGGTTCCAAGTAGTGAAACTTGGAGAAATTGTAGAGAAGATATTGAAGAATATTGTGTACAATTTTCATACTTTTATTCATTATAGGTATGCAATTATGCTTATTGAAAGTTAGGGTTTGTGACTAATCCAAAAGCTAGTCTTGTGAGACTAAGGTAACGTTTGATAAAGATGATATTCTCTTATTGTTGAACTTGAGGAAGATTTAAAGGTCTCTGATCACATAAACCAAGTCTATTACAGATTTACACATATTTTTATATGTATGTTTTTAGGGTTACATGTTGATGATGTTTTGGTGTATGGTATGATTGAGACAAATTTCATGGTATAGGGTATGTGGCATATGGTACATGGTATGGTACATGTGTTGATGTACATTGTGTATGTACATGGTTGACACATTGTATGGTACATGATTGGTACTTGGTATACATGGTTTATGGCTGAGGCATATGGTACAAGTTGAGGTGCATGGTTGATGGACTTTTTGTGGTACATCATTGATGCTTGGTATGGTATGGGATTGGTACATGGTATGGTGTTGATGTACATGGTCGATATTCATGGTTGATGTGCACGGTTGGCACATGGTATGATACACGATATGGTATATGGTTGATATGGATGGTCGACACATGTTAGGTATATGGTTTATGGTACAAGTTGTGGCATAGGTTGATGCATGGTGCATGACATATGTTGATGAATGGTGCATGGTACATGTTGGTACTTGGTTGAGACACATAGCTTGTGATGGTATGTGGTGATGTTGGTACATGATTAATAGAGGCATGTGTTGGTGATATTGAGCATATGGTTTGAGATATGTTATTGGTGATCTTGGCATGAGTTGCATGTGGATGAGAGTGGATCTGGTTTCATGGATGAGACAGTGATTGTTTGGGAAAGTTGATGTGACAATGATAGTGATAGTGGTAGTGGTAGTGACAATAGAAATGACAGTGATAGTGCCATAGTTTGTGGCAGTGACAGTGGCAAAGTACGTGATAGTTGGTATACACTTATATTTCAAGGCAGCAAGATGGGGCAAGGAAAGGGGGTTGTATTCTCCTTCCAGTTGGAGCCAGAGAATCAGGGAGTTGGAGCTTCCTTCAGGTTGGATCTTAAGAACTAGGTGGTTGTATCCACCTTCTGGTTGGATCCGGGGAACCCAGGTGGTTGTATCCACCTTCTGGTTGGATCCGGAGAACCCAGGGGGTTGTAGCCTCCTTCTAGTTGGAACCAGAGAATTCATGGAGTTGTATCTTCCTTTAGGTTAGAGCCTGTAAATAGGCGGTTGTACCGTCCTTCCATATGTAGTTGGATAATTGGGAAGTTGGTGCTTCCTATGAATGAATTCTTGATATATATAAGAAATAATTATGTGGTTTTCTCCCATTTGGGTTTCCATATAAATACTGGTGTACTGTGTTCTTGATGTTATGTTGATGTGATGTTGCTTATGATTACATGATTATGATATATATATTGAATGAAATCATAGATGATACATTGATGATAATATGTTGAACATTGTTTATAAAGTGAAAGAATATATATTTTGGTTAAAATTGGTATAAAGAGATCATATTGATTCACCTCCCTGAGTATTCCAACAATTGGGATAAGAGTAGGTTCCTTCAGGAAACAATATAACCAATGGAAGGAAGATCATGGAGAGAAAGAATTTTTTTAAGAATGGGATACCACAGTTTGATGGAAAGAACTATGCATTCTGGAGAAGAAGGATGAAAGCATATGTTCAAGCATAGGAATTTGATGTTTGACAATCGGTAGTAGACGGATANAACACCTGCGAGGAATATGCAGTCTCACCCGAAGTAGCTATGGGGGGGTTGCAGGACAACGATGTCTACAACCAAAGGGAATACCAAGTGGATCTAATACAAGAGCAATGCAACATTTATATATCACTTACCAGTTCAGATCTAGTCTGCACAACGATCTATCATATCTAACATAGTGATGCAAATAGAAGTATATCAAATGACAAAGAAAAGAGCATCAATCACACACACAACACAATATATACGTGGTTCAACCTCTCTCTAGGGCTACGTCCACATAACTATGCTTTATAATATATTAATATGAAACATACAGTTCTTGTATGTGCTCTTAGCTAGCAGATCTTCTTTCTTCTCCTTTATTTCTCTCCCCCCCTGCACACCCAGTTGTTGGGTTGACCTTCACATCCAACTAAAGATCTTACAATACTAGAAGGATCTACACTCAACACTTCTCTCTCACACGAAAATAATCACTCATGCCAATAACAGAACTAGAACCAACAATACCAACAAAAATAACAACAACAACCCAACCCAGGTCCTCTAGACCTCTATTTATACATTACAATAGCTCACCGACAACCTTAGGCTGAGACCTAAGTGTCAAAACCCTAGATACTAAAACCCAAGGTGTCTAAAACCCTAGGTCAACTTGACCCACGTTTTCAGGGCTTCGCCATCCTGTCTTTCCTTCCTTCTTGCGCGGTGCTCCAAAGCACCTGACCGTATATTTTTCCACTTGATGAGTTGTCCATAATCCGTCTTTCTTTCTGATATGTCATCCTCAATCTCCTTGTCCAACGTCTTGATTTCTATTACTTTGCTCCATCCTTTATGCTATTTTGCTTACTTCGACCCAATAACAATCGCTGTGTCTTCCGCGCAATTCATGTTTTTCCTTTTCTTCCTTGATCTTCGCTTGCTTCCGTAACCAAGGTCCAACATGCTTCTTAGTGATTTGGATAACTCCATCCATCAATATTCCACACATTTTCACTTTTTGGAAATTACCACAAATTTTCATTTCCTCTCAACAGTGGAACCATGTCTCCTTGGGACATAAGAGTCTGGGTAATTTGTTTATTACCTTCCCATTTCAATTTTCATGAGTTTAAAATTTGAATTTACTTTGAAATTTGGGACTTTTTTCAATTTTTTTTCATCTTCACATGGTGCGTCATTTCATTTCAGCTCACCCGAAAATAGTTCATTCTATGCTAACTTCATAGTAAGAACTGTAATCAGTGCATCCAATCTTTACATTAAGAAGTGATTTCACTTAAATGACCCAAATATGGTGCATTATAAAATACAATGCCAGGTAAATAACATGTTAGTTCTTTTCGAACTCAGAAGAACCGAAGCATTCCAGTTAACCAAGCACACCATTAAAAAATGACACATAAAATATAACTGAGTGGTGCAACCATCTTAAAAAAATGCACCGGTGAAATCAACAGAGCCACACTAGAATAGATATTGATCGATTTGGCACTGTGGGGAATTTCCTTTGATGCCCTATGTTTGATGCTCTACTATTCACAATGCATTGTTAAACAAAATGACGGTGCTTCAATAACATAGTCGCACATGTGCGTTCCTAGTAACAAATTGCACTACTTAATTTGCAATGAAACAATATAACAAAGCAATTCCCATACTGACATAAACTACATTGGTACGTTATACTATACAATGCACTGCTTAACATCAAGTCAGTTCTCCAGAAAATATAATGTATCGATACTGTCAATTAGTGAAATTTCACTATCATGAACACTTTTCATAAAAAATGAGTTGGTGATGTGTTTATGTTAACCAAACACACCAATGTTCCGTGTCATTTCAGTGGGCGCCCTGTAACTAGTGCTCTCTACAATAGAACACACCATTAAACAAAATGTTAGTTCTCCAATAACATGGTAACACCGATACATTTATATTTTTTAGACAGTTACTTGTCATTGATGTCAACCCTCGGAGAGTGATCTTGGATATTGATGTCAACCCTTGGAGAGGTATAGAGATGTAGATGATATTTTTTTATAGTTTATTGTCATTTTTATGATCGATATTGATGATGAGTTAGTTGGGTGCATTTGATGTAGTCTACATGTATCCTCGGAGGTGTGGTTTTGGTACCTAAAGTTGAATGATGAATATGTACATGTAGCATAGTGTAAATGTAGGAAATACCCTCATATATGGATAATAATCGTTGTGCCATTTCCGGTGATATGCAGAACACCACATGGCTCCTCATGGTTGAGGAGATATGCCCTTGTGAAGTTGGAATCCTTGAAGAATGGTTAAGAAGCCCCTAACAATTACAAGTCATTAATTAAAGGGTAAAGTTGTTGCAAACAAGAAGTTACAAGTAAGACTCATTGCAATAAATATTAAAATAAATATTAAGGATGTTATTGGTAAAGTTGGCCCCAATGAAATAATCATTAAAAATTAAATTGAATTTTATTTGGGTCAAGTCGTCCCCCAAAAGAGGGTGTCAAATCCAGTATAAATAAGGCACCTAGAAGTTCATTTGTAAGATAAACTCAAGATATTTTTAACTGAGGTAACTAAGGATATTTGAGGCATTTTCAGAGGGGATTTGAAGTAAATAAGGGTGAAATTCCAAGGGAGGATGAAATATTGAGAAGATGTGTTCTAAGGTATGTTATTTACATGTCAACTTACCAGTTTTCTATAACATTTTTTATAGAACGATTTCAATAGCTAAACCTAGAGGAAATTGAGATTACATATCAAGGTACATATGGTATAAATTTCAGATTCTAGGTCATTTTATTTTGGTAAACACACATTGTGGAAGACAGGGTTTTTGGTTAGTCCTGGAACTAGTCTCAAATTGGTGTCTCGGGTAAAAAGGTCATAAATTATTCATAGAATATCCAAATTCAGTGAGACAAAATGCATTGGTTAGAGTAAAATCCCCATTATGTTTTGTGATATTTTCATATCTGTATATCGAATATTCCACACGTGGAATTCTCTACAAGTCATCTCTCTAGAATAAGATAGAACTCAACAAGGTCTATCATTTTTTCTATAATTACTTTTCTAGGAGGTTCCAAGTAGTGAAACTTGGAGAAATTGTAGAGAAGATATTGAAGAATATTGTGTACAATTTTCATACTTTTATTCATTATAGGTATGCAATTATGCTTATTGAAAGTTAGGGTTTGTGACTAATCCAAAAGCTAGTCTTGTGAGACTAAGGTAACGTTTGATAAAGATGATATTCTCTTATTGTTGAACTTGAGGAAGATTTAAAGGTCTCTGATCACATAAACCAAGTCTATTACAGATTTACACATATTTTTATATGTATGTTTTTAGGGTTACATGTTGATGATGTTTTGGTGTATGGTATGATTGAGACAAATTTCATGGTATAGGGTATGTGGCATATGGTACATGGTATGGTACATGTGTTGATGTACATTGTGTATGTACATGGTTGACACATTGTATGGTACATGATTGGTACTTGGTATACATGGTTTATGGCTGAGGCATATGGTACAAGTTGAGGTGCATGGTTGATGGACTTTTTGTGGTACATCATTGATGCTTGGTATGGTATGGGATTGGTACATGGTATGGTGTTGATGTACATGGTCGATATTCATGGTTGATGTGCACGGTTGGCACATGGTATGATACACGATATGGTATATGGTTGATATGGATGGTCGACACATGTTAGGTATATGGTTTATGGTACAAGTTGTGGCATAGGTTGATGCATGGTGCATGACATATGTTGATGAATGGTGCATGGTACATGTTGGTACTTGGTTGAGACACATAGCTTGTGATGGTATGTGGTGATGTTGGTACATGATTAATAGAGGCATGTGTTGGTGATATTGAGCATATGGTTTGAGATATGTTATTGGTGATCTTGGCATGAGTTGCATGTGGATGAGAGTGGATCTGGTTTCATGGATGAGACAGTGATTGTTTGGGAAAGTTGATGTGACAATGATAGTGATAGTGGTAGTGGTAGTGACAATAGAAATGACAGTGATAGTGCCATAGTTTGTGGCAGTGACAGTGGCAAAGTACGTGATAGTTGGTATACACTTATATTTCAAGGCAGCAAGATGGGGCAAGGAAAGGGGGTTGTATTCTCCTTCCAGTTGGAGCCAGAGAATCAGGGAGTTGGAGCTTCCTTCAGGTTGGATCTTAAGAACTAGGTGGTTGTATCCACCTTCTGGTTGGATCCGGGGAACCCAGGTGGTTGTATCCACCTTCTGGTTGGATCCGGAGAACCCAGGGGGTTGTAGCCTCCTTCTAGTTGGAACCAGAGAATTCATGGAGTTGTATCTTCCTTTAGGTTAGAGCCTGTAAATAGGCGGTTGTACCGTCCTTCCATATGTAGTTGGATAATTGGGAAGTTGGTGCTTCCTATGAATGAATTCTTGATATATATAAGAAATAATTATGTGGTTTTCTCCCATTTGGGTTTCCATATAAATACTGGTGTACTGTGTTCTTGATGTTATGTTGATGTGATGTTGCTTATGATTACATGATTATGATATATATATTGAATGAAATCATAGATGATACATTGATGATAATATGTTGAACATTGTTTATAAAGTGAAAGAATATATATTTTGGTTAAAATTGGTATAAAGAGATCATATTGATTCACCTCCCTGAGTATTCCAACAATTGGGATAAGAGTAGGTTCCTTCAGGAAACAATATAACCAATGGAAGGAAGATCATGGAGAGAAAGAATTTTTTTAAGAATGGGATACCACAGTTTGATGGAAAGAACTATGCATTCTGGAGAAGAAGGATGAAAGCATATGTTCAAGCATAGGAATTTGATGTTTGACAATCGGTAGTAGACGGATAAAAAGAAATGGCCACTCCTACAACAAATAATGATGGAAAGAAACTCATTCAAAACAATTCAAGGGATAAAAATTCTAGCATGAATGCGTTGGTTGATTCAGTATATGTCAAGGTTATGCATTGTAATTCTGCAAAGGAGATATGGGAAAAACTTCTGAATGTTTATAAAGGGGATGCCAAATTCAAAGAATCCAAGCTTCAAACTTACATAGGTCAATTTGAACAATTAAAGATGAAAGAAGAGGAAGACATTGCATCCTAGTTTCTACGAGTTGATAAAATAATGAATTATATTAAAGGTTTGGGAGAAGAAATGAATGAACTAGTCATTGTTCAAAAGGTACTAAGGTCTCTACCAATGAGATTTTATCTAAAGATTTAGACCCTAAATGAAAGAGAAGACCTGAGTATGATAAACATGGATGCGCTACATGAAATATTTACAGCTCATGAAATGAGGACGAAACATGAAAATCCATCCACAAAAGAAGCATCTTTTAAAGCATCCAAAAGGACAAAGAAGAAGAAAAATCATGATTCAAAGCCAAATTGTAGTTGTAGCGATGATTCATATGAGGATGAAGAAATGGCCAACTTCGTGAGGAAGCTGAATAAAGGAACCGACAAGTACAATGGTATGTTTCCCCTAAAATGTTTTAATTGTGGTAAAATTGGTCATTTTGCAAATAAGTGTCATTATTCTAAGAAGTCAGATAGTGATGAAGAGGAATATTCCAAGAAAGAAAAGAAATATCAAAAGGGAAATAGGAAAGATAAAAGGAAAGTATTCAATAAAAATCTCTACTCAAGAGAAGAAAGTTTTTTATCTGGTGAAGATAATAAAATTGATGGTAACTCAGAGAGAGTACTCTTTATGGCTACGAAAAATAAGAAAAGTACAAAAAAGGTGAAGTGGATTTTGAGGTAGAATTAATCAGTGCTTTAACTGAAATGAAGAAAGAAAGGAAGAAAAAAATCTACTTGAAAAATCAACTTGAAGAAGGAAAAAGAAAGGACGAAGTAATGCAGATCTAGATGGTAAAGAAAGAAAAGGAGTGTGAGAAGCTTGAGAAGGAAATCGTGACATTGAGAGTTGAATTCAACAAGCTCAACAAGAACTTGAAAATTTCTCAAGTGTTAGAAAACATTCTCCATAGTCAAAGTCCATACATGAAAAATCCAGACTAGGATACAAGAATGTTCATTTTGAGGAAGGTTCAAGCTCCATGATGAAAGAAACAGAACAAAGGAGTTATGAGGAATTTATTAAAGGAAGGAATAATGGTCGACAAGAATAAGAAAGGAATGAATACAAAATACCTTCTACATTTAGGAAAAAAAGAAGATTCAATCATTTTGAAAGAAACAACCGAAGAGAAGATCTTGATCAGCCAAGGCAGAATTATAGAAGGACTACACCACAAAGAAGATCATTCACTTCCAGGTATGTAAATTTATTTTATGGTCATTTTTTTAACTATACTAACTTTGGACATATAGATGTAGATTGCAGGTCTTATGAAAGAAATGATCAGGAAATAAATGCATATGTGGCTCCACATAATATTGAATGTTACAAATTCCACAACTATGGACACATAGCTTGAAATTGCAGAAGCGTGATAAATACTCCCATGAAAGAAAATATTGATGAGAGATACAAGAAGGCTTACAAAAGAAGTGAAGAGAAAGAAGAGAAGGTAAATGAATAATAGGTCCAAGGAATCATTCTTATAGGATTCGTAGCAACACAAGATCATGATGAATTTACAGGCAAAGAGGAAAGTGTCAAAATTCAGGTAGAGGAGGAAGAAGAAGATGTCAAAGCTCAAAATGATGACAAAATTCAGAAAGAGGATGAAGAGGAATATGTATCCATAGATGAAAAGGAATATTACTCCAAATCAGAGTAGGAATTATTCTGAGCCATCCAGATTGGAGACTCCCAGTAAATATGTATCATGTATAGGGGGAGTCCATATAAACTACATATCAGAGAACCATCTTTCGAGCAGTATGAAGTGTTTGCAGAGATAGATTCAGAGAGGTCATATAACATAAGTATAGAATTATTCCACACAGGTGTCAATTGGCAATTACACTGGTAGATGTTTATGATTGTATTAAGGCAGAGATATCTTCAGTACAAGTTGTTTTAGACATACAGAGTTTGATGAGCAGATATTTGATGCATTCTGATACATATGAACATGTGATGATCAGTTGTATTATATTTGGGTGAAATCATCAAAATAGCACTGTGACTGATGGGTCAACATTGTGGAAAGTTGAGTAGCAAAGTTATGGACATATATGGATTCGTGAGATGCTTATAAAGTACAGGAAACACGGTCCAGATGCATAGTAGCATATTTACAATTGGAACAAGTGGAATCAATTAGAATCAGTTAGTCACAGAAAGGAAAAGAAGTGAAAGGCATAACAGAACAAGGAAAGAGAAACTGTCAACAACAACTATGCCATCAGAAGGAAATCATTGAATAGTGTGGTCAAGTGAACATGACAAGTGATTGAAGAAATCAAACATTGAATTATTTATATATATGTCATTCAATTTCAAGAGGAAGAACCAATGGACAATAATAAGCACTATAAGAGAGGAAAGGAAACACATACAAGTATCCATACATCGATATACACAACATATTGTAGAGAAGGGAAAACATCAGAGATCAAGAGATCAAGTTCAGTAACATACATATAGGGAGACATACCCACAAGGGGAGCTATTATTTTTTCCATGATTGGTTAGAGTAGGAACAATATCATTAGGAGACATATCAACAAATGGATTTAACTTTTGGTCCAAGTTGAAGAGAAAGAATAGAGGAATGAAGACCAAGGGAGATACCCTTTTCCATTGATGTCAAAGGGAGAGATACATAAACATTGATGAGTGATGATCACAGGGGGATCATGAGCATGAGTGTTGATATGTCTAAGTGTTTCCATCAATGTTGGTGTTTCCATCAATGCCAAAGGGGGATATTGTTGGACAGTTGGTTGTCATTTATGTCAACCCTTGGAGAGTGATATTGGAAATTTATGTCAACCCTTAGAGAGGTCCAGATATGTGGACGATATTGTTGGACAATTAATTGTCATTTGTATGACCGAGATTTATGATGAGTTAGTTGGGTGCATTTGATTTAGTCTACATGTATCCCCAGAGGTGTGGTTTTGGTACCTGAAGTTGAATGAGGAATATGGACATGAAGGATAATTAAAATGTAGGAAATACCCTCATATATTATTAGTACTCTTCATTTTGTTTCTGGTGATATGTGGAACACCACGTGGTTCCTCACGGTTGAAGATATATTCCCTCATGAAGTTGAAAGCCCCGAAGAATGGTTAAAAAGCCCATAAGCAGCTACAAGTCATTAATTAAAAGGTAAATTTGTTGCAAACAAGAATTTACAAGTCAGATTCATTGAAATAAATATTAAGGATGTTTTTAGTAAAGTTGGCCCCAATGAAATAATCATTAAAAATTAAATTGAATTTTATTTGGGTCAAGTCGACCCTAAAAAGAGGGTNGAACACCACATGGCTCCTCATGGTTGAGGAGATATGCCCTTGTGAAGTTGGAATCCTTGAAGAATGGTTAAGAAGCCCCTAACAATTACAAGTCATTAATTAAAGGGTAAAGTTGTTGCAAACAAGAAGTTACAAGTAAGACTCATTGCAATAAATATTAAAATAAATATTAAGGATGTTATTGGTAAAGTTGGCCCCAATGAAATAATCATTAAAAATTAAATTGAATTTTATTTGGGTCAAGTCGTCCCCCAAAAGAGGGTGTCAAATCCAGTATAAATAAGGCACCTAGAAGTTCATTTGTAAGATAAACTCAAGATATTTTTAACTGAGGTAACTAAGGATATTTGAGGCATTTTCAGAGGGGATTTGAAGTAAATAAGGGTGAAATTCCAAGGGAGGATGAAATATTGAGAAGATGTGTTCTAAGGTATGTTATTTACATGTCAACTTACCAGTTTTCTATAACATTTTTTATAGAACGATTTCAATAGCTAAACCTAGAGGAAATTGAGATTACATATCAAGGTACATATGGTATAAATTTCAGATTCTAGGTCATTTTATTTTGGTAAACACACATTGTGGAAGACAGGGTTTTTGGTTAGTCCTGGAACTAGTCTCAAATTGGTGTCTCGGGTAAAAAGGTCATAAATTATTCATAGAATATCCAAATTCAGTGAGACAAAATGCATTGGTTAGAGTAAAATCCCCATTATGTTTTGTGATATTTTCATATCTGTATATCGAATATTCCACACGTGGAATTCTCTACAAGTCATCTCTCTAGAATAAGATAGAACTCAACAAGGTCTATCATTTTTTCTATAATTACTTTTCTAGGAGGTTCCAAGTAGTGAAACTTGGAGAAATTGTAGAGAAGATATTGAAGAATATTGTGTACAATTTTCATACTTTTATTCATTATAGGTATGCAATTATGCTTATTGAAAGTTAGGGTTTGTGACTAATCCAAAAGCTAGTCTTGTGAGACTAAGGTAACGTTTGATAAAGATGATATTCTCTTATTGTTGAACTTGAGGAAGATTTAAAGGTCTCTGATCACATAAACCAAGTCTATTACAGATTTACACATATTTTTATATGTATGTTTTTAGGGTTACATGTTGATGATGTTTTGGTGTATGGTATGATTGAGACAAATTTCATGGTATAGGGTATGTGGCATATGGTACATGGTATGGTACATGTGTTGATGTACATTGTGTATGTACATGGTTGACACATTGTATGGTACATGATTGGTACTTGGTATACATGGTTTATGGCTGAGGCATATGGTACAAGTTGAGGTGCATGGTTGATGGACTTTTTGTGGTACATCATTGATGCTTGGTATGGTATGGGATTGGTACATGGTATGGTGTTGATGTACATGGTCGATATTCATGGTTGATGTGCACGGTTGGCACATGGTATGATACACGATATGGTATATGGTTGATATGGATGGTCGACACATGTTAGGTATATGGTTTATGGTACAAGTTGTGGCATAGGTTGATGCATGGTGCATGACATATGTTGATGAATGGTGCATGGTACATGTTGGTACTTGGTTGAGACACATAGCTTGTGATGGTATGTGGTGATGTTGGTACATGATTAATAGAGGCATGTGTTGGTGATATTGAGCATATGGTTTGAGATATGTTATTGGTGATCTTGGCATGAGTTGCATGTGGATGAGAGTGGATCTGGTTTCATGGATGAGACAGTGATTGTTTGGGAAAGTTGATGTGACAATGATAGTGATAGTGGTAGTGGTAGTGACAATAGAAATGACAGTGATAGTGCCATAGTTTGTGGCAGTGACAGTGGCAAAGTACGTGATAGTTGGTATACACTTATATTTCAAGGCAGCAAGATGGGGCAAGGAAAGGGGGTTGTATTCTCCTTCCAGTTGGAGCCAGAGAATCAGGGAGTTGGAGCTTCCTTCAGGTTGGATCTTAAGAACTAGGTGGTTGTATCCACCTTCTGGTTGGATCCGGGGAACCCAGGTGGTTGTATCCACCTTCTGGTTGGATCCGGAGAACCCAGGGGGTTGTAGCCTCCTTCTAGTTGGAACCAGAGAATTCATGGAGTTGTATCTTCCTTTAGGTTAGAGCCTGTAAATAGGCGGTTGTACCGTCCTTCCATATGTAGTTGGATAATTGGGAAGTTGGTGCTTCCTATGAATGAATTCTTGATATATATAAGAAATAATTATGTGGTTTTCTCCCATTTGGGTTTCCATATAAATACTGGTGTACTGTGTTCTTGATGTTATGTTGATGTGATGTTGCTTATGATTACATGATTATGATATATATATTGAATGAAATCATAGATGATACATTGATGATAATATGTTGAACATTGTTTATAAAGTGAAAGAATATATATTTTGGTTAAAATTGGTATAAAGAGATCATATTGATTCACCTCCCTGAGTATTCCAACAATTGGGATAAGAGTAGGTTCCTTCAGGAAACAATATAACCAATGGAAGGAAGATCATGGAGAGAAAGAATTTTTTTAAGAATGGGATACCACAGTTTGATGGAAAGAACTATGCATTCTGGAGAAGAAGGATGAAAGCATATGTTCAAGCATAGGAATTTGATGTTTGACAATCGGTAGTAGACGGATACAAAGAACTGGCCACTCCTACAACAAATAATGATGGAAAGAAACTCATTCAAAACAATTCAAGGGATAAAAATTCTAGCATGAATGCGTTGGTTGATTCAATATATGTCAAGGTTATGCATTGTAATTCTGCAAAGGAGATATGGGAAAAACTTCTGAATGTTTATAAAGGGGATGCCAAAGTCAAAGAATCCAAGCTTCAAAATTACATAGGTCAATTTGAACAATTAAAGATGAAAGAAGAGGAAGACATTGCATCCTAGTTTCTACAAGTTGATAAAATAATGAATTATATTAAAGGTTTGGGAGAAGAAATGAATGAACTAGTCATTGTTCAAAAGGTACTAAGGTCTCTACCAATGAGATTTTATCTGAATATTTAGACCCTAAATGAAAGAGAAGACCTGAGTACGATAAACATGGATGCGCTACATGAAATATTTACAGCTCATGAAATGAGGACGAAACAGGAAAATCCATCCACAAAAGAAGCATCTTTTAAAGCATCCAAAAGGACAAAGAAGAAGAAAAATCATGATTCAAAGCCAAATTGTAGTTGTAGCGATGATTCATATGAGGATGAAGAAATGGCCAACTTCGTGAGGAAGCTGAATAAAGGAACCGACAAGTACAATGGTATGTTTCCCCTAAAATGTTTTAATTGTGGTAAAATTGGTCATTTTGCAAATAAGTGTCATTATTCTAAGAAGTCAGATAGTGATGAAGAGGAATATTCCAAGAAAGAAAAGAAATATCAAAAGGGAAATAGGAAAGATAAAAGGAAAGTATTCAATAAAAATCTCTACTCAAGAGAAGAAAGTTTTTTATCTGGTGAAGATAATAAAATTGATGGTAACTCAGAGAGAGTACTCTTTATGGCTACGAAAAATAAGAAAAGTACAAAAAAGGTGAAGTGGATTTTGAGGTAGAATTAATCAGTGCTTTAACTGAAATGAAGAAAGAAAGGAAGAAAAAAATCTACTTGAAAAATCAACTTGAAGAAGGAAAAAGAAAGGACGAAGTAATGCAGATCTAGATGGTAAAGAAAGAAAAGGAGTGTGAGAAGCTTGAGAAGGAAATCGTGACATTGAGAGTTGAATTCAACAAGCTCAACAAGAACTTGAAAATTTCTCAAGTGTTAGAAAACATTCTCCATAGTCAAAGTCCATACATGAAAAATCCAGACTAGGATACAAGAATGTTCATTTTGAGGAAGGTTCAAGCTCCATGATGAAAGAAACAGAACAAAGGAGTTATGAGGAATTTATTAAAGGAAGGAATAATGGTCGACAAGAATAAGAAAGGAATGAATACAAAATACCTTCTACATTTAGGAAAAAAAGAAGATTCAATCATTTTGAAAGAAACAACCGAAGAGAAGATCTTGATCAGCCAAGGCAGAATTATAGAAGGACTACACCACAAAGAAGATCATTCACTTCCAGGTATGTAAATTTATTTTATGGTCATTTTTTTAACTATACTAACTTTGGACATATAGATGTAGATTGCAGGTCTTATGAAAGAAATGATCAGGAAATAAATGCATATGTGGCTCCACATAATATTGAATGTTACAAATTCCACAACTATGGACACATAGCTTGAAATTGCAGAAGCGTGATAAATACTCCCATGAAAGAAAATATTGATGAGAGATACAAGAAGGCTTACAAAAGAAGTGAAGAGAAAGAAGAGAAGGTAAATGAATAATAGGTCCAAGGAATCATTCTTATAGGATTCGTAGCAACACAAGATCATGATGAATTTACAGGCAAAGAGGAAAGTGTCAAAATTCAGGTAGAGGAGGAAGAAGAAGATGTCAAAGCTCAAAATGATGACAAAATTCAGAAAGAGGATGAAGAGGAATATGTATCCATAGATGAAAAGGAATATTACTCCAAATCAGAGTAGGAATTATTCTGAGCCATCCAGATTGGAGACTCCCAGTAAATATGTATCATGTATAGGGGGAGTCCATATAAACTACATATCAGAGAACCATCTTTCGAGCAGTATGAAGTGTTTGCAGAGATAGATTCAGAGAGGTCATATAACATAAGTATAGAATTATTCCACACAGGTGTCAATTGGCAATTACACTGGTAGATGTTTATGATTGTATTAAGGCAGAGATATCTTCAGTACAAGTTGTTTTAGACATACAGAGTTTGATGAGCAGATATTTGATGCATTCTGATACATATGAACATGTGATGATCAGTTGTATTATATTTGGGTGAAATCATCAAAATAGCACTGTGACTGATGGGTCAACATTGTGGAAAGTTGAGTAGCAAAGTTATGGACATATATGGATTCGTGAGATGCTTATAAAGTACAGGAAACACGGTCCAGATGCATAGTAGCATATTTACAATTGGAACAAGTGGAATCAATTAGAATCAGTTAGTCACAGAAAGGAAAAGAAGTGAAAGGCATAACAGAACAAGGAAAGAGAAACTGTCAACAACAACTATGCCATCAGAAGGAAATCATTGAATAGTGTGGTCAAGTGAACATGACAAGTGATTGAAGAAATCAAACATTGAATTATTTATATATATGTCATTCAATTTCAAGAGGAAGAACCAATGGACAATAATAAGCACTATAAGAGAGGAAAGGAAACACATACAAGTATCCATACATCGATATACACAACATATTGTAGAGAAGGGAAAACATCAGAGATCAAGAGATCAAGTTCAGTAACATACATATAGGGAGACATACCCACAAGGGGAGCTATTATTTTTTCCATGATTGGTTAGAGTAGGAACAATATCATTAGGAGACATATCAACAAATGGATTTAACTTTTGGTCCAAGTTGAAGAGAAAGAATAGAGGAATGAAGACCAAGGGAGATACCCTTTTCCATTGATGTCAAAGGGAGAGATACATAAACATTGATGAGTGATGATCACAGGGGGATCATGAGCATGAGTGTTGATATGTCTAAGTGTTTCCATCAATGTTGGTGTTTCCATCAATGCCAAAGGGGGATATTGTTGGACAGTTGGTTGTCATTTATGTCAACCCTTGGAGAGTGATATTGGAAATTTATGTCAACCCTTAGAGAGGTCCAGATATGTGGACGATATTGTTGGACAATTAATTGTCATTTGTATGACCGAGATTTATGATGAGTTAGTTGGGTGCATTTGATTTAGTCTACATGTATCCCCAGAGGTGTGGTTTTGGTACCTGAAGTTGAATGAGGAATATGGACATGAAGGATAATTAAAATGTAGGAAATACCCTCATATATTATTAGTACTCTTCATTTTGTTTCTGGTGATATGTGGAACACCACGTGGTTCCTCACGGTTGAAGATATATTCCCTCATGAAGTTGAAAGCCCCGAAGAATGGTTAAAAAGCCCATAAGCAGCTACAAGTCATTAATTAAAAGGTAAATTTGTTGCAAACAAGAATTTACAAGTCAGATTCATTGAAATAAATATTAAGGATGTTTTTAGTAAAGTTGGCCCCAATGAAATAATCATTAAAAATTAAATTGAATTTTATTTGGGTCAAGTCGACCCTAAAAAGAGGGTGCCAAATCTAGTATAAATAAGGCACCTAGGATTTCATTTGTAACATCAACTCAAGTGATTTTTATCTGAGGTAACCAAGGATATATGAGGCATTTTTCAAATTGAAGTTGAAGTAAATAAAGGAAAAATTCCAAGGGAGGATGAGGTCTTGTGAGGATGTGTTCTAAGGTATGTTATCTACATGTCATCTTACCATTTTCACTATAATTTTTTTTAAATAACGATTCCAATAGCTGAACCTGGAGGATATTGATATGACATATTAAGGTACCTTTGGTAGAAATTTTAGCTTCTTGGTCATTGTATTTTGGGAGATACATGCTATGGAAGATAAGATTTTTGGCTAGTCCTAGAACTAGTCTCAAACCTGTGTTCCAGGTAAAAAGGTCATAACTTATTCATAGAATATCCAAATTCAGTGATACAAAATGAATTGGTTATAGTAAATTCTTTAGTATGTTTTGTGTGATTTTTATATCCATATATCAAATATTTTGCGCATGGCATGCTCTACAAGTTCACTCTCTAGAATAAACTAGAATTTAGCAAGGTTTGTTGTTTTGCTATAACTCCTTTTTTGGGAGGTTCCAAGTAGTGAAACCTATAGTAATTGTAGAGAATATATTGAAGAATATTTTGTACAATTTTCATACATTTATTCATTACAGGTACAGAGTTATGCTTGTTGAAATTTAGGGTTTGTGACTAATCAAAAAACTAGTCTCGTGAGACTAAGGTAGAGTTTGATGAAGATATTATTATCTTGTTGTTGAAGTTGAGGAAGGTTTGAAGCTATGAGATCACATACACCAAGTCTATTACAGAGTTACATGTATGTTTATATGCTTGTTTTGAGGGTTACATGTTGATGATGTTATGGTGTATGGAATGATTGAGACACATTTCATCGTATAGGGTATATGGAATATGGTACATGGTATGGTATA
>JZKD02S1866406.1:57574-69797 GCA_000966675.3 Picea glauca
TCTGTCATTCATGTAGGAGGTCATTTTTCTGCAAATACCACTGCCTTCAAGATTATTAGAAAGGGATATTATTGGCCTTCGATCTTTCATGACTCTTATTTGTTTTCGAGGTCTTGCGACAAATGCCAAAAATTTACTGGGAAGGAACGCCTTTCAGCCATGCCATTACAACTTGTCTCACCAGATTTTCCTTTTTCAAAATGGGGATTGGATTATATTGGTCCTATTAACCCTCCTTCTTCAGCTGGGTAGGTTTTCATCTTAACAACCAAAGACTATTTTACTAAATGGGCTGAAGTTGTCCCACTTAGACATTCCACAGATGATCAGGTAATTTCTTTCCTTAAAAACAATATTTTTTCCAGATTTGGTCTTCCATTGGAAATTATTACAGACAACGATCCCGCTTTCGTTTCTGCTAAGATGACTTAGTTTCTATCCAAATTAGGGGTTAAACATTTCATGTTGTCAGCTTATTATCCCCAAGAAAACGGGCAACTTGAGTCCACTAATACAAATCTGATAAGGATCGTCAAAAGGCTCATCGAAGATAAAACTCACCAGTGGCACACTCTCCTCACTTATGCCCTCTAGGAAGATCGAACTACCGCCAAAGTAAGTACTGGTTGTACACCTTTTTAGTTGGTTTATGGCCAAGAATCCCTCCTTCCAACCGAGCTGGAACTTTCTTCCTTAAGGTTGATGTTGCAGACCGAAGAATTAAATTCTTCAGATGTTTCACAAAGAGTAAATGCATTACTAGCTTTGTAAGAAAAAATAATGTTTGCTTTGGATAATATTAAAAGGAGATAGTAGACCGTTAAGAAATATTTCAACAAAAGCGTCAAAACTGCCAAGTTTCAGGTCAATGAAAAATTTATGTTGTGGGATTCGTCTCATGCTCATAGAGGAAGACATTCAAAATTTCAGAAATTATGGTTGGGTCCTTTCAAGATTGCTTTTGTCTTAGGTACAAATTCTTACATTCTAAAATATTTGCAAGAGCGATTGTTTTCCTATAGCACTAACGGTTCTCACTTGAATCATTATGTGGAACCAATGTAAAAATATCTATGTTGTTTGGTTTTATTTTGTATACTAGTATTTTAGATCTGCTTTCAATTTTTTGTGCCTCCTTTTCTTCTTACAGGTTTCTTCTTTCTGAGTTGACCTTTTACTACATTGTTTTTCTATCTTTTACCGTTGTCTCTTATTGTTGCTACTCTATTTTCTGCATTATTACTCCTGTGACAATTTTTGTCTTTATCATCTTTTAAGATTTGTTCAAGGTAGAAGGTTGGATTAGTTTTGCCACAACGACGCCTCCACAAAAGCATTGTTAGTCAATAACGATCAAGCTTACACAGTTGTTAGGGTGTCATCTCTAAATGACCCTTGAAATTTCTATACATTTCCACTATTGTTTTATAAATAATTGTTTATCTCCCGCTTCTCCCCGCCATTTCTTCATCCATTGAGAGTTAAGAGAAAAAATGGAAATTTTCCTCCTCGGAGGTCAAAGAACAGATTCTGGTTAATGGGTTATGCATACAGTGGTAAAAAAAACCCTCATACTTAAACATTTTTCATCAGTTATTCCCAAATTCCCGGTCATATTTCCATTAAATCTGCTCACTTCCCCCTGTTGCATAACCATTTGAATTACGTCTTCTTGAGATTACTTTCCTTGGTTTGTGAAACCATGGGTTCTGAGTTCTAATCTATTAAAAACAAATTTCCTTGTGGATTCGCCAGTTTGTTGACGATTGAAAATGCCAACGTAGTTTTTCCCACAAAGTGTTGCTAAAGATATTATTATAAAACTAAATAATACTAGTAGGTGGGACCCCCTGGAATTATTTAGTAGCGAGTTTGTTCATGTTATGATGCTGAGCTAGAGAAATTACATGGTTGATATTAATATGGTGTTCATTGATATGAGTTAAGTTTTCATATGTTGTCCCTTAATGACACAACAACCTGTTATTCATATATGGTATGATTCTTCTCGTACCCACACAACAAACCTGTTAGTAAAGTCACATGAAGGGAATTTTTTTTTAAAAGAGGGAAAAGTATTACAATGCAAAGGAACCTAGTCTGAAACACTACATGCATAAAATATTTGTTAAGCCTTAGTTAACAAGGACTGGCATTTTAAGAAAAAATGATTAATTGTGATATGCATATCATGGAAGTTTTGGTGGCACATTATTGGCAAGTGGTAATACATGGGTTACGTGTTGATTGATGCAATCGGTACCAATATGCATATGTTATAATCCTAGTGGCTTATGGAAGCATTGGCTTTGCATTTTTTAATGGACTATGCTATGGTTAATGAATTGATATTCTCAATGCATTGGTTGATTAATGGTGTTAATGAAGGCTCGTTAGCATGTACTATAGAGTAAATGTGAGATAGGTGGAAGCGATGTGCATTTACTGCACATCACCTTTACCCTTCTAGTTGGCCATCACCCTAATCAAACTGTTGTTTGATTTGGCTTTTGTGATTGCGCTCCAAATTTTGGGCAGATTGAAACCGCTCGACCACCTCTCATCTTAAGGTCTTTGATTAACAGGTATGTCTCTTTGGGCCATTCCTGACTTCACTCTGGTTATGAAATATTTTTGGCTCGGTTGTATGGGTTTGTGTTGTCCTGAGTATTGCAACTGTGTGGTTTCGACTTGAATGGAAAATCAATGGTTCTGCGTATAATTGTTGTGAGTTCATCAAAGTTGCTGGTCTCTTGGGTGATAGATTTTTTTACCACTACATTCTGTTTCAAGGTTTTTCTTTGAAAAGATGAATATATGATTATCTTCGCGGTTCCTGGGTTTAACTAGAACCCTGTCCAACTCTATCAAGGAAATGCTTCCCACACACAAGCATCATGGTCCTCCTTGAGCGCATGCCTTTAGTTCGAATATCCACCATGGTCGGTGCCTCCCTTCCTTCCTGCGATGGCTACTTTGCAAACCCATAAACCCTCTAGACCGAAGCTGCATAAGGAGTCTGTCGGACATGTTAAGTTTATTGTGGTCTTTAACTTCGAATACATGCTCACCCATTATTCGTATAACATTCATGTTAGTATGGTGTTGACCACTACCTCTGTGGTAATGGCATGAGCCCCACATTGCCAATTGCACTTCTAAGAGTCACAATCGTCAACCTGTAGTCAAGGAATCTATTTGTTTTTATTATGAAAGGGCCTCTGTCATTTCCTTTTTGGTTCATGGGTATACACTGTTATCACGCTTGTTGGCCTTTTGTTTCCCTTATCACAGTGTCAAATTGTTGGTTATTATATGACCATTAGAGTGGTTCTCATGATGTTATGATAATGGTTTGCATTAGTCACAGGGGTTTGGTGGTGTTCACACATGTCGTGTCCTATATATGATGTTTTTAGAATTAGAAGATTGGATTGGATATGTTTATTTCATTTTTTTGTCATTGGTAGAATACACTTGAATGTGTGCGGCCTGGTCACTCACAGGTGGCTTAATAAATGGCCCAGAATGTATTGTTGAGTTATATCATGGTTACATATCATTGTGTGGTTTTGGGAATTATGACACTGTGGAATCCTCTCAGTTGTGCACCATGTATAATATAGATGTCTTTTTTGTATGCCCAGTAATACTCCTGAATTCTAAGTGCGTTATCTTTTTGCAAATTGATCAATGTTGATGACAGTTGTTTGGAATGTTTGGCTTGGTTTTAGGTCGCACTGAAATATTTGTTTCACAGTGGCATGGCTGCATGGTTTCAGAAATTTACTTCTGCATAGCCTGTGTCTAAATGTTGATTGTCGGTTATAGTTAATTGTTTTTCAAGCATGACATGTGAGGTCTTGATCATTTCGAATTTTCCATTGCATATATACGTATGAGGATGAATATCATCACAGATATTGATTGGTTCTATTACAGAAATGGAGACTTCATTGTTATTTTTGGGAACACTACTTGGAAATATAGATGTGGACTTGGAAATTGTATAGTGGCGATGGATGTTAAAACCTATAGATTGGAAATGAGTGTTGTTGTTAACTGTTATAAAATGTAGAACGTACAAATAAGAGGGAAAGAACCTCTTGCAAAGAGTGCGGAGTACTTCTGTTGTAATGGAACTGTGTTGGATATTAATGGGCAGTGAAATTAGGAAAATGTACAAGAACTATTACTCAGTCATCCGATTGTTGGTTGATGCATATTTTCCTTACTACAAATATGTTATAAATTGCTTGATTAATCTTATGAATGGTAAAATTTTTCTTTCCCCCTCATTATCTCATTTTTTTCTAATTATAAACCCCTCACATATCCCATATTCATTTTGTTCACCCCTTGTTCTGATATTGATCACAACTAAGGAAGATTTTGTGTTAGATTGGATAAAAGTGGAAAAACTATGTGTGGATTGCAGTGGGGTTTATTGGTTTGTTTACAGTTGATTGTTGCTATCATTGAGCAGTGACCATATCTCTTCCCTTTCATTATATCATATTTTCACTAATTACAAACCCCTCATGTATCCCCGAACATTTTTTCCACCCCCCTGCTCATTGATTAACGTTAAAACAATTTGTATGTATTGGATTGCATGAGCCTGATACATTCTGAGCCAAATCTATTTCATATTTTAAGAGTTGTCCTGCATGGCTATTAAAAGAGACTATTTGCTAATTGATTACAAATGAAGGATTCTTCTGTTGGATTGGGCAGGAAGTAGCTCTACCTAGGCCTGAAGGGTCTCCTTTACAAGTCCCGTAATGACAGGTTGACTTCGGGGATTTTGGGTAGAATGTTTTATTTTGAATATATGGAGTATTATTTTTGAAATAATTTCAATTTTCATGAGTTGAAATTGCCAAAATAATAAATGTTGATGGGAGGCACAAGGAAGTGTGTTTTCTTAACTAATGGATTATGTTATGATGGTAGGATGGTTATGAACTAAAGGGATTCACAAGGGTTCCCACCTACTGGTTATTATTTAATGATGATCCTTATTATAATTACTACTGGTCCCCCTAACTAAAGTTAGTTAAGGCCTTATGTCAACTTAACTAATATGTTAGTTCAACTACTCTAACCAATTCTAAATTGTTAAAGATTGAACTAAGGAGAGGAACAAAGGAGGATAGAAGCACAAAGCATGCTAAGGTTTTCTCTTTGATTTATGTTGAGATAGTTCAGTTTTCATTCATTCATATATTCATAATAGCCTAATTCTCTTTTGTGATAGTAGGGTCTTATTGTAGACAACAACATTCAGGGTTGAATCAAATCATTCAGACACTTGTTCTTTAAAGGTGTCGATCGGTCTTTGATAGTCTATGTAGATTTGTCTGTTTGTGAATTAACTTTCATGACTGATAAAGGATATTGTGCAAAGTCAAGTGGGCAGCAATATGTGGCAAGCTGATCCAAATTTTAGAGTTCAGTTTTGGTTTTCTGTCAGAGGTCCTTTTGTATGTTCCATCGGGGATTTCTAAGTTTGACTTTGTTCCAAGATTTTTGTATGAAGTTTTTTAAAGACAATGACTCTTTGGTGAATTTAAATGAAATAAGGGATTTCTTTATGTCTCATTTCCATTGATTATGACCTTGGTGTCTTTACTTTTGTTCTTACATTTATTTCAGCAACTGATATTTTCAAAAAAATACATAAAAAGTGAATTTTCAGCAAGCTTTTTGTTGATAAAAGACTAGCCTAAGCACTTGTAATTAATAATTGTGAGTTAGGATATATATTTTTGTTGGCTATAAACATAGGGTGATATTCCCGTATACTTTACTTTAGCCAAGTAAAGTCTGAAAATGATTAAGATCAATTCATAACTTGTCCTCAACAACCTGTAATGAGACAAAGTTTTAGAGAGAGCCCTCTCCGGGTCAGAAAGGCTAGTTTTCGACCTCAAATTTGGTTTGTAGGTTTCCTCTTTCATTCGTTTTCTCAATTGAACGAAGTTTACAGAGCGCTAACACAATGGAGAAGTACAACCAGAAAAAGGAAAATATGATAACCACAATGGAGAAGACAACCACATGTCAGTGTTAACTTTGTTCAACCCTCTCTCATTCAACAAATTCAAAATTTTGAACAAATGAACATGACAAATCCGGCCCATCCTCCGAATAATTCCAAGAAGAAAGAGACAAACCGAAACAATAACAACCTGATACTAGGAGGAAATAACCCCCAACAAAACCCTCATGATGGGGGAAACCAGAATCAAGGAAACCAAAACCCCCAAGGGGGAAACAATAACAATCAACCACGACAAGGGAGGAACAATAACCTATGGAATAACTTCCCTTGCACTCTATGTGGTGATTATGGACATTATACACACCATTTCCCCCAAATTGTTGACTTCAAATGGATGAAAGAATCCATGAACGTGCAACATCCTCCAGTGTTGCCTACCCCTCAACAGGCCCCACAACAGTACTTGTAACAGCCACCTCCGACCATTTTGCAAAACCCTATTCTACACCAAGGTGTGATGAATACCCAATAGGAGGTACACCATGCTACACCCCAAATGGGATAGTATCAAAGCTTAGGTCCCAATCAACTTGGCAATCTGGTTGATCGTAACATCCTCCTTACCAACGAAGAAGAGATTCTTATGTAAACAAGCGGTTGCCAATATGGTGGTCCCCTTGAATCTACCCTAACCACCTCGGAAATGAATCCATCTACATTCAAACAACCACTGATGATTCCACACCCTAACACTGAACCAAACCCTTGTATAACATGAATGCCTTTATGAAGAAATATACATAACCCTCATCCTAGGGCATCCCATAACTACAGTCTGGTCAATGACTTAGCACAATATCCTACAGCCATGTCTGTATTGGAGGTCCTCCAAACCTGTCCAACTCAGCGAAAATCCTTTCTTTCCACCTTGGGGGCAATCGACCCAGCAGATACTAGACTCATCACGTTTGATCTAGATAGCGTAGAACCATGCCTCCCCACCCTGGTATCTTTCCAGATACCAATTAATATCTAGAACATCACAGTTCATCGATGTATCATCGATGAAGGTGCATCCACATGCGTCATGTCCAAAGTAGTATGGAAAAAACTCGGCTCCCCTGAGCTAGTACCATCTTCCATCACCCTGCGAGCTTATGATGGTCGGTTGTCATCCTTTGAAGAGATCTTTCAAAATGTCCCCGTAGAACTTAGGGGAAAAACCATTTTAATCGACATTGAAGTTATCAACGCCCTTCTTGATTACAACATCTTGTTTGGACATAGATACATGTATGTTATGAAGGTGGTGGCCTCTTCTGTGTTTCAAACGATGATGTTCTCCCACAATGGAAAAATCATCACCATCAACCAAATTACACATTATGAGCCTAACCATCCCCCCAACATCGATAACATTCTTCCCCTTGTCCTCACTAGCTCAAACATTTTTTCGTTCATTGACATGGGTCTTGGAATCTTCAAGGACCCCTCCTTGCTGGGGGAATACCATGGAGCACCACCTCTCCTACACCCCTCAACACAAGTGTGTGTAGTATCTTCTAATAGAACCGATATTAGAGCCAATACGCCTCCCATCAAGGTACCTCCCCACATCAAAGTTCCACCAGTTGGAGAACTATTGCCTTAGGAATTCCCTGAGAACCCCACTGCACCACTTATCCCATATTTTCCCCACTTCCAAGGGAAAATGCCGATTTGGGAGACAGTTCCCCAAGCCATTATCCAAATTCCCTTCTTCTACCCCCCACCTGGAGTCCAAGCATTCCAGGTAGTTGCGACCCTTACCCTTCCTAACATGGTGCTTTCCATCCCCGTATGGTATCTTCATCCACTCACGATGGTTCCTCCACCATCTCTCCCTCCTCATACAGAGGGAATATCGATGCATATCCCAGTACAATCTCCTACCACACCATCCTCACCCCCAAATGTTGGCACCACCACCACTACTGGGGGAAAACGAAAGAAGAAAGAGCCCATAGCTCCACTTCCTCCCTGAGTTCAACCTCCTTGCGAATTATGCAAAAGAGAAGGACACCCCACTAATAGATTTACTGCTCTTCATGAGTTATGCAATATGATCCAACTCCCTAGAGAAACCACATTGCTCCCCACTCTACCAAGTACATCCATCGCTACTACGAAATCCTCCACCGCAAGCAATAAAGGGTTGAGAACCAAATTCACTTGTGCCATCTTTTCAGATAATGACCACTACACTCATCATTTCCCATATCTACCTCAATTTCTCCAAGCGTTAGCCACAACACACCAAACATATCGTCTAGATCCCTCTCACCCACCCCTTACTGAGGCTCACATCACTGACATTCGTTATATTTCATCGACAAACCCCACGCAAACGAGTTACCCTCCACAGTATCAGGACATTCACTTTATGTCTAGCAGTCCCTCGCACCATGTACACAATATCCTGTATGTGTCCTCACCACTTGAGGACAACAATTCTTACCCATTGACCATCCCCCCATTCACCTCCCAGGATCCCATGTATTCTTTCATTTTCCACTACGACGAATATATCCTGGAGGAACTCACTACCCTCGATTGCCCATGGAACGTACCCCATCATCGAACTCTTTTCCTCTCACAGGAGGCCTTTCATCCTCCCACCCAAGCCTCCATGTGTGTAATGAAAACCAATGATTTTGTTCCCCTAGGGCATATAAACTATTTCAACAACCCTATCCCTGCCCCGGATGCTTTTGTAGAAGGAAACATGCCCAAAATCTCCCCCACCGTCAAAATTGGCATTTCCATTAAATCGAGAATCGTAGAAGAAACCACCATTGGCGCGGCATGCTCCCTTGAATAACTCATGGCTTGAAAATCTCTCTTTCAAGAATATTGATATATTTTTGCCTAGTCATATATGGATATTCCCGACCTTGATCCATCTATAGTAGAACATCAAATCGATACTTGGCCAGATTTCTCCCTAGTTCGTCAAAAGCAACGCCCTCTTCACCCATCCAAAGTTGTGGCTATTAAAGCCAAAATTGACAAGTTACGCTCTGTCGAGTTCATATACCCCATTATGTACACTTCATGGGTCTCCAACCCCATCCCCGTTAACAAAAAATAGGGCACTATTCACGTCTGTACAAACTTTCGCAATCTCAACCACGCTTGTTCCAAAGGAAAATTTCCATCCACTTTCATCGACCAAATTATCGAAGACTGTGTCATCCATGAGGCACTATCCTTTATGGATGGGTTCCCCGGCTACAATCAAATCCAAATCCATCCAGTAGATCTATATTAAACAACTTTTACTACTCCGTGGGGTACCTTTTCGTATCGCGTCATGCCTTTTGGACTTAAGAACACAGGTTCTATGTTCCAAATGGTCATGACCTACGTTTTCCATGATCTTTATCGCATCATCCTTGCTTATTTGGATGACCTCACTGCTTGATCCAAACATCGAACTTTACATTCAGATGACTTACAATCATTTTCCAACGATGTTGCCAATAAAATATCCTCTTGAACCCACTCAAGTGTGTTTTTTGTGTCACTATCAGATGCCTCCTTGGGTTCATTGTTTCCAAACATGGCATCATGGTGGTCCCCCTAAAGGTCCAAGCTATCACAAAAATTCCACCACTTAGGAATTTACGCCAACTACAGATCTTTCCAGGCAAAGCCAACTTTCTACGTCACTTTGTCCCATACTACACCACTCAGGAGCATGGTTTCCTCTACCTCCTACATCATGATATCCCATTTTGATGGGACGAACATTCTCAAACAACTTTTGATGATTTAAAATTCACCTTATCCAATGCCCCTTTGATTAGTCCCATAGACTATGATCGCGATTACATCCTCTACTTGTCATACTCAATCGTCTCAGTAGCAGGAGTCCTTTTCCAATTAGGGGATGATGGGCATGAACATGCCATTTATTGCATTAGAAAAAATCTTTCAGGGCCACCCTTGAAATATAATCATGATGAGAAACTTTCCCTAGCAGTTATCCTCGCAGTCCAAAAATTGTGCCATTATATCCTACTTCGAACTACCTAGGTCATAGTATATTCCAACCCCATGCAGTACTTTCTTGGTCAATGACAAATTAATGGAAAATTTTCCCAATGGATCATTATCCTCCAGGAATATGACCTAGATTTCTCAACTCCCAAAAGAAAGAAAGTGATTTTCCTTGTCAAACTCATTACAACTTTTCCCTCAGACGCTATAGCTTCCCTCATCAATATGGATTTTCCCAATGAACACCTCTTCTTCATCCCCTCTAATGACCCCTGGTATGGTGACCTCCTCGCCTATCTGCGGACAAATTTTTTTGGGTCTCATCTCTCTTGAGATGATCGTCAATGTATTTCGCATCAGGCCCCTCGATACCTCCTCATCAGAGACATCCTCTATCGACATGGGGTCGACACCATTCTTTTTCGATGTCTGACCATCGATGAAGATGACAGAGTATTGAACGATTGCCATAGAGATTCTTGTGGTTCTCGCCTTTCGGGTATGTCCATCGCCCAAAAACTCATTCAAGCAAGGTACTTCTAGCCCACGTTGTTTCATGACTACATCCATGCTATCAAGCAATGCGAAAAATGCCAGCTTTATGCAAACAAATCATGAGTGCCACCAGCTCTTCTACACCCAGTCATTATTGTCGACCCCTTCTGCAAATGGGGCATAGACTTCATGACTTTCCATCCTCCATCCAATAATGGACAGAAGTACATTGTCATGGCAGTAGATTACTTTACCAAATGGGCTGAATCCATTCCCACTTTCAACAATACCGTCAACACAACAACATGTTTTTTAGTCAACCACCTCATTACCCGATTCAGAGTCCCACTACAGTTAGTGTCTGATCACGGTAAATACTTTGAGAAAGAGATATTTGCAGAACTCTCCTCAAAGTTAGGCCTCTCCCATGAGTTTGTCTCCCCATACTACTCTCAGTCCAATGGATAGGTCGAGGCTATCAACAAATTCCTCAAAACCATGCTACAACATACCGTCAACAAACATAAGACCAACTAGCATCATATGTTGTTTTCTGCATTATGGGCTTATTGCACGGCAGTAAAAAATGCCACTGATTTACACTGTTCCACCTCGTCCATGCGATCGAAGCCACCCTCCCTATAGAATGTGAAATCCCCACATTACGCATTGTCATTGAGCTATTAACCAACACTTCTCTAATGGAGCAGCGTCTGCTGACCTGAGAGTCATTGGATGAATATCGTCGATCTTCATTATAAAACAATGAGGGAGATAAAAAACAATCCAAATCCACCTTCGACCGCCAAGTCAACCTTCGCTCATTCATCGAAGGGGATCTCCTGTTAGCCTACGATATCACCCACGATATCACCCATGATACCCTCGGTCATGGGAAATTCAAGTCATTATGGCATGGAACCTACAGCGTCTAACACTGACTCACTAAAGGCGCCTACATCCTGGCCTCTCTAGAAGGCTACCCTCTCACCAAACTCGTCAATGGATTGTACTTAATGAAATTTTACACCTGAGCATAGCCATCCTACCTTCAGTTTTTATTTGTACACATTTGTAGAGTTTTTAGTCTTTTTTTCCACCATCATTCCTCATGTCTGATCTATCATATGTGTTATTAACATATGCATCATCCATCATCCTACCACATTAGTTGCACCAACGGTGCCAGTTGCTAGACGCAGAATCTCGCTTCGACTGCTTGGGCCCTCTATACCCCCTCACATTTACTGCTCCACTCTAGTGACATATGTTTGGGCTTGGTCACCAACAACCAAGCTGAATATGACGATGTCATTGGTCTCCTCGTCGAGGCCAGTCACCGCCACATTTGTCACCTTAGAATTCTATTGTATTCCCATCTTGTTGTCCTGCATCTCAACAATGTATATCGCATTCATGATCCTTGCCTCTTTTGCAAATACCTGCAAGTTAGACTATTATCTTGCAACTTTGATTCAATCACATTTACACATATTCCAAGACAATTTAATCATGTAGAAGATAACATGGATAACCTTGTATTAGATTGGAATTTATCACATTAAACATCATTTTATACATAAGCACCATACATTTGTCATAACACATAGAACAAACATCATAAGCATAAAACATAAACACATGGAGACATGAATGATCCAAAAAATATATGTCCATATA
>JZKD02S1866417.1:0-14918 GCA_000966675.3 Picea glauca
AATAGCCTTATCCCCTCATTAATTCCCCCACCTACCATAATATAATAAAATAGTAAAATATTCATTGTATATAATTTAATAATTAATTAAATTTAACTTAACAACTATGATCAATAAAATAAATTGGGTTGATACAATGATAGACTCATAGTTAAGATGGATCTATGTCAATTCCAGTGATTGACAAATGCATGAAAACTTTAAATCATAATGTGTATATGTATAAGTTTTGGATGAATTTGATCCTTTGAAATTTTCTAACTCTCATTTTTAATTTAGAGACTACTATCAATTAGGACACTACAAAAGTTACATGAGGATTAAGGTGAATAGAAATAAAATAATAATATTCAATGATGAAGAAGGTGAATGGTAAGAAAGTAATAGTATTATTATAATAAATAATATATAGATTATGAAGTGACCAATATCAATATGTCTTCTTCTTCTTTTCATTTACCCACATGTGGTAGCTTTATCATCTTATATGAATTAGAAAAAAGAAGTTGATTTGGAAGACTATTCAAACCTTCAAGTGAAGATATATAATATCGCACTGAGGATCATACTATCTCTCTTGTTTTCCAATATTAATAGTTTCTTTCTCCAATATTATGTTTTCCCTCATAATTCTATTTACATTTTATTGCATGATTTTGATTTTAAAGCATTGCATATGTCAATACACACTAGATATCTTAATATTATATGTTTTTTAATGTGCAAACACTAATAGATAAATCACACCCAAGGAAACAAAGTATAGGACTTCAACTTATAATATGTGTTTTAAAATTGGTTTTCAATGTGTTATTGCTAAAGTCATTTGTAATGTCCCGTTTTTCCTAGGCAGTCGGGATACCATGATGGTTTATACAGTTTCCCGTAAACCATTAGACAGATGAGTTAGGGAAATGATATTGGTAAAGTCACTTTCAAATTATAAAGTGAAAACTTAGGGAAAAGTGAATTTATTAATATTAAAGCCCTCTTTGAGGGTATTTCTCTCCAATTAATAATTAAATGAATATTTTAATGGAGAAAAGGAAAAGTGAATGAACAAAAGGACGATTGAAGGGAAAAAGGTATTATTGACTATTCATTTTTTCGAAATTGAGTTTTGGAAGAAAAGCGTGGTGAGAAAACGAGGGTTTCAGTTGGAAACCCATCTTGGTGCTCGGATTAGGCAGTGAGACTATCTTCCCTAGCCAGGCGATTGGAGAAGCCATTCAGGGTTCTCATTTGCAGGTATTGGTGTTGTGGTTCGAAGATATTTATTGAGGGAAGAATTTCATTTGCAGAAGGAAGAAGAGAGGGCATTTCCTTTTGGCACGAGTGGAGAGTTTTGGGTCATTTTTCCTTGAAGCTGGACGCATCCTTTATTATTCTGTTGTGTGTTCTATTGAGGCCGAATCCTTTACTTCTCCTCAGCGTGGCTTCTTGTTGGGGCGTGGATCTTCGTTGTGGTTCCAGCTATCATTCTCCACAGGAGCAACGTGCTCATTTCTTGCTGGTCGTGCCTTTCCTTGTGGGTTGTGGTTGCGTGTTCCTTATGGGTTGTGGCTGCAATTTCCTTTGGTGCTGCGTGGGATAACAAGGAGGAGCTCACTGTTGTTGGGTGACCTCCATTAAAGAGCTGATTCATGGCATGGTGTAGGGCATTATCACCGAGTTGTGGTTGATAACTCATTCAACAAAAGTGTTGGGCATTAAATCACATGAGTCGCCCCCCTTTTATCAAGTCGTGGGACAGTTTTTGGATGTTTTCTCAGAGTTGTACGTGTTTGGTTGGTTCTAAGTTTCCTACAACAATCATTCTCTTCATTTTGGGAGGTATTTTCACCTCATTGTGACTGTCATTATTTCATCAATTTTATACAATAAAGAATAGCCATTATTTAGCAAATTTGTTCATTGAAATGTGAATGTCTTGTCATTATTTTTATGGGTTTTGTCCAATACCGAAATAAAACACTTGACACTTCATTGGGGAGGTATAAGTGGTTAGAAAACTCACGAAACAGCCAGCAAAACAAAGAAACGATGCTGTTGTCCATTAAAATTCACCTACAGCAGTCTATTACAACAGTATGCAAAGTGTTTGACGAAAGTCCAACACCAAAACTAGAAGGGTTTTCCCAACTTTTACAACTTAGAATATTTTAGTGGTATTAGAGCATGTTCTTGGCTAGCTGTGGGATACATTGATGACTGAGGAAGGGCTGCAAAACATCACTTATAGGCGCAAAAGGTATAGAAGCATAGAGGGCAGAGAAGAAGAAATGGGGGACACTCCAGGAAACAATGCAAATCTGTCGGAGGACAGAGAGGATGGTTTGATCAGAGGGCTTATGAAAGCCTTACAGGAGATTCCAGAGGGTCAGAGAGAGACCCGAGAGTTCATGGGAAGAATCACAGGTTATGCTCTAGGGAGCAAGCATGGTGAAGAAAGGGGGGAGAGCAGCAAGAGAGGGCAGATGGAAGAAGGGGAAAACACACACAAACCTCATGTTGAGGTGATCACTTCCAGGACCATCCCTCAGAACCGCCCTCACGACTACAGTGAGATTCCTAGATATACCATGCCAAAGTTCTTAGGACCACAGGAGACAGGTACAGGAGGGAAGGTAGAGCAGGATGAGCCATTAGCAGCTTATTTCCAGGAGCATAAGGCCATGGATCCAAATTTGAGAGAAGCTATGACTTTTGTCGAGTTTTGTAGCTTCAAGGGGAGAAACAAGCCGAGGTTCTTCAACAGGGGTCCCACGTAGAGCTATGAGCTACAACGCACAGTGGGCAAGCTCACTTTACCATACTTCGATGGGACTTCGAAGTGCACTGCACGAGCTTGGGTGCAGAAGCTCGACACCTACTTCCAGCTGAACCCCATGGCAGAGACTGATGCCATTAAGTTGGCGACATTGCACTTGGAGGGTGAGGCACNGACAGACGAGATCCTGAGATGTCTTTTAGAGACTTAACACAGTTGAAACAGACTGGGTCGGCAGATGCATATATATCAGATTTTCAGAGGATATCAGTGATGGTCACCAATATATCCGAGGCCCGTTTGGTGATGTTGTTCACAGAGGGGCTAACCGAGCCACTTTGAGGATGGGTGAAGGCTTACAAGCCTACTTCACTACAAGAAGCAGTTAGCAGGGCTAGAGACTTACAGGAGTTCGTACCTAAGCCCAAGTTCACCCCGAGACCGAACTTCCCCACGAAGTTCGATGACAGGACACCACCATAGAGGGATGGCACAGGACAACAGCAGAGAGACTAGGCAGGACAGCCACAGAGGGATTGGACAGGCAGGAACAGGATGGATGATGCTACGAGGCAGGATCTAAGGAGGAGGAAGTTGTGTTTCAGTTGCCAGGAACGATGGGTACCAGGTCACAGGTGTGCAGGCAAGGCCAAGGCACACTACATAGAGGTGTTTTCTGATAGCAGGGATGATGACGGAGAAGAGGAACAGGAACGGAAAGAGGATTCGCTGACAGCAGAGGCAGAGTAGCCATCGATGGAAACACGAGGGGTTATAGCATCACTCTCCGGCATACCCATATTTCACACCTTCAGGATGAGGGGAGGAGTTCAAGGACATCGAGTGACAGTTTTAGTCGATGGTGGGGCATCCCACAACTTTATAGACTCTTCGTCAGTGGAACGAAAGAGCATTGTCGCTGAGTCTTTTGAGGGTTTCTCAGTGGTCATACCAGAGGAGAACACACTAGACTGCACCAGGTACGTTCCAGGGATGACATTGAACCTAGGAAACTACATGCTCACCGATGACTTCTACATGGTAAAGATACCTGACACCAATGTGGTGCTTGGAGTTCAGTGGCTATACTCCCTAGGGAGGTACTCCACTAACTACCAGACTATGGAGATGGATTTCCAGGGTCAGGACGGCAATAGAGTGGTTCTACGGGGCATGAATACGTATCCTCCTAAGGTCGTAACCGCGAAGAAGATGGAGGCAGTCATGAGACAGGATGACATTGCATGGGTTGCGGAGTTTCATATTTTAGTACATAGGTCCAAGGGTGGGGAGCCCAATTGTCCGAGAGAGATACATGACTTGTTTCGGGAGCATAATATCTTTGGTAATGTACCTCCTGGTAGGCCTCCCGACAGGGGATTCGAGTACATCAGTAAGTTAGAGGAGGGTATTCGAGCAGTGATTACCACTCCATATAGGCACCCCAGGGCCTATAGAGACAAGTTAGAGAAGCNGTGAATGAATAAAAGGACGATTGAAGGGAAAAAGGCATTATTGACTATTCATTTTTTCGAAATTGAGTTTTGGGAGAAGAGCTCGGTGAGAAAACGAGGGTTTCAGTTGGAAACCCATCTTGGTGCTCGGAATCGGCAGTGAGACTATCTGCCCTAGCCGGGAGATTGGAGAAGCCATTCAGGGTTCTCATTTGCAGGTATTGGCGTTGTGGTTCGAAGATCTTCATTGAGGGAAGAATTTCATTTGCAGAAGGAAGAAGAGAGGGCATTTCCTTTTGGCACGAGTGGAGAGTTTTGGGTCGTTTTTCCTTAAAGCTGGACACATCCTTTATTATTCTGTTGTGTGTTCTATTGAGGCCGAATCCTTTACTTCTCCTCAGCGTGGCTACTTGTTGGGGCGTGGATCTTCGTTGTGGTTCTAGCTATCATTCTCCACAGGAGCAGTGTGCTCATTTCTTGCTGGTCGTGTCTTTCCTTGTGGGTTGTGGCTGCGTGTTCCTTGTGGGTTGTGGCTGCAATTTCCTTTGGTGTTGTGTGGGATAACAAGGAGGAGCTCACTGTTGTTGGGCGACCTCCATTAAAGATTTGATTTGTGGCATGGTGTAGGGGATTATCACCGAGTTGTGGTTGATAACTCATTCAACCAAATGGCTAGGCATTAAATCACATGAGTCGCCCCCCTTTTATCAAGTCGTGGGACAATTTTTGGATGTTTTCTCAGAGTTGTACGTGTTTGGTTGGTTCTAAGTTTCCTACAGCAATCATTCTCTTCATTTTGGGAGGTATTTTCACCTCATTGTGACTGTCATTGTTTCAGCAATTTTATACAATAAAGAACAACCATTATTTAGCAAATTTGTTCATTGAAATGTGAATGTCTTGTCATTATTTTTATGGGTTTTGTCCAATATCGAAATAAAACACTTGACACTTCATTGGGGAGGTATAAGGGGTTAGAAAACTCACGAAACAGCCAACAAAACAAAGAAACAATACCGTTGTCCATTAAAATTCACCTACAACAGTCTATTACAGCAGTATGCAAAGTGTTTGACGAAAGTCCAACACCAAAATTAGAAGGGTTTTCCCAACTTTTACAACTTAGAATATTTCATCATTTCACTTAATAACTTGCACTATCTCGGAGTTGAAATCAATATGCATGATTAATTTCTTTGATATAATTTCTTCAATTAATGCACTGAATCATTTTAAGTGTATTATCACTAAAATCAATGTACCCTATTGTTTTATTTTATATCATTGTTAAAATTAATATAACTACATGATTATGCTAAATTATTTTTCATCGTATCATCATTTAAATCAATGCATATTTTTTTTGCATTATGTCATTATTTAAATCAATGCAACTAATTGATCTAAACCATTTATCATTTTATCTCACTAAAATCGATGCATCACATTGTTTTCCATTATGTCAGTATTGAAATCAATATAAGTAATTGCTCTAAATCATTTTTTATTGTACCATCTCTAAAATAAATGTACCCTGTCATTGTTGACATCAATATGTCCTATCATTTAATGTTATATCATTATTGAAACCACTGCATGTAATCAATGAATGATATTTTTATCTTTTCTTTTACTAGGATGTGCTAGTTTTTTCATCTTTTCATATGGATCACATGAGAAGGAAAGTTTATTTGGAAGACCATTCAAACCTTTAACTCAAGATATATAATATTTCAGTGAAGACTATACTTTGTCTCTCTTGTTTTCTAATATTAATAGTTTTTTTTCTCCAACCTTATATGTTCCCTTATAATTATATTTACATTTAATTGCACGTTTTTTATTTTAATGCATTGTATATGTCAATTCACACTATAAATCTTAACATTATATATATCTTAATATTCTTTTATATTATATCATTGTTAAAATCAATACAACTATTTGATTATGTTAAATCATTTTTCATTGCATCATCCCTTAAATCAATGCATATTGTTTCTCTTATGTCATTATTTAAATCAATGCAACTAATTTCTCTAAATCATTTATCATTGTATCATCACTAAAATCAATGTATCACATTGTTTTGCATTATTTCATTATTGAAATCTATATAAATAATTGCTCTAAATCATTTTTCATTGCACCATTTCTAAAATAAGTGCACCATATTGTATTGTATTATGTTATATGATTGTTGAAATAATTCAAACTTCCTTGTTGCTTTAAATCATTTTTTAAATATCATTAGTGACATCAATATGTCTTATTGTTTTGTGTTATATCATTGTTAAAATCAATGCAAGTACTCAATGATTGATATTGAATTATTTCTTAGTTTCTATGGTTGGAATATAACAATAGTATAAACCTCAACCTCTTGAATTTTGAAACAAACTTCATTTTTATAACCTATTACAGAATAATTATATATCTTAAAAAGTCTTTCATCCTCTTCATATTGATATCATATGACATTGTGGCTGTGAAAAAGTATAATATGGTTTAGTTTAAAAAATACTTTTGAATTAATATTTTGAGAGATAGTTATTAAAGATTTGTTTGTCATTTGAAAATAAAATTGAATCTAATATTATTTTTCTTAAAGGTTTATAGATTTGGTAATAATTAATTGTATATTTTTAAAAACTAATTTTGAATTAGTTGAGTGATTTATCGTGTTTCCTTCATTTTTGATCTATAAATTGTCATGGATATTTCACTGGAACAGTTCGTCACAACATATTTGATAAATAAAACTAAAATCTACAAAAAAGATAACACAATCACACAAAATCATGTCCTCGAGGTGTAGGACAGTCGGTGACGAAGTGTGCTATTAAGGCACTCCGTGATGTTAAAGTCATCGGTTCGAAACCTATGGGGACAAAAAATCCAGCCATGTTAAGGGTTGGCATGGCTCAGGCCAGGTGCGATCCTCGGGTGATTTTGACAACTTTGATGCCTCTGATTCGCAGTTTCGCAAGCCAAAAGATGGTCCCACAGGTCACGGACAAACTAGCAAAAAAAAAAAAAACACAATCACGCATACGCCATAAGATAACACAAAGATGTTCTCTGGGAAACTCTTATGGAAGAAAACCCAACTAGAAGGTGAGGTTGCTCCGCTCTCTTTTCTCTTGTATGGAAATAATGCAAGTACAAAGGAAAATACACTCAATATGGAGTTACCTAAAACATGTGGCATGTTAGGCTGCTACATAAAATTAACCCCCTCTTTTATTCTCTCTAATTTTCCCACTCCCATATGTTATGCTATGTTATGGAACAAAATACAATAACATAAAATGGAACCCCTTCTGCTCCTAGTGGCTCGATATTTAACATAGCTCAATAACCATCTAGGGGGAGGTTTTTTACTTCCTCAACCCTCAATTGTGGTAGGGTTTTGAACCTTCTAGATTAGTCCTGAAATTACTCACATGGCTTTCCCCATATGCATGAGTAATGGGGGCCGACGTGGCATCTTGGTGGTCTACATGATAGGTCAACTTGTGAGAGGCATAACGTTTGCATATGAGATCTGAATGATGCACAATTTGCATCATTGGAAAGGTATAAGAGTGTAGAACATCGTCAAGGGAGAGTGCATAAGTTCTAGACACTAGAACCCTAAAAAACTATGTTTAATTCCTCAAAACAACTCCAAAAGGTTCTGGACCTTAATTTTTCAAACTAGGACCTGCCACTAAAATGGCCCTGCAAGTTGAATCCTCAAAATTTTTCCACTCTGAAAGGATTGAGATAGATGATAAACAATGTAATAATCCAATACAGATCATGCCTCCCCACTTAAGGAGGGAATTTGGTCCCCAAAATATTTACTAAATGAGGTGAGGAAATGTTTCCTCTACCTTCTCCCTGGAGTACCACTTTGCTTTGCCTGGAATTTGTCCTTTCAACCCAATTTTCCAAAGTTCATGTTGCTCATGTCTTGTAGTTTTGGACCTCTTTTAAAATTGTGTCCTCTACTAACTTTTCCTGAGCATTTAGTGATAAGTCTTGTATGGAAGGCATGACTTGCTCCTCTTCCTGATCCAACATGGAAGGCCCGTAGAATTTGATATTCTCCACATTCACTCCTGAGTAAATGCATATGTACAGGAGTACACTGAGTTTATAGGAATTATCTCCCACCTTTTCCAATACCCCAAAAGGACCATACCGCAAAGCTTTGATCTTCTTACCAAGACCCTATAGCCTTTCCTTATTTATTTGTAACCAAACTCTATCTCTCACTCTAAATTTTCTCTCTATTCTATGCTAGTCATGTCTATCCTTATACTTTTTCTGTGACTTCTTCAATGTCTCTTGTATTTACAAATGGATCTGACTGATCTTCTCAACAAAAATTTTCTTATTTTAATGCATCTCTTTTGATGTCCTCCCTCATTCCTCCTTGTTGTCCATATACAACATCTAAGGGAGAAGGTGGAAAATACCCAAATAAAGTTTCAAAAGGCGACTTACTAGTAGAAGTGTGGACTTCTCTATGATAAGAGTCTTGTATATAGATCAGATTTTCATCCTATGTATTTGGATGCTTCTGATTGTAACACCTCAAAAAGCCACACCAAAGTCTTGTTGACTACTTTCGTCTGCCCATATGTATATTAGGAATGTTGTAAACCTCTTCAACTTAGTGTGCATCTTCTCCCACAATGTATTCCAAAATGAATTGAGAAATATGGTATCCCTATCTGAGATGATGCTCCTTGGTATCCCAAAGTGTGCCCAGACATGTTCAAAGAACTAGTTTGATGCTTATTTTCTAATGATGGTATTTTTACAAAGCATGAAAATGCACATTTTCTTGAACCTGTCAACTACCACAAATATATAGTCATGTTCCTTCCTAGTTGTTGGTAAACCTCCCACAAAATCCATGGAAATAATTTCCCAAGGTCAAGTGGGTACATATAAGGGATGGTATAGACCTCGCTTCCTATTACTGGACTTGTTAGTACAATAAAGTATACATCCTCTAATATACCATGCTACGTCTTCTTGCATTCTAGGCCAGTACACATACCTATGTAAGTTGACAATTGTCTTCCTGACACCAAAATGCCCTGCAACCTTGGAGGTGTAAGCCTCTCTGATAAGTTGCAACCATTCACCTTCAAGAACAATTTTTTTCGAGCTTGTAGAGTAGACCATTCTGGAAATGATAGTCAGCATTGTTGTTTCCCCCCACTGGAAACTCTTACCACTCACTGTTATGGCATGAAGTGGTGCATCTACCACTGAAAATGAAGCTATGAATTTCCACAAATATTTTTCTACCCCAACAAAAATCCTAACTTCGGTGACATTTGTAGTAACTAGCCATTTCATGATGGCCTCCATCTTCACAGGATCTATCTTGAGCTCCCCTCCACCGATCACATACCCCAAATACACCAAGCATTGTTGAGAAAACTTTCATTTCTTGAGATTGGTCAGCAGTTGGTGTTTTTTCAGAGTATCTAACACCTGCATAAGATGTGAGATGTGATCCTCTTAGGTAGCGCTATAAAACAATATATCATCCAAATAGACAATAAACGTAGTTACCAACTTAACGAGAACTCTACAGAGTTTATGTACCCCGTTTTTAAAAATGRTGCTACCGGTAGCACCCCCTCCCTCTCTTTTTGGGTGGTTTTTTGATATTTTAAATTTTTTGATCCATAATGTTTCCACTTTTTTTAAATGCTTGTTTTTTCATCGATTTTCAATGGTATTTTTAGTCTTTTTTCCATGCTTCTTTCAATCTTATATTTTTTTTTTACCATTTACTTTTTCGAAAAAAAAATTTTTCGTCTCCTTAATTAATTTATGGTTCCATATTTTAAATATAGTGGAAATTATTATTTTTAACACATTTTTTACCTTTACTTCAATACATAGAAAATCATTGTAGTTAAATAACACTAGTTTTAAATATTTAACAAAAACTAAAAAAACTAAATTAAAAACTAAAAAAACTAAAAAAAATAAAAGAATTGAAATGAAAAAAAAAAATTAAAAAAGAAAAAATAATAGATTTATGGTGAAAAAACATTAAAAAGGTTAAAAAAAAAATTATATATATATATATAATTTTATTTTTTTAATTTTTAGTGTATTTTAATTTTTTTTGTTATAAAGTTTTAGTTTATGGAGTTTTCACATTTTTTTAATATGTCTTTAATTTTAGAAATTTTTTTAATGTTTTTTTTTTCAAATTTGAGTTTTGAATACTTATTTTTAAATATATTGTTTTCATGGTATTATGTATTATCTTTTGCTTGGGGTGATAAACTAAGATTTTAAAAGTATACATTTAAGGGTTGATTTTATGATTCTACTTATAGTAATAATGATTTCTTTTACCACTTTAAAAAACATTGTGCTTTATGTAACACCATTTTTTTTTAGGTGTTGATTTTAAAGTTTTTTTGAGCCACTGTATGAGTTTTGAAGGCCATGCTTGAAAAATGTTGTAATTTTGACCCTGTTTGAAAAATTGGCGATACCAGTAGCACCACTTTTCGATTTGGAGGTTGATTTTCATGTTATTTTTGCAAAAATATGGGTTTTTGGGCCAGAGTTCTCGTTTTGAGGTCACAATTCTCGTTAAGTTGATAACTTTGTTAATAACAAATGAATCTAGATAAGGGAATAAAAAATCATTCATTAGTCTCATAAATGTAGCCGATGTATTGCATAAATCAATTGGCATAACCAACCACTTATAAAAAACTTGCCTTGTATTGAAGGCAGTCTTCCAGGTACCTTCTTCTTTGACTCGTACCTGGTGATATCTTGATTTCAAAACTAGCTTAGTGAAGTACTTGGCATGTTGTTGTTGGTCCAACAGAACATCAATCCTAAGCAGAGGGTACCGATTCTTTAGTGTAATCTTGTTCAATTCCCTGTAATCAATACACATTCTCCAAGTCCCATCCTTATTGGGAACAATTATTATGGATGACCCATAGGGTGAGGTACTTGGTCGAATCACACCCTACTCCAATAATTGTTGAAACTTCTTTTTCACTTCATTTTCTTCTAGAATGGATTGTCTATACATTCCAATATTGGGCAAGGGGGAGTCTAGCAATAATTGGATTTCATGCTCCACTTCCCTCGTAGGTAGCAACCCTTTAGGCTCTTTGAACACTCCTCTTTATACCTATAACAAATCCTCCAACTGATATTTCCATTGTTTATTACACCCATCCATGGATGCCTTCACTCTCATTGACTCATTATTAGACTGATTTTCTTAAGAAAAGAAAAACATATTTCTTACTATAACTAATTAACTTCTTGGCTTGGTTGGCACTTACCAATGAGATCTTTGACTTGCCTTTATGCATGTTGATGATGTAGGAATTCCCATGCTTGATCAATTGATATAGTTTGGCTCTCTGCATGAAGATTGCACTCCTCATATACATGTAGGGCCTTCCAAACATTAATCCACATACATCAAGGGGTACTACGTCCAATTCCACTTCATCAATTAAATCAACACTTACAATAAATGTATTATTACACTATTTTGTTACCATTATCTTTGTATCCTTGTTTACCCAACCCAATAGATATGGGCTAAGATGATCATGAACCTTCAATCCAGGCTTGTTGACCAGATCTATTACTATGAGATTAGCCTATGAACCAGACTCGAATAGATCATGTATCTTGGTCTTCTTGACCTGAATGTTGATGTGGAAGAGCTTGGTCATCTCCTTCTCTTCTTGGTGATGAAGGCTACTCAGATTCACCTTCTTCTGCACAATGGGATGATTTAAGGGTTTCTAAGGTTTTTCCCAAAAAATGATTTGTTATTCTAAAAATTATTTGCCCAAATTTTATAAGATAAAAAATTAATTTAGCTTAAAAATCGCTAAAATTTTATACAAACTACATAAAATCCTTAGAAATTTGAATATTTTTACAAAAGTATCACCAAACATTTTATAGTTGGCATATGAAGGATTAGTAAAATTCACCAAGGTTTCTACATTTTAAAATAAATTTCCATCTTTAAAATCATCCTTGATGCACATATGTGTATAAATTATTTTCATCCATATCCGAACTACTTTCAACCTGATTGCTTGAATATGTGGCTAAAAGGTTCTCTTTATTTTCGTCCTTGTGGCTCTTTGGGTTCAACTCTGAATGTAGTTTCCAACATTTTTTCTCAATGTGGCCATAAGTGTTGCAATGATTGAAATGGTTACTAGGATATTAGCACTGATGTGTAGTGGTTGTTGTTTTCTTATATTGTCCCCCTTTCCACTTCTTCTTCCCCTCCTTGGAAGCTTCACAGTTTTCTGTTTTTTTTTTCGAACCACTTAGCTTCCCCTTCTTTTGGCCTATGCTTTCTAGGGATTATGTCTATACACATGCCTCATCCATTGTCCTTGGCTTGAAGAGCATCACCTATTTTCATAGATGATTGTGTAAACCCCCCAATATACTTTAGGATTACATTTGGATTCTTGGGAGAGATACCCACCATGATGGCCATATTTCTAAACCCAGTGGTGTACTCGTGTACACTCTACCCCTTCCTTTTCTTGAAGTATTTCCATTGGATCCATTGGTCCTCTACATATCCAATAAGGTAATCCATTGGTCCTCTACATATCCAATAAGGTAAAATTGGGACTTTATGAGGGTTTTTAAGTCCTCCCATCTATTTACTAGTGGATCAGCCTCTAGCCGAAGTGTTTCCATGTGGTTTTCCCACCAAGTTAAAGCATGGCCCTTTAAATTCAATCTAGAAAATGAAATCTTCTCCCCTTCATCTATATGGTGAACGCTAAAATAAACTTCTAATTTTTACAATTAATAATTCAATTTTAATGCATCGATCTCACCTTGGTATGGCTTTATGTATACATTCACTTCCATATTGAATAGATACTGTGAATGGTTAATGACACTAGAACTCGACTTTTATTTCTTAGATTCTTTCCGTGAATCATTTCCCGAGTCTTCTTGATCTCCCGGTTTCCCCTCTAATCTTATCTCTGAGTTAGAACCTCCATCATCTTCAAATGGTCTGAGCTTTCTTGTGAGAGCCTACATGAGGAGGTTTATATTTCAATTGATGCAGCAACTTGTGTTTCCAATTGCTCAAATCTCTCTTATGTTGAATCTCGAGGGTTATTATGAATAGACTCGTCTTCCATGGCTAGGGTTTCTACGACTTCTCTTTAATCCAATTTATGGATCCTACAACTTCCCATAAATACCCAAAAGAAAAACCTACTCTAATAACAATATGATTTGTAAAATATCGTGTATATTCCATTGGAAAAGTTCGTCACAATAGATCTGATAAATAAAACTGAAATCTACACTATGAAGGTTAAATTCCTTTAGATTCCAAAATACTTAGTTATTGATTTTCTGCTTATGCATGAAATAGATAAAATGGAAAAAAAATAACAATAAAATAAAATCACACAGCATCCACAAGATAACACAAATATTTTCTCTAAGAAACCCTTACGGGAGAAAACTCATCTAGAAGATGAGGCTTCTCTAATCTCTTTTCTCTGGTATGGAAATAATGCAAGTACAAAGGATAAGACACTCCCTATGGAGTTACCTAAGATTTGTGGCCCTATAGAAAATTAATCCCCTTTGATATTCTCTCTAATTTTCCCACTCCTGTTGCTCTACTATGGAACAAAATACTATAACATAGAATGGAACCCCTTCTCCACCTAGTGGCTCGATATTTAACATAGCCCAATAACCATATAGGGGTAGTTTTTTGAATTCCTCAACCCACAATTGTAATAGGGTTTTGAACCTTCTAGAATCTTCTTGAAATTCCTCATGTAGTTAGCTCCATATGCATGATTAATTGGGGTCGACGTGACATCATATGGTATCAGGGTGGTCTACATGATGGTCAACTTGTGTGAGGCATAAATTTTGCATACAAGCTCTGATTGACACAATGTCTGCACTCTTGGAAAGGTATTAGAGTGCAGAACATTGTGAAGGGGTTGGGAACAAGTTCTGGACAACAAAACCCCTAAAAATGCTATTTAATTCCTCAAAATGACTCCAAAAGATTCCAAATCCCAATTTTCCAAACTAGGACCTGCAAGTTGAATCCTCCAATTTTTGCTACTCTGAAAAGATAAGAGATAGATGATAAACATTATAATGATCAAATCCAGATCAATTTTATTGAAAAAGGTAAGCATCCAGAGTAATTAACTCTTATATATAATTATTCTTTAGGATGAAAAATCTTACTTAATTTTTTTTGCATGTTAAATGAAACAATATTCCCAAGTTTCAATGAGATTAAATATGCAAATTGACAATTATAATCGATAAATAAATATTGCAAGATTTAAGTAATATTAAAAAAAAATATTGACAATTATAACACATTAATTTATATAATATGTAATCGGGATTTAGTGATATTGAATATGCAATTTGGAAATTTATGATATGTGATATTCATTTCCTTTTTGCAAATGATAAAAGTAGAATAATTGTTAACTTGCAATGAAACCTGATCATTGTTATACAAATATTATTCATGGCACACATGAAAATATGAGAGTATTTATTTATTTTCTAACAACACAATCTTATCATAAGAATATTGAAGTGCAATGGTGTGTTCTCCTTGGTTGTAGAATCATCGACAACAT
>JZKD02S1866417.1:14928-43695 GCA_000966675.3 Picea glauca
ATTATAAAAGAATGAAAACAGATCACAATGAATCTCTACCTACTCAACATATAACACTAACTTAACTGAAAGATAACTAAAGTTTATCTAAACTGAACTGGGTGAGATGACAAACAAAAGGAACAGGTGGAGATTAATTCTAACACCCCCCCTTAATCTCAATTGTTACATTCATCAACACTTACAATCCCCAAGTTGTGTCTTTGAAATTCAAAAACATGTTTTCCTAATGTTTTAGTAAAAATGCTTGCTAGCCGATCTCTTGATCCACATAATTGAAGAGAAATGTCATCATTATCGACAAGCTCTCGAATGAAGTGAGAGCGAGTGTCAATGTGCTTGTGTTTTGTTGATTCCACAAAATGGACTCATTTTGTCACAATTCTATCTTATACTCCCATTCTAAATCGATATCTATGCCTCATTTATATTCCATTTCACTCATTTTTGCCACATAAACATGATTAGCTACAAAGATTATGCATTGAAGAAGGTTAGAGGTAATTTGTCCATTCTTATGTTTAATTCCATTCTTCTTAATGGATAATGATTTAATTAACTATTATTATAATGAGTAGTTATAGAATCTTTCGATTATGTAGCAGCTCATATTATAGTTTTGTAGCCTATTTACTTAGATGTGTTTCTACAATAGATTTGTTCATCTACAGGGATGTGATCAGCCTTGGAATGAACCACGATATTTGGGAGGCGTCAAAATGCTCCACGAAGTTCATCCACCCATCAAAATGGTCTATGGATCTTCCATCTTGGAGCAGAGGCAAGGTCAAACTTAAAAATCAACATATGCACATGGCAGAATGCGCGAGCCAACAACAACAAATCAAGGCATGAGCGCAAGAATGAGATTGTATTTGAGAAATTCATGTATCCTATCATGAATTTATCTATACGTGGATACTCAAGCTAAAATCCAAATATCCACAACATATTCATATCTAATTTGGAAATTTATTCATGTATAATGTGATATGAATTGTTTTAGAGATCCATATGATATGGATCTGAGCGATCCTATTCCTTTTGTATAAATATGAGCTATTAGATCCTCGGAGACGATTGATCATCCTTACGCTTAGTTATCAAATTTTTGTAAATTCAATTGTTGATTAATACAAGTGTCTAGTTATTGTTCATGTTCATGAGTCATTAATTATGTGTTTCTAAGAGCTTAGTCTTATATGATTTAATTAAATAGCATTCCCCAAACTAGGAGGGCCCCTATGGAGAAGCATGTTATTCTTTTCCTTAAGCATGATTTGTATTGTGTTTCCATTTATTCAAGTTGTGTGATTTCTAATTCTATTATTTTCTTTCTGTGATTTATTTAATTTCAGTGTACACAAAAGTAACTAATTTAGCAACCATCAATTGAATAATCGATTGTTGTAATCAATAGGATCTCTCATGTTGTTAAGTGATTGAAAGAGTGTCATAAAATCTAGTAGATGGGTGGTTTTATGTATTATAATTATGTATGTGTTCTTACAACTCTGTTTTACATTTCTTAGCATTAGTTTGTTCTTTCTACAACTAAAGTTGTGAGAAGTTTTTCTTATGCATTATAGGATGGATTAGAACTAATACATGCATATATTTTACATTTCACTTCATTAGTTTACGATATCTGGGTTGATAATTTAATGTCACAGAGTTCAGTTAATTGAACTGAATGAAATTTTTGGCACCGTTGTCAGGGAAGTGCAAAGAAGCATTTAGTTTTTATTTCTTTTAAATGCACGTAGGAATGAATGCATGGGAATACAGATAGTGAGATGCAAAGACAAACTTACTATAAATTTGCTTTACAGTATAGCAACCTAACACATTTTCTATAGGTAGATCTGTAGTGAATCTCTCTTCAACCATTTAAAATCATGATAAGTGGGATGCATGAATAGGCGCAAAGATAATAGAGGTAGATTTACTATTGATAGGAGTACATCAAACACCACTTAATCCACTCCATCACATGGTACTATATGAGCCACAGCATCATTTAAACCTTTTACAGGTAGGACTATAAGAGGAGGCTAAACACGAAGAATAATTATTACACAAGCAAAAATAAAAGGGAAAGTTGGAGAAGGCAATTCTAAAACACTAAAAGTTCCATCAACCTCACAACAAGTTGTCATACTTCTAACCAAACTTAAAGAAGAAGAATTACTTAGTGGTCATCCATAAATTTCATTTCCAGAGAACCCCATTGAAGAACCAGAACTCTTTGCTACATCAAAGGACTTTGTGCATCTTGGAGGAGACAATATGCTAGGAATAATATTTGGTGACCAAGAAGAAGAAAGAGGACCTGGAGGTGAAGAACATGAATGAGAAAAAAGAATAGAAGAAATAGGTACATCAACTATTAAGGATGAACTTGGATTTCCAATCTTAGATCTGACAGTTGCAGTCCAAATTAAGAACATGCTACCTTCAGCACTACCCAACTTTCATGGTATGATAACTAAAGACCCAAAAAATTTAATGTATTATGTCGCAACTATGATTATGGATGTTGCATTACGTTGGTTTATGGGCTTGGGAACAAATGGAATAAAAACATGGGATAAGATGAGAAAAACATTCTTTGAAAAATACAATGATTATTGTAAAAACCGAGGAATGAGAGAAGAAATGTTTAAAATGACACAAAAGGAAGAAGAGAGCCTTGGAGATTATTTAGAAATAAAAGAGAAAAATAAAATCATCTAGATTTGGATACTTTAAAAGTCATTTTACTTAGGGGAATTAGAGATGGATGGATTGATGTGTTGAATTTAATGGGTAAAGGATATATTTCTCACCTAACCTATCCAGCAATTTGTGACTTATGCAAGCATATCTCTCGAGGAAAGTCCAAATATGGTAAGGGACCTAGGGATTTTATCTCTATGATCAACAAATCAGCCATCGATGGGGTAAGTAGAGTAGAGATTGAAAATTTATTGGACAATTTTAAAACAAACATTCTCAGTACTCTTGGTTTTTAGTTAGACACATTGAAAATTAAGCAAAAGAAAGAGGTAGAGGATGCAACATTAACTATTTATTGTCCAAAATGTAGAAAAAGGAACCCTTTAAAACAATGTCCTTTGGATAACATTGATCTTTGTGGTATATGTGCAGATAATCATGCTACATAAAAATTCCCATCCCTACCAAAACTCAAAGCAACTTACCAAGGGAACCAAAGAGATACAGAGTATTTATGTTTTGTTTCACCGGAAATACCTTGGAAACCAAGGAATTCAGGTGTATCTCAAGACCCCTCTCATCAATTTAATCCTTATTTTTCTCAACAATACCCCCAAAAAAATTGGACCATTCCTATGCCTTGGCAAGCATGGGCACCACAACAAGTTCAAAACCAACATTGGCAACAAGGTTGGCGAGGATTTGCCTATGGGACCATGCATGCCCAACCTTATCTTGTGCAAAATACCCCACAAAAAACCAGTATCCCCCACAAGTTCAACAACCATATCCCAATAAGCCACTGCAACCACAAATCTCACAGCCACAGTGGCTTCAACTACCATCAAACTAGCCTCCCAGACCAACCCAACTACCTGCACAACCCATTGTTAATACCAATAATAAAGTAGCACAAACCGCTTACAATATTGAGCTACAAAATTTCCCTGCTTACACGATTACTTCTCTTAGTATAAATGATATTCATCTTAGATCAAGAAAAGTACTTCATCAAGATGCACCCATTATTGTTGAATAGCCTATAGAGGAGAAAACTCCTAATCAAATAAACAACAATGATAATATATATCCAATAAATCAAACTTCTTCATTTGTAATAAATCAACAAAACAATCTAGTACCCCACCTTTCCTAGAAAGGTTGGCATTAGAAAATCAAATCACTAAAATATGATATGATTTATTAGATGAGTTAAAGAATGTTTGGGTCAAAATTCCATTATTGTAAGCAATCAAAGACATTCCAATTTATGCTAAGATAGTAAGGGAATTGTGTATAAAGAAACATGAAGGAAAAAGAAAGACCCACAAACAATGCAAGTGATTGGTAAATTAGCATATCTTATGTCGGGTAAAATTTGTATGCAAAAATATGTTGATCCTCATAGCCCCATTATAAAAATCCATTTCAATAATGTTGCAGTTGCAAACACATTAATAGATCAAGGAGAAACAATAAATGTAATGACAAAAGGTACCATGGATGAATTACAATTGTCTAATCTTTGTAATACACCCACAATTTTACAATTAGTTGATAGATGAACAATAAAACCAAAAGGTGTATTAGGGGATATAATAGTCTCATTGGATTCTTGGGAGTACCCTGTAGATTTCACGGTTTTACAGTTGAAATATAACTTAGGAGGTAACTCATTAATCTTAGGGAGGCCTTGGTTAGCTACAATTGATGCTTTCCTAAGCTGTAGATCAAGGGATATGACAATTACACACGGGGATTCGATAAATAAATTTAATATATATCCACCAGCTAAAGCTTTAACTGAATCTAAGTTTACAAAATTCTCTCAAGATACAAATGATTATGAGGAAGTGGTACAACCTATTTTAACTATTTATCAAATTATGAATTTCAAAAATGATATCGAGGAAAATAAAATAATCAATTTTATTAATAATTATGATTTTACTCAATATCATGGGGGGGGAATATGTTTTTGATCATAATCATATCTTGGACAAAGATTTTCAAGAAAGTTGTAGTATGGATACTTTATCAACAATTTCATGATCAATGTCTTCTGAAGCATCAACATCAAGATCAAGTAATGAGGCTATTAAAATTTTTCAAGGGAAAACATTAAATATCAATTCTAAACTTGAAGAAATTCAAAAAGAGCAATTAATTAAAACATTACAAAAACATTTTGGTGCATTCTCATGGGAATACACTGATATGCGTGGAATCCACCCTAATACATGTATTCATCATATCTACATAGAGGATAATTCCAATCCTACCAAGCAACCTCAAAGATGTATGAATCCACTCTTGAAAGAAATTTTGAAAGATGAACTGCAAAAATTACTTAATGTTAATTTTATATATCCAATTTCTGATAGTGAATGGGTATCTCCACCAGTAATTGTTCCTAAGAAAAATGGAAAATGGCATGTTTGTGTAGACTATAGGGAATTGAATAAAGCAACTTTAGAATATCATTTTCCTCTACCCTTTATAGATCAGGTCTTAGATACACTAGAAGGTAAAAAATAGTTTTCTTTTTTGGATAAATTTAGTGGTTATAACCAAATATAAATAGCTCTAGAGGATCAGGAAAAAAAAAATCACATGTCCATGGGGGACATACACCTACAAAGTACTTCCTTTTGGTTTGTGTAATGCACCTGCAACTTTTCAACGTGTTGTACTAGGTATATTTTCTCACCTTATCCATGATGGTGTCATAGTGTATATGGACTATTTCACTGTCTATGGAAATACTTTCAAAGAAGCATTAAGTAATTTAGAAAAGGTTTTAATCAGATGTTAGGAAACTAATTTGGCATTAAGCAATGGAAATTTTTTTATGTCACAAGTTGAAGGAATTGTTTTGGGTCACTGTATGTCTTCTGCAAGTATAAAAGTGGATCCAACAAAGATAGAAGGTATTTCCAATCTTCGAGTACCAAAGACCCAAAAAGATGTCAAACGTTTCCTAGGTCATGTTGGTTACTATATATGATTCGTTGAAAATTTCACAAAGATTGCATCTCCATTATTCAAACTTCTTACTAAAGATAATGAATTTTTTTGGAACATCTCATGCCAAACTGCTTTTGAAAATTTGAAATAGAAACTCTTTGTAGCACTTTTTTTAAGAGGACTAAATTGGTCCCTTCCATTCCATATATCTATAGATGCCTCTAACATAGATTTTGGAGCAATGCTTGATCAAAAGGAAAATCAATTATCTTATGCCATCTTTTTTGTGAGTAAAAACATGACACCTCTTGAATTGAACTATACAGTTACCGAAAAAGACTTCCTTGTAGTAGTGCATGCCATCAACAAATTTAGGCCCTGTATTACAAGGTATGAGATATTCATCCAAACTGACCATTCATCCATTAGATACTTAATGAAAAAACCAATTACTAATGGCATGGATACCAAGTGGCTTCTTCTATTACAAGAATTTAATATCATTATACTTGATAAACCTGGTAAGGAAAATGTCATAGTAGATTTTCTTTCTAGGATTCATAATGAAGGTGAATTAATTGTTGTTAATGATAATTTCCCTAATGAGCATATTTTTTCAATATGTAATAAATCTCCTTGGTTTGCAGATATTGCTAACTATCTAGCTACAGGAAAATTACCTCAACATCTTTCTACAAAGGAGAAGCAGAAGATCATTAAACTCGGTGCCACTTACTTATGGATTGGTAGAGAACCCTTTCGTATTGGACCTAATATTATCATTCAGAGGTGTATATAAGAGGATGAAGTATTTGACATATTTAAGGCATGCCACGATGAACCATGTGGAGGCCATTTTGCTGACAGAAGAACCACATATAAATTCCTTCGTCTAGGGTATTATTGGCCAACTCTTTTCAAAGATGCCAATAAATACGTTAGAAGTTGTGACAGTTTCCAGTGGATGGGAAGACAGGTGCAAGCAGACGAAATGCCTCTACAACCTCAGGTATCAATAAAACCATTTGAAAAATAGGCCTTAGATTTTGTAGGGCCTATTTTTCCAATGTCTAGAAAGAAAAGTATATTTTGGTATGTACTGATTAGGTCACTAAATGGGTAGAAGTCAAACCTTTTTTGCATGCTAATGAACAATCTATTGTATATTTTTTATTTGAGGACATAGTTACTCGTTTTGGTGTCGCAAGAGAAATTGTAACAGATCAGGGAACTCATTTCACATCAAAGCTTGTCCATAATATCATATAAAAATACAATATCAAGCATTGGAAATCGTCTCCCTACCATCCACAAGTTAATGGTCAGGTGGAGTCCACAAACAAATTTCTTGAAGCCATCTTAACCAAAATTGTTTAGTTGCACCACTGAGATTGGGAAGATAGGATTCTTGAGGCACTTTGGGCTTACCATACCACATGGAGGAACACTATTGGACATATACCATATGATCTTGTGTATGGGAAGAGATTTTTGTTGCCCATTGAGTTCCAAATCAATACTTTCAGAACAACAACCAAACTTGGGATGGATCTTTCAGAAGCACAACAACAGAGGTTGACACAACTACATGAATTGGACAAGATCCGGTAAGATGCAATTCAACATACTACCATCATCCAACAACAAAGATCGAGATGGCATGAAAAATTCATCAAGAAAAATAATTTCAAACCAGGTGATTGGGATATCTTATGGGCTCTCTCATTATTGTCATCTAGTGAGGACGATAATGTCCTCGATATTGTAGAGTACTTGTATGCAGGGATAGATTGGAGAGGATGTACAAACATATAATTTATATAAGATGAGCCACCAGATGAGAGAGGTAATATTATCATTATGTTTTGATCAATCTATTTGCATATTTTTATGTCTTATTTAATGCACATGTAATTTATTGTAGCATTTTGTTTCAATTATCTTATAATTATTATCTATTGTTTTGCATATATTGGCACATATGCTGGAGATGCACCTCCCCAACATGAGGATGAGATGATGGAGGAGGAAAATGAGCAACCTCTAGTAGTACAAAGACCCCACATGCCACATAGGTTGGATACGAGAGTCCAGCTAGATGTGGCAGATGAGATATGTCGTGTCATGACTAGTCACAGAGTGGTACCTATACCCCCTAGAGACATATTACAGGTAGAGGCGCTCTCTACTACATGGAGGTGTTTTCCTCATGACATGACGATGTTGATGCATCATATTTTTGGTGCGGTCAACCTCGTCGATATGTTGAGGGTTGGTGCTCGTGATCACACTACATCTAGCTCATCAACAGAGCCATCCAATCCTCTACTCCACCACATTGTCCTCCTCCTCCCAATTCTCCTCCACATGAGTCAAATATAGCATCTTCAAATCATTCATGCACATCTGATCCTCCTCCTCCTGCTCATGTTCCCCCTCCACATGTGTCTAAAACTGTATCCACATCCAATCCTCCTCCTCCCCCTCTTCATCCACTTGTGTTACCATCTGTCGATCATTGTCTTTCTCCTAGTCCACATGTGTCATCATCCACCAATCCCCTTATTCCTCCTCTTCCTCCACATGTGTCACAAGCTTCAGATGCTTTGGACACTATGATCACAATGGGTATTGTTGATGCACATATTCATGATATTAATATAGAGACACTTGATAGTGCACTTATGTTGATATTTGCTTATGAGATAGTTGTTCTTGATAGAGGCTCTACCTCTGGTAGCAAAGACACCGATGCACCTGGCTCTAGTGGTGGACCTAGCTAGTAGTGGTATTGATTGACATTTATACTGATTGTTTTATATTTGACTGGAGATCTATATATGACATGTTTATTGCATATTTTTTTGATATGTATATTCATATGTATATCGCTCATGTATATTATGTTTTTCATATAATGTTGTGGTTGTTTTTGTTGTTGTTTGATTTATAAAATATAATATGAGTATGCTAAAGATGAACATTGTTAATAATTTCTTTGTTTTTAAGTGAAATTTGATATGTATCACTCATTTAAATTTTTAGTTGCCTTATAATGTTTAACTTTACTTTTATGAAAGCGTTTAATTTGGATAGTGAATGCAAAAATTTATAACCATTAATGCATGTTATCACACAATATGTAGATTGGGAAAATCCAAACCCAATCCACGTAAGTGTGAGAACTATGGGAGTACCTACCCACTGTCACCTTAGATAGACACTCCCCTTGCTTTAGTGGTGATGAAATCGCCACAAGGGAGGAATCTCGATGACCCTAGGGGGATTGAGATGGAAAGTGTAAGAATGATATATGAACACCCCTATGAGTCAATATTGGAGGAGGAGTAAGGCTTGAGAGTGAATCTTGTAGAGGGGGAAAGGTTTCCAAGTATAGAGTACCTGCAAAATAGTGTTAGCCCTGCCCAGAACAAGACAAATGATAGATATACAAGCCTTAAACCAAGGGGAATCAAGAAAGAATACTTGTTGTACCAAATTTCAGAAGTATGGAAATATATATATAAAAAATGTAAGATATAAATAGTTGCAAATTTACCCATCCAAAATCTAGTAAAAGATATCAAAAATAAAGTTAGCAATAACTAGTCAAACTTTCAATGATTAGAGAAAGACTTTGGTGGATTCAAGGGTTGTTTATTAGGTTTTATTAGCAAGTTATTATAACATCCAAGTGTCTGTATAAAACAATTTCTACATCAACAATATCTAGCCACATAAATGAGCAAGTAAACCACCCAACAATTAGCCAACAACCAATAGATCAATAACCAAGGTTTACAAGTGAATTTCAACGGTAGATTAGTGAAAAAACTTTGAAAGAAGATGAGTTTGTTGCAACCCTAATGGTTGTAGCATAAATTTGTAATAGTAAAGAGAATTTCTAGGCTTATCAAGATGCCCCTAGGGCATAAGAAGGATTATAACATATAGAATCAATTCCAACTTGAACAATTGCAATACCTAAAACATTTGCACATACCAACACAATGATTTTATATCTCCAATGCAAGTAGAGTTCCTTATCAATTGGGTTAATGGAGTATCTTGTGTTAAATCTAGTTTTGTTATTTCTCTAAGGGTGTAAGCCTTTCTACTCCCTAGAGCAAACAAAACTAGCAAAGTAAATCTAGGAGGGTGTAAGCCTTTTTACTCCTCCGAACAATATTTGCAAAGTAGATTTTTCAATGATGACATAGTAAACTTGATGGAGTGTGTATGACTTTATAATTTATCCTGAAACAAGAAGAAAAACATAATTAATGCAGAAATAACTTACTAATTCCAAGAAAAAAACATGAAGAAACCCTTCCTTATCAAGCATATTCCACCAAAATCACCCAGAACAAGCATCCAAGAGATAGAGCCTCACTTTATTCACCAATATACAAGTATTAGAATCACAAAGAAGTGTTCAAGAGAGAGATAGAGAAAAATGCCCAAGTAGGGCAGAAATTTCATCCATACACTATATAATTATCAAGTGAGTTATATCTAAATGAAAGTGACGAGGCCTTTATTTATACAAGACCTTGTAAATGACTAATAAGGGGAACTAAAAAGGAAATGCATATCCCACATACGCTCTACCTTGGTTTGCATGTATTTCCAATTTCAAGTCAATAAGGGGCACTAAAAAGGAAATGCATAGCCCACAAACACTCTACCTTGGAAAGTTTAAGTAATTGATTAATTATTTATTTTATGGGTCCCTTACATTTTTTTTAGAAGCATTGTATTTCTCTCGGGATCCCAGGGCGAGCCTTTATTGCATGATGTTTTTGCTAGGGCACGTCCAACCCTAATGGCCCCTTCTTCCCATGAAATGAGGTACATGCCCTTCTTGGGTCAATAAGCCTGAAAACTTAAAAGTTCAGGACACGTAGGGGAAGAAGTGATGGAAGGTGGAAAGTATGAATGGGAATGGTACAATGATCCTTCAAGGAGACCCTATGGTAGTAAACCTTTCCCTAAGGGAGTCCACTTACTAGGAAACCATGACACTCACCAAGGTGAAATAGGGAAAAAGGCATTATTTCCAAGAAAATGTTTTCAAAATCAAGAAAAGATCCTTTGCAACATGTTTAAATGCTTCAAATATTAAAATGACACTTACCACAATACTGGACTTGTTACCTTATGGAGCAAGACCGGTTGCCTTCTGTGGGCCAAGAAGGTGTGGTGGATGTTGCTGCCATCAATCAGATGATGATGCATGGTATGATAGGGCCTCCTTCCTGCTCATCTTCCTCTTGGTACTCCATGTCTGCAACTTGAGGGCCTCGAGACATCATCTTCTTAGTTATCCCTAGGAATGGGGGATAACAATTCCATACAATGTTTAACTATTGTTCAAGGTGAATTGTTTGTTGTCCAACAAGATACAATATGTTGATTAAACGTGTTTAGAAACAAAAATACTTAAATATGAAGAGTGAAATGATTGTGATTTGAATATTTATGTATTTTTAATATATTATAATAATAACATTATAACATAAGTATTCACTAATAATAATGTTGATGATGTAATAATAATGTTGTTTTTTTAGTTTTTATTATTTAAAGATTACAAGACAAAGTTATAATATAATTGTTTACTAAAATAAAAATGATTATATTTTATTAATATTTAATTTTTCCAAAGATTTTATTAATTTATATTATCCAACTAGTATAATATATGAAATTTATTCAATTAAATTTAAAATAATAAATATAGAGAATACTAATACATTTTGATCTATACACTTTCAATGAAATGGTTTCACAATGTTTTACTCTAATACAAGTTTTATGAATCTTTTATTAAAAAACAATATCACCCAACATTTTTATAATTAGTATTTTAAGAATTATTAAAATTAACAATTGATTCTATACTTATAGATAAGTATGGATCATTAAAATTTTCCTTATTTTTTACTAGGCTCTAGAAAAAGACTCTTTTAGAATTTCCATGTCCTTCCTATATTGACACTCAATTCAAGGAGAATGCGAAAAAAATTATTAATATAAGTTTATATGATTATAAAATTAAAGGATGGAGTGGAATAGGTGAAGGTTGTGATAGTTGCACTAGTTAAGGTGGGGAATGCCATCAAATTTGGTAATGTCAAGTACACCACAAGTACTATTGATGTTGCACGAAGTTATTTTGTTGGAATTGTCCTTAGAAGTTCCATCAAACTAAGTATATATTTATTTGAATTTTGATTTTCTCAAGTAATACAAGTATTGAGGTTTGAATATTTTTTAATATATTCATTTTTCGTTAAATAAAATATATTCATTTTTAAAGTATTGAGGTTAAATAAAATATATTCATTAATATTTTCGTTAAAGTCTTGAGGTTTGAATATGTTTAATATATTAATTTTTTGAATTTTTGAATTCACTTTTATGAAAATTTTGATCTTTTTAATTCATTTTCAAGAAAATTTTAATCCACTTATAAAGATGGAGTCCAAATATTGACCTTCCAAAAATTTAGGAAAATGATTTGTTCTGGGCACTAATCTTCTAAAAAGATAGAAATATTTAAACCTTCTTTAAATCCCTTGGAAAAGGGGACACACTGATCTTTAGAAAAGTTTGAACTCTCTTAAGAGTGGATCCAAGGTGGAGACTAATTCGGTTTTGATGATTATGTTGATGATGGTGGTGGTGGTGGTGGTGGTTAATGTCCACTGAGATCAAAATTATTCTATCGTGGTGATGGTGGTTAACGTACACTGAGACCAAAATTTGTCTATCGGACCTTAAGAACAACAAGAGATTACTTGGATTTCTTTAAAATGTTATTTCGATGCTTGAAAAACATTAAGAGAAGCGCTCCAAGATCACTAAAGTTTTGATGACTTAGAAGGTTAGGAAGGTCGGTATTGTGACAAATATTTGGAAATTGGGATCTAATTTGGATATATGCAGGGCATTCTAGGAGAAAGTGTTTTTCATTTTCAACCCTCTTGGTGTCACAAAGGTGACAATTTTTTTTTTTCCATGGTGTTTTGGGGATTGTCCAATGCCCAGTTTCACTATGTAGCTCATGAGAATTAGTTTTTATTTTAGCAATATTGATTCTCTTCTTTACACTAGTCAAAACATAGTGATACTTTTGATCTTCAAGGTTAGGGTTAACCACCTCCTTATAATATCTTAATTTTCTTTTATCCTCTAATTCTTTATTGCACCATAGATTCTCCTTAAATTTAGCTTGTACAATATTTTTAATATCATCGATATTCTGTTGAATAACTTCTTATTTTATTCCCCAATGATTTAGTCAAGACTTGGCATCATTATGTCATCCCCACTTGAGTCGTTGGTGATTTTGGCTAGATTTTGAAGCAATTTTGGGGAGCCTCTTGTTATCCATGTTGTTTATATTGTTCTTGTACATTAAGTACCTAATCATAAGTGTGCTCTAAACGGGGGAAAGGCTCGCTTCGATGAGGAGGATAGGATAGGGTGTATTGCTCTTAATTTAGATATTATAAGTTATAAAATTCTTTTGGATCTACTCTATCTTTCTCCGGGATTCTCGAGAGATACTACATCCCCAAACTTCGCATCCATACAAGATAATAGGAGTGACAAGAGTCTCAAAGAGGATCTTTTTCTTATCCCATAGCCAAAGGTTTGCTAATTTACAATTATTTTCAAGCCCATAATAAGCTTTCCACTCTCCATTTATCATTTTCTCAATGCTATAGTTCCAATTGAGCTTGTGATGAATATCAATTCCAATATACTTGTACGAAGACGTGACAAAGACACTTCCTCCAAGATATTATTGTCATATACAAAATTGTTGTAGGTGATCTTATTGGATTTAATGATCACAACCTTCGTTTTGTCAGTGTTCATAGTCATATGTGTACTAGTGCAGAAGTTATTCTAAGTTGCTTACTAAGGTCATAGGGATCCCTTGCCATAAGAAAAATATCATCGGCATAGAGAAGATGGATGATTGTTATACTACAAAGAGTTGGTCCAACACAACCTGCGACTTCCAAACAATCTTCTAACTTGTCAATGTAAATGCCAAAAATGGTAGGGGATAGGGGACAACCTTGCTTGACTCCTATATTGCAGTTAATTTCTTCTGACTAACCCTCAGTGCTCCTAAACTTGGCAATAACGTTCTCATACAACCTTGCTACAACAACTCTAAGATCGAAGGAAACTTTTAGCTCTTCTAACCTAATCCAAAGGCTAGTCCTAAACACAGTGTCAAAAGCTTTCCTAAAGTCAACAAAACAACAAAGGAAACACTCACATCCATTTAGAACTTCTCATGTACAAATACTACTAACTCCACACTTTATAACAAAGTTAGAAAAGTTTGAACGCTTAGAAAGATGGAGAATAATTCAATTTTGATGATGGTATAATAAAAATATTCACCATTTTATTAAAAAGAATTGTGTATTTTATCCACTATATTTATAATTAAATATTCTCCCTTATTTTGTGCTTTATCCATTATGTTTCTAATTAAATGGTTCTTTCTAGCATATGAACAACATTTAACGTTATATGGGTTTAACATTTTCAATAAAATTAATTGTTAAAACAAGAACATGTATTTTCTAAAGCATTTTAAATAGACGTAATTGTTAAAAATAGTTGTTTTACCTAGTATCTTTAGCAAGCCTAAAACATTTATATAAGTCTATTTAAATACAAATATATATTTTCTTTTCGAAAATCACACATTAAAATTTAAAAGTTACTTTAAACAAATCTAATTATAAAATATATATTTTCTCTTTTAGAAAATCACGCATTAAAATTAAGAAAACTATTTCGAAAATTGAAAAATAGAATCCAAAATATCTTAGATAAGCTTAATTATAAAAAAAAAAATCATTTTTTTTAATTACAAATTAGAAATTGAAAAGAACAATATATAATTTTTTAATAATAAAAATTTAAAATATAAAGATGAATAGCGGTGGTGGTTATCATTGAGATTAAATTCGGTTTATTTAACCTTAAGAAAGATTAAGAATTATTTGATTTTCTTTATAATTTTATTTTTGTGGATCAAAAGCTTTAACAGAAGTGTTTCTAAATTACCATAGTTTTGATGAGTTAAAAGGTTAAAAAGGTAGGTATTGTAACAAATATTTTGAAATTGTGATCTATTGTGGATGTATGTGGGACATTTTAAGAGAAAGTTATTTTCATCTTCAATCCTCAGAGTGTCACAAAGATGACAAATTCTTTCGACCTAAGACATTTTAGGAATTGCCCAATGCCTTATTTCACTATGGAGCTTATGAGAGTTTGTTTTTGTTTTATCAAAGTTGATTTTTTTCTTTAAGCTAGTACAAATATAGAGATACTTTTGATCTTCTAGATTAGGGTTGATCACCTCCTCATTGTATATTAATTTTCTTTTATCCTCTAATTCTTTATTGCAATGTAATTTCTCCTTAAGTTTAGTTGTAACAATATTAAAATATTGTTGTTATGTTGCAAAGTGATCGCTTCTTTTACTCTCCATTGATTTAGCCAAGACTTGGCATTTTTATGCTAACCATGCTTGAAATACAAGTGGTTTCCACTAGAGTTTGAAGCAATCTTAGGAATCCTATTGTCTTCCATGTTGTTTAATAATCATATTCTTGTACATTGGGTACCTAATCATAACCATGCTCTGAATGGGGGAAAGACTCGCTTCTATGAGGATGATAGGATATGGTGTTTTTCCTTTGGTTTTGATATCATTTAAGTTATAGAACATTTTTAGATTTGATCTATCTTTCTCCACGATTCTCTAGAAATATTGCAGCCTTAAAATTCACAAACATATAAGATAACAAGAGTGACAAGAACCTAAAAGAGGAGTTTCTTCTTATCCCATATTCAAATGTCCATCGATTTACAACCATTTTAGTTCATCATAAGATTTCCACCCTCCATTTATCCTTTCCTCGGTGCTATAGTTCTAGTTAAACTTGTGATGTAGATTAATTATGAGATATTTGTATGAAGTCACTTCTTCCAAGTTGTTGTTGTCATACATGAAATTAGTATAAGAGATCATTTGGATTTAATTATTATAACCTTCATTTTTTCTATGTTAATAGTCATACCTATATTGGAGCAAAAATCCTTGAGAATTTTTAGTTGCTTTTCAAGATCAAAGGGACTCCTCACCATAAGAACACTATCATTGACGTAAAGAAGAAGGATGATGACTATACCATCTAGAGTTGGGATGACACAACCTTGTTCTTCTAAAAAACCCTCTAACTTGTCAATGTATATGACAAAAAGGGCACGGGACAAGGGACAACCTTGCTTAACTCCTATATTACAATTAATTTCTTCTGACCAACCCTTAGTGTTCCTGAACTTGGCAATAACGTTATCGTACAAGCTTATCACAAAAATTCTCAACTCGAAAGAAACTTTTATCTCTTCTAATCTATTCCAAAGGTTAGTCTTGGTCACCATGTCAAAAAAAATCTAAAGTCAACAAAACAACATAGTAAATTTGTTTTATTATTGTGACACTCTTATACAATGATCCCAAGCATAACAAGGTGGTCCATAGTTGAATGATAGCTCCTAAGTATGACATGGCCTTTAACTCACTTTCTATGGATTTCTAGTCATACATTAATCTTCTTTTCCAAAATAATTCTATATAATGTGGCTAAAAAGGGGCTAATCAACGGTCATATCATAAGAAATATTGAGGATTTGTGGCCAAGGTTTAGGGAAGCCCTATTTGAATACTAAATTAAAGAGCTTGTGGATGTGAGGGATCAGGATAAGACCTTCAATTTTTATGATTTCTTCTTGGCATCCTTTGATATCCTTAGCTTTCTCTTGTGTGAGCCACTTAACTCTAAATATTAAGTTTTCTATAGAAAAAAAATGTCTTCCTTTGCAAAAAAGGTTTGAATGTTGTCCATGACATCAACAGATTCGTAAATATTTTTAAGATATGAATTCCAATGCCTCAAGAGAGTTATATTTTTTCTTTCGTTTTACGAGTTGAAATTTGCCTCGAGAATTTATTAGGATCTAGCTTAAATACATGCAAAAACTTATTTTTCTTTCTATTTATAAAAAACCTTTTTTTTCTTTTAATTAGGGCTTTGTACCTATTTATCTTCTCGGATTTTTAGAACTCATTAGAAGCGTCCCTAATGGATTTTCTAACAATCTTACACTCTATATCATACCAAAGGTTGGTTGTTTTATTTTACCTTTTACGCAACAACTCGATAGAGAACTTGTTAGAGGGTTGTCCTAAAATTATGAGAGGGGTATTTAATATTATCCTTATTTCATAAGAGATTTAATTCATTATTTAAATCCTTCAAAAAAATATCAACTCTATCTTTGTTGAAAATTAAGTGCTTTTGATTATCATAATTCTTTTCAATGAGAGTTTTGTGCATGGCAAAATTTAGAGTTAGGGTTAAATATATATGATTATAGTTGGGCTCATGGCTTTTAAAATGTCAAAATTACTATTTGGTTGTATACAAGGATATCATATATATCATATAATCTACGACACTGCTCCCAGGCCCATCAATATAAGTCATCCCATTGGGTTTGGACCACTTCATTAGAAAATTGCAAACTATTAAATCTTGAAAATCGTAGCTCGGTACCAAACAAATTCTCAATCAAGTCTTAAGAGTTTCTTTTGCATATGCTAACTAAAACAAGATCCTCATGTAGCCATAAAGGATTAAGGTTGGAATCATTGCTTCAAATAATAACTTAATTAGTTGTTATTTTAGCATTAAAGTCTCCAAATAAGAGGATACTCCTTTCCTTCCTCAAATTATAAATTTAATGTTTTAAATCATTATAAGGAGAATTTTTATCTAAATTATTTTTTTTTATAAAAGTTTGAATTAATAGGCACAAAATGACATATTACTATATTATAAATATTCTTAGCATTAATATCTAAAATCTCCATCCTCATGTAGTGATTGAAAGAATATTTCTTATAAAGTTTAATGTGACTAAAAATATTTCTTTTTTTATATAATAAGTTATACCTCCCATCCATTTACAATAAAATCTCCTATTCCATATTCATCACAAAACAAATCCTTTTATATTAAAAACCTACATTTCTTCGTGCCCCAAATTTCAAAAATCATTCCAAATATTCAAAATACACCACTAAAAGTTAAAATAACTAAATAAATATACACGATAAATTAAATTATTTATTATTAATTATAAATAAACTCTAGCAAACCCAAAATGCCAAAATTTCCATTTAGATTGAACAATCTTTATAAATTAAATTAAAATCTTATTAATTAATAACCAACCACTAAAATTTTCAGTTACATTGAACAATTCCTATGATCCTTAATTAAAAGCAAAAGTATATAAAAATCTATGTATTAAAAAATCAAAATGACGATCGTATATAAATTAATTTTTTATTAATTATAAATAACCAAAATTTTATAAATTAAATTATTAATTAACCACCGCATAATGGAAAACCAAAATTTTAATTTGTGTTGAAAAATCCTTATAAATTAAATTATTAATTAACCACGGCATAATGGAAATCCAAAATTTTCATTTATATTGGAAACCCATCCGTTTAAATTAAATTCTTATTAGTTATAGATAACCACCGCACCAAAATTTTCATTTATTTTGAACAATTTTCATGAATCTTCTTAATAATAAAAAATTGTATTCTAAACATTTTATCTTTTGGTCTTTTTTTTGTTTTTTTTGTTTGATTTTGCTTGAAATCTGGTGATGAATGATTGGATCTGCACATTTGAGTGGCTAAGTTTGTATAATTGGAGTGTCCTAGTAGTTTTTCAACACGCTGAATCCATTTATGTATTCGGAAATGCAATTTAAACAACAACAACAAAAAGATTTTGTCCAGATTTACATGGTCGGATTCTAGGAAAAAAAAACAAAAGGTAGAATGTTTAGCCAACTCCTTAATAAAAAGCAAAGTATATATACTTCAATATATTTAAAAATCAAAATGGAGACCTTCTTATATGCACAACTCCATATATTAAAAATTCAAATGTTTATATCCATGTCTTAAAAATATTTATATTAATTCAAATAGCTTTCCTTCCTTGGCCACTCAACAACGAACAAAGCTCTCAAGATATGTGATTCTCGTCAATCTGAGAGATAGAAGGAGGAGAGGCACCAAAAACAACAGTCGATCCAACACTAGCAAAAATAGATCTAGTAGTAGTGCAACCCCAAAGGGATGTATGTTCAACGAATGGAAATTTCTGAATTGAATATAATAAATGCAATAATAGACCCTCTTTATACAAGGTGTAACGCCTTGGGAGCTTAGCTTAGGCGCACGCACTTCCACCACAGTCTGAATCGGGTAGGAAATATGATCGATATGAATGAAGAGACGAACATCTTTATGTAGTGGGGGGTTGGGGTTCCTTAGGCACACGATGTGACAAGGGACGACTCCACCCAAGTTTCCTTGCAACGCAAGTCAAACAATGGACAATTTGATGAAGAGTTGAGGGCAAGAATTGGGCACTCCATCGGCGAAGGAAAATCAACTAAGGAACAACAAACACACTTAGGCAAGTCGGATTGACTCTCCTAAGGGGCGCACACACCCAAGACAACGAGACAGTTGGATGGATGGGGCACACCGGTATGAGGGGTGCACCAAGGTTGGGCACTATGGTTACAAGGGGTATGATAGTTGATGAGCACATGGGTTCATTTGGGTGATTGGGTCCATGAAGGGGTGCAAATGATTCGTTTGGACATGGGTTCAAAAAGGGGAGAGACACCCCAAAGGACACGACGGTTCGCGATGGTGACCTTTGGAGAGCATATAAGAGAAAAAGGGCGCACAACCAAGGAAGGGAGAAGGTTAGAAAGAAATTAGAGACAAGGAGAGCTCTGTGATTCTAAGGAAAACAAAGAGGAGGAGCTCATTCAAGGAGCCAAGTCACTCCACTTTGGGAGGACTTATGCTGCCTTGAGGAGGAGGGTTCGACGGAAAAAGCCGGGAGAATTTCTCATGGGAATATTTTGGCTAAGTCCGGAAACATAGGTCTATGGAGGAATGTGTGAGGAAGAACCAAAATCGGTGACTTCTGTGGAAATGAAGAGGAAGAGTCTGCAGAAACAAAGAGACAACAATTCTGTTGTTGGAGGAACAACTGAGGTGCATCGTAGGTGGCAGAAGAGACGGTTGAGACAAAGATTCTTGTGGTGAAAAATTTGTTCATGAGTGTCTTGGTGAGATGAGGTGAGTCGTTTGACTCTGTCGAAGTTGTAAACCAATTCGGTAGTGCTCATGTTGTCATTGTTCTTCTATAAAAAATTCTTAGTTGGGTGTTAGGCATGGTTTTTGTTGCCCACACTATATCAATGTTTGTCTTTCGTTTGTCCAGTTGTTGATCTCTTTAATTCTCATTTTCTTGGATCTATGATTAAAAATGACCAAGTGTTAAAGTAGTTAACAAATGTCTAAGTATACAAGAGTTGCACTAGAGTAGGATTGTGACTAGTCGATAGCCTATAATGGAGTATGGGTATGCTCTAGGTGAAGAGGCATAGTCCGAATGAATTAACCTTGGTGTTTCCAAGAATCCAAGCATGCAAATTTACAATTCCACATGCCTCAATAGGTGGACGATCGCAAGGCATGCTATGGGGACATGACAGATGGTATTAGAGCTTGTTGTGAAGGCAGTTTAGTGGGAATGTTCACAGACTTGGTGAATCGTTTGGTGTAGTGAACTCGTTCATTGCAGACTTTGCATCAGACTTACGACAGAGGTTTGGTTGACATTGTAATGGGATGGTTGAGTTGGGTGCACACCTTGTGCATACCAAGAGAATATTTTTTGTGAAATGAAGCACATGGACAAGGTGGGTGATCGCAAAACTCATCACAAGCTTGATCGAAAAGGAATACTTGGTTGGTTTGACTCATGACGGAAGTTAGTGCTAGACCTGTTGTGCATTCCTGGGAGAGACCAAGCGCAGAGTTTGGTCAGTGAATGAAGCACTTGGGAAAGGAAGATGAACATAGGATATGTTGCATGAATTTTTGTCTAGATAACCGCAGAAGTGATCACAGAAGAGAAACACAGAGGGTGATTGTAGAAGTGATTGCGAAGGGGAGAAGTTTTGGGTTGCAACGAGTTGAAACACTTGGGTGCATTAGACAACCTAGGGAAACCTAGAGCAGCTCCACAACAAGAAGTTGGTTGGGCACATTTCCATCATGACGTCTTTGTGTCGTGAATCACCAAGAACAATAGTTGAGTTGAGTTAGGTTGTTGGATGAGATCACATCCCTCAGACAAGATAGCTCTTCACAAAGTTACGATAGTCAGTTAGTGGTAGTATGAATTGACAGTTGAGCGGTGGATGCATTGTGCCTTGAAGTGGAGGTAGTCAAGGTGCGAAGACGAAAATACATTGGATATTAGTTCGATCAATTGGACGCAAATTTTGGAACTTAGATGGATTTTGGAAGTGGATGGATGGACTTAGATTTGTATCATAGTGGACAGTGGTTGAGGTGAGTTCATGCAGAGAGTCGGTTTCTTGGGAAAGAAGAGGTCTAAGACGACATGATTAGAACATGATTGTAGTGAATGATGCTATTGGAAAGGTATGATTGGCTTGAGTTCTTGCTGCAATGAGTTCTTTGAAGAAAAGACATATGACTTGGTTGTTCAAGTGCATTTTATTTCCGTGGTAAAAACTAACAGACTTGAGGGTGACTCAAGTGGTGTAGATTCGAAGAATTCATGTAGCATTTGGGACGCTTTTGTTGGGATAACGTACATATAGCTTATGACAGCTTGCTTGGATGAGTCTTGCGGTGGACTTAGGAATATATGGATGCATTTGTGGAGGTAGCTTAGGGAAGCTATTGAACTCCTTAATGAGGTGAATTGGACATGTCGTTGTGGTAAAGTGGGTAGTGAAATTTGTTCATACCGAGTTGAGAGGATGAGTGAGGCACCCTGGTGGTTGGTGCCTTAGCTAGATTTTTTGATGTGGGCGGTGACTTAATGAGTCATGACAACAGAGCCAAAATTTGGATGTTTGCAATGAGTGCAAGACAAGTTTGTTTCAAGAGATGGATGGAATCAACAAAGAAGTCAGCCAAGAATTGTTGGCAGTCAACCTAAATGGGAAGAACACAGGCCAAGTGACTTGGGTGGTGTTCACTTACCTTTGGTATGGGACATTGGATGAGGCAGAGCACACCTTGGTGACTTGCAGACGATTATGTGAGGACTTAAAGATCCAACGAGGGTTGTTGGTTGAGGTTGGTAGAGTATTGGTGCAAACGTGACTAAGGCATGGAATTTCTTTGAGGTGATTCATTCTACTTGGATTTATTTGGACAATTCATTGGGACATTTGAGGAGTGTAGGCACAATGGCCACACTCATCGCAGATGTTGAGTTGCGTTGAGGTGACTTGATGGAAGGAAATGAGTTGGAAACTTTCCTTTGTTTAGAGGATTGTGAAAACAAGTAGATTGCAATATTAAGAGATCACTTGGACTTGTGCATTTCTCATTCTTTGGGAAGGATGGTTGAGGGTGAAGCCTAACCATTCCAAGGCATAGAGAGGTAGACATAGGAGCATGGCCAAGTGATGAAGTAGCGAGGCAAACAAAGTCTGGATGTGTTGTTCTTGGGGCAGTTGGGCTAGCTATGCCATGAGGTGGACAATAGGATTAAGTTTCTGCATAAAACTTTGCTTTGGGGTGACTTCATAGTGAAATAAGGTGAGGAGCGACCTTTCCTTGGTATGATATCATTGCATGGATGGACCAAATTGTGGAAGGAATTCAGAGTACATATACGCCAATAGGTTCGAAGTGCATGGCTTAAACATTGTGGAGGATCTCCTTGACAAAGTTTGGACGATGGTGATGAAGCAAGGATGGACACTTGCCTTAGTTTTTGGATTTGTTCATAGTGATGGAGATGCGAATAGAAAAGGATAAGTTTAGGCATGGGGAGGCACATCTCAAGACTTGGATGCGACAATTGGATTAACTACCCAACCAATGTAGGGCTTGAGACGCACAATGTGCGGAGACATGGAACAATTAGTTGAAGTATGGGCACAACACCATAGAGTCACGATAAGTTCAACACTTAAACATTTTTTAGGTTGCAACAACATTTGAGACAACACCACCAACAAAACAGAGAGTGATCGTTGCAGTGGGACAATGGCAGCTTAAACATTGCGAATTGAGTTGGGGAAAAGACATATTTCCATCGTTGCAGATAGTTTGGTCACACACAACTTTGGGAAGGGCAATGTGGATAGTTTCATAGGTTGCATATGATTGCATCATAATTCAAAAACTTGGGGTTTCAACTTTGATAGAATTTTTGGGTTTCTAGTTGGCACGAAACTTGGGGTTTCCAACAGACTTAGTTGCAATGGAGGAACGAGTTGGGCAGAGAATTGGAGATCACAGATTCTATGGATGTTCTCGAGGATGGAAACGAGTTGAGGTGAGGGAGGATGTAAGGTCTTTGGATATTAGCTCGAGCTCTTTCACTTCCACCATAATCCATATTGGGTAGGAAAGATGATCGGTACGAATGAAGAGACAAACATCTTCATATAGTGGGGATTTGGGGTTACTTGGGCATGCAATGTGCCAAGGGATGTATCCACCCAAGTTTCCTTGCGAAACAAGTAAAATGAGGGATGGTTTGATGAAGAGTTGAGGGAAAGACTTGGGTGCTCCATTGACAAAGGAAGATCAACTAAGGCACAGGGGGCACACTTAGGAAATCCAGCTTGACTCACCTAAGGGGCATGCACACGCAAGACGATGAGACGATTGGATGAATGGGGCGTGCCGCCATCAAGAGTGTACCAAGGTTGGGTGCGCTAGTCCTAAGGGGCACGACGATTGACGAGAACATGGGTTTGTTTGGTCGACTTGGTCCTCCGAGGGGCATGACGATTCGTTTGGACATGGATTCACGAAGGGGTGTGACACCCCCAAAGGATGTGATGGTTCATGATGATGAACTTTGGATAGCCTATAAGAGAACAAGGGCGCACAACTAAGGAAGGAAAAAGTTTGGAAAGAACTTGGAGAGAAGGAAAACTTTCCAATTATGAGGCAAACGAAGAGGAGGAGCTTCCTCAAGGAGTCAAGTTGCTCCACTTTGGGAGGACTTGTGTTGCCTTTAGGAGGAGGGTTTGATGGACACGACTGGGTGAATTTCTCTTGAGAATATTTTGGCTAAGTCTGAAAACACAGGTCTATGAAAGCATGTGTGAGGCAGAATCGAAATCCGTGAAGTTTGTTGAAACGAAGAGGTAGAGTATGTAGAAACGAAGAAACAACAAGTATGCAGTTGGAGGCACATCTGAGGTGCATCACAGGTGGTAGCAGAGACGGTTGCGACATAGAGTCTTGTGGTGACAGATTTTTTCATGAGTGTCTTGGTGAGGTGAAACGATTCATTTGACTTTGTCGAAGTTGTAAACCAAGCTAGTAGTGCTCATGTTATAACTGTTCTTTTATAACAAAGACTTAGTGAAGTGTTAGGCACGGCTTGTGCCACCCACACTATATCTATGTTTGTCTTTCATTTGTTCCATTGTTGATATCTTAGCTTCTCATGTTCTTGGATGTATGCTTTAAAATGACTAAGTGTTAAAGCAATTAACAAATGTCTAAGTATACAAGAGTTGCATTAGAGTAAGAGTGTAACTCGTTGGTATCCTAGAACAGAGTACGAGTATGCTCTAGGTGAAAAGGTGTAGTCCAGACGAAGTAACCTTGGTGTTGCCAAGCAACCAAGTGTGAAACGTTGTGGTGCTTCACCCCCTCAAAAGGTGCATGATCTTAAGGCACACTACGGGGATGTAACACAAAGGATAATGGATACTTTGAAATATTATAAAATGTAAAAAACATCTCTAAATAAGATTTAAAATTATTTATGATGGGTTAAAAATTCATTTTACTCATACTCAAGAAAATAAATAGATTAACAATTATAAAAATTTAAATTGTTAATAAATATTTTTTAAATGATTTTTTTTCTTTAAATAACAACTTGAATGAGCTTAATAGTTAAGAACAAGTATTTCCTTTTATAAAAGGTTCTCTTATCTCACAAACAAAAGATCTACACTAAATTGTGTGACTGATCATGACTTTAATAAAGTTAGATTATTATTAGTAATAACCTTAATAAAATTACATTATTATTAATATTGAAGCAACTTACATTTTCCAATAACAAATAATGAAAATTGAAAAAATACACTTTTTAAAATTAAAAGTAAAAATACATACTAAACCACATGGATGGAATGACTCGACATGATTGCCATGATTCCGAGTTGTCATGATCTAGGTGACTCCACGATGTCTCCCACATGCTTGGAAGCTCCCCAAGTAATTCATAGTTTTCAATGAGTTATAATTGTTTTAGCGAAAAGAAAAGGCTAAAGAACCATAACTTTAAATTTAAATTCCAATATAAAACCAATACAAAGTAGTGAAATGAATTAAAGTACTTCATAGTTTTCAACGTGTTTTAGTTGAATTTCTCCTTTTTTCCACGACTTTTTCTCTTTTCGTAGAGATGCACCATCAAAAGAATATAAGAAAATTACGAAAACGATGAACCATAAAAAAAATTTAGGAAAATTACGAAAACGAAGTCATTATTTGAGCGCAACCCAATGGAAAATTAAATTCACTGTTCAGCCATAGAAGCTTGGCGAGCGGAAGGGATCAAGCTTTCGTCAGACGGAAATACAAAATCTACTTTTATTATTCACATTTTAACCTACTGTTCGTCACAAGAAAATACAACGCAATTATATGATTCGTGACCAAGCTTTTACAGTTCGTCACTTTTCTGGTTGTTGCCACCGGATTCGATACTGATAACCTTCACTTCACCGCCCTTTTTCTCCACCTTCGGAACATTCACCACCAGCACGCCGTTCTCCAAGCTCGCTTTGATGCTTTCCATGTCGCCGTCTGTCAACCGGAACTGCCGGATAAATTTCCCAGTCAATCGCTCCGCCCGGTGCCACTGTTCGGACTTGTCGGTCTTCTCCATCCGCTGTTCCCCGCTCACGGTAAGAACGCCGCTCTTGAATTCAATCTTAATGTCCTCCTTCTTTATGCCTGCAACCACATCGCTATCTTTAATTTGACCTCCCGGCTTAGATCAAACCCTCACAATTTCGAAATTTTAACAATATCACATGTTTATGTTTAATATTACCAACAGAACATATAAATTTTGAAAATTTATATGTCATATTTGACTAATGGTACCTAGCACGTCTATTTTGGAAAGTTTCAACCCTCATATCTCTATTTTTAATATCAGCTCCTTCAAAGCATTTGAATTTTGAAAAATTAGATGTAAAATTTGAAGAAACAAGTCTATTTTGGAGATTTCAACGGCATCACATCTTTATCTTTAAAATTCGCCAGATGATCTCAGATCCTTTATATGCAAATTTTGACATAACGTTACCTGGAACGTCAATCTTGATAATGTGAGCCTCTGGAGTCTCCTTCCAGTCCACTCTGGTTAAAGAAACCTTGTCGATGTCTCCACCGAGAGCCGACAGAGGGTTTTCTTCCAAGATGTGAAAAGGATCCTGCCAAATGTCATTCCCCGGGCTCCAAACGCGTCCTAAAATGCTCGGCACAAAGCCTTGACAAGAAACTTCTGTCAAGAACAGCAATAACAAAAGACAAAACGGAAAGCATTTTGACACCGCCATGTTTCACGCAATTCAGCTCAGAAACGCTATTATTCCCAGTGTAGAGGCCGAGACCTTTGAAGATGTAACCAAAAACCTGCAAAATTAAAGATTTAGTAGACAAGGAATAACTTAAATCAGTGTTCAAAGACTTCAAACAACTCGCCGTGAAGAATACGAGCGTTACCTGAGAATTTAAAGTGTTGAGATGAGAACGTTGAAGAAAGATCTCGGTGCTTCGAGAGTTTATTTCTGAGAAAATACATCGTTTGCGTACAAAGGAGATTGTTCTAGATCTCTCTACAAAAGACGGTTGCTCTTTATCTCATTTTAAAAAATTGCCGATTTTTATTCCACTGCCCATCCTCGAAAGCTCTAGAAGGAAATGTACACATTCTAATGGAGGACTTCAACTTCAAGCGGAGAAGAAAAATATTCCACTCTCCATTTGTTTGGCCCGTGTTAAAATTTATATTATGTTTAAGTGGAGAAGTCAACTACAAATATAATTGCAGTTTTGTGTTTGTGATAAAGGGAGTTGATTAATTATGTAGGAATTTTCCCCAGTGGTTGGAATTTAATAATAATAATAAATTAAGGGTTGAATTGATTTGAAATTTTGGTGTCATTAAACTTTGAGATTATGTGATTAAACACCAGTGGAATAAACTTTGAGATTATGTGATTAAACACGCATTTTTGACATGGCACCAATTTTATGTTTCGATTTGCATCAAAGTCTTCCACTACAATGTGCATATTGCATGGATGAGTGTATATTATTATAAACTTTTGATACAATCAATTTTATGTGTATGTTTAGAAAAAAATTTGGGTTAACTTTTTTCATAAATAGAAATTCTGGGAGACAATCCCCCAAGCCATCACTTAGATTTCCTTCTTCTACCCCCCACCGGGAGTATAAGATTTTCAGGTAGCTGCAACGCTTACCCTTCTTAACATGGTGCTCGCCATTCCGGTATGGTATCTACACCCACCTGCAATGGTTCATCAACCATCCCTCCCTCCCAAAACAGAGGGGGTCCCGATGCAGATTCCAGTACTAACTCTGACCACACCTTCGTCACCCCCACTTGCCAGCACCATCGCGACGATTGGGGGCAGACGGAATAAGAAAGAGCCCACCGCTCCACTTCCTCCCCGAGTTCAACCTCCTTGCGCACTCTGTGAGAGAGAGGGACACCCCACAAATAGATGTCCCTCTCTCCCCGAGTTACACAATTTGATCCAACTCCCTTGAGCAACCACATCGCTTGTCTCTTCACCAAGCACACCTAGTAGTACCACCATGTCCCCTACTATAGGAAGTAAAGGGCTGTGAACCAAATGCACATGTGCCATCTGTTCAGAGTATGGCCACTACACTCATCATTGCCCTGTGCTACCTTAGTTTCGACAGACACTAACGTCGGTACGCCAAAGATTTCAGCAAGACCCCTCTCCACCCACATCATCGAGTATCCACGTCACTGACATCCATTATGTCACAACCTCAGTCAACGAACGAATGAGGTTCTCTTGCTCTCTTTGTGAGTCGCTTGATCATTTCACATATCAGTGTCCTTCAATCATTGAATACAGGCATTGTCAAACAACCCTTATTCAAAATCCTTCGAACACCTCATCTCCTATGATGCAAGTGATTCCCCCTATTCCTTCTCCAGATCTTGTTCACATCACCTCCCCTGAACCTGAGTCACTTTCCATCCCTCTATCCTTCCCCCAAATCCTCCCAATTCTCTGACTCATTTCCCCCAGGAAATCTTACCCCCTACTACGGTTTACCCCCATAGTGTTTGGACATTTGGTTTATGTCAAGCACGCCATCGTACCATGGTTGCGATACCCCCTCTACGTCTTCACCACTTGTGGACAATCACACTATGACAGTCACCCATGTCACCTCCCTGGATCCCCTGTATTCTCGCATTTTTCATTGTGACGAAGAGATCCTGGAGAAACTCATTACCCCTGATTGCCCTTGGAATACACTCCATCGTCGACCACTTTTCATCTCACTAGAGGTCTTTAACCCGCCTGATCGGTAGCCCCAATCTCTCGTAATCTTCCAAAACACCTCACAACACTCTCGCTAGCTCACCAATAGTGTCAGTGCAAATGAGGTGGCATTGTGGGCCCACCATCCATATGTTGGATCATGTTGTCATTGATGCCAATGGTTTGTCATTGATGCCAATGGTTTGATTACTTGGGAGATTGTTGGATCATATGTCATTGATGTAAATGGTTTGGTTTGAT
>JZKD02S1866417.1:51326-72495 GCA_000966675.3 Picea glauca
CCTCTAAGTGTGGTAGGTGTGTCCAACACCATATATAGGCCCTTTTTCCCAACATCCACACTCTGTTATAGGAGCCGATAGCCTCTGTTTACCGATCCATTTTCATCCACGAGATCATGGTCCCTCCATCTAGACAGTCACCTTCCCTGGGTCACCAGCCATACTCGGCCCCGGGGGAGCATTTTTCCCACATCACGTCCAGGTACGCATGCTCATGTTCAAAATTATCAAATAGTTGTTATATGTTCATTATCTTTAGATATTGTTCACGTCGGGTATTTGGTTTTAATGTGTGCAGGTAGTTGGTCATCAAAAACCAGTGCAACTCCTTCAGGTATATGATCGACACTAGCATGTAATCATTCCCTCCGAATATCAATTTCATTTACCAGTCACACCCTCCAAAGTTTACCTTTAGGATCCTTACATCCGTCTCTGCAGTACCCTCACCTCTGTTGCATCTCAGTACTGTCGCCCGGTAGCACTCTCCCCCACATGAGTTGTCCCATTCATAGTTCCCCTTGGTACTTTGACACTCATACGACTTTCACCCCCTAGGGATGGGAGTCTCGATAGTCTTATGCACTCCTGAGAATGAGAGACATACTTCTTCTCATCATGTTGCTAGCTTTCCCAATGGACTCTCAGGTTATTTCATCTCGGTTCTATTTTGACTACGCCTCTGCAGTATCATTAACCCTCCATTTCATCCAAAATCAGTTTTCCCATCTGCAAATTGTCCTCCATTCACTTACCTCATACAAAAACCCACCCATGGGCCCCCCACCCTCCACCAGTTCTCCATGCAACTTGTGCCCTCACAGGCTGAGCCATCTTACACTAGGGCACCTATTTATGTATCTGTACACTCATCCCAAATTATTCTTTATTCATTTGGTAATTGTAAAAAGCCTTTGTTTTCCAGTATTTCCATAGCTTTTTTATTGTCTCCCTTGGCGACCTTCTTTTTCTGGCAAGGCAACCCATGTCGCCCTTGGTTGGGGCATTCACTATCTTCTACTCATGTTGACATCGTCCATAAAACCCGAGTATCCCACAGTCCATGTACCCCTGATCTCTGAGTTTGTCCACTTTTTCACACCTCTGGCACAATTTAACCCACATCTAGTCGTCCCCCTGATGCTAGATCCAATTTCACAGTTGCAACCAATCATTCTTCACATCTATCTCCAACCAAGGGTAGTCTTGAGTCTCACTGCATCTTGACTTCGTCCATGTTCCTTATCAATTCTTGATCTTATCCAGTGGATTTCATAAATCCCTTTTTCTTCTTGGAGTCGTGTCTCCCTTTCTATCGACATCAACATAGTTTCCAGAAGGGCGACAATATCTTGACTCTCATTACCTTTACAATGAGGAGTCTCGGACGACACAGAGAGAACCATCATTTCTCTCTACTGTCGTTGACCCCCATAACATTCGACTTCAACACAATCTCATGATTACGATGAATCTTACTATGCGACTATTGCAGTTGTTTTATACTAGCTGAAGGCCTCTGAATTTGTTAGGCCATCAATGTCTCTGAATCATCGACACTTCTTACAGGTGTCCTTGCCTCTTTTCAGAGTATGATCACCATCAGAATTGCCATCTGTCGTTATCAAACTGCCTTGGAGGGCGCTGCAGTTATCTACATCAACATACAACTTTAGTTACCATCATACATTTTTTGAGTTACATGACACAAGCATGGGGCATGCCCGCCTCATTTGTATACATATTTTATTTTCTCCTACCTAGAGAAAGGTTTGGGTCCCACATTTTTCCCTCTCCCTCCGATGGATCGCTCTTGCAGTTCCCATCAACACTCTCCATTACAATGGTACTCTCAGTAGAAGAAACATTGATGTATTTCAGCTATACGTATGCTCCTAACCTCACACATCAGGGGCATTTGTTATCATTGAAATTTCGTCTACAACATTGCATGCAAATGGTTATAGGAATACAACATCTCCAGACACATATTATTTCACCTGCAACACCAAAAATATATTTCCAAAGGGAAAAAAACTATATAGTTGGTCAAAAAATTGGCATGCGCTAATACACTAAAGGAAGTGAGCGCACAATGCGCAGGACAAAGAATCTCGTAGAGCACACATGCTCCATATGCGCGACTGTGTACGAGAAAAGCCACACACTCCTGTGAACGACGTATTTATGGTTCTTGTCGGCCCCTCACCCACTTCTAGACCAACTCCCAACTTGATTTGACCCTCAAATCCGAGCTGAATCTAAATGGAGGGTTGGTCAAAGACCTAAGGGTGCCCTAAAGGGCCCATTGTTCACACTAAAGACCAGTTAGATATTGCCTCAAAGACATGCTATAAAATGAGGCCATGGGTGCACTAATAATTTAAGAATCTCGTTGTATTGTTATGTTGCCTCTATCCTTCCTCAAGAAACCTCTTTTCTTTTTGGAGCATTCTAGCAACATCTCAATACGCTATTCAATTCACCTCTTGATAGAATAGGATTGGATTTCTTCACCATTTTCTTTCTATTTTATCATTGTAAGAAGAGCTCTCAAATAGGGGATTCAAGAGCCCTCCCAAGGATGAAGAGGGGATCCATCATTCCTCCTTTCTCTACGATGTTTTCCAACTAATATAGTTATCCATTGGTGACATAATCATTGGTCATTTGGTTGATTGATTTTGGTTCAAATTTCCTCATGCATTTTAATTTTATTTCTTTAGTTGTTTCTAGCTTAGTTGTTTGTTTATTTCATGTGATTGAATTGTTTAATTCATACACTAACCTCTGTCTTGTCTAGCAAGCCCAACTAGACTTGTAAGTGCCCTACTTTTGCTCATTCAAGTGGCGAAAAGGACACAACAATGACATCAACAGATTCGTAAATATTTTTAAGATATGAATTCCAATGCCTCAAGGGAGTTATATTTTTTCTTTCGTTTTACGAGTTGAAATTTGCCTCTAGAATTTATTAGGATCTAGCTAAAATACATGCAAAAACTTATTTTTCTTTCTATTTATATATATAAAAAAATCTTTTAATTAGGGCTTTGTACCTATTTATCTTGTCGGATTTTTAGAACTCATTAGAAGCATCCCTAATGGATTTTCTAACAATCTTACACTCTATATCATACCAAAGGTTGGTTGTTTTATTTTACCTTTTACACAACAACTTGATAGAGAACTTGTTAGAGGGTTGTCCTAAAATTATGAGAGAGGTATTTAATATTATCCTTATTTCATAAGAGATTTGATTCATTATTTAAATCCTTTAAAAAAATATCAACTCTATCTTTGTTGAAAATCAAGTGCTTTTGATTATCATAATTCTTTTCAATGAAACTTTTGTGCATGGCAAAATTTAGAGTTAGGATTAAATATATATGATTACAATTGGGCTCATGGCTTTTAAAATGTCAAAATTACTATTTGATTGTATACAAGGATATCGGATATCATATAATCTATGACACTGCTCCCAAGCCCATGAATACAAGTCATCCCATTGGGTTTGGACCACTTCATTAGAAAATTGCAAATTATTAAATCTTGAGAATTGTAGCTCGGTACCAAACAAATTCTCAACCAAGTCTTAAGAGTTTCTTTTGCATATGCTAACTAAAACAAGATCCTCATGTAGCCATAAAGGATTAAGGTTGGAATCATTGCTTAAAATAATAACTTAATTAGTTGTTATTTTAGCATTAAAGTCTCCAAACAACTTCCTCAAATTATAAATTTAATGTTTTAAACCAAGAATTTTTTTATCTAAATTGTTTTTTTTATAAAAGTTTGAATTAATAGGCACAAAATGACATATTGCTATATTATAAATATTCTTAATATTAATATCTAAAATCTCCATCCTTATATAGTGATTGAAAGATTATTTCTTATAAAATTTAATGTGACTAAAAATATTTTTTTTTATAATAAATTATGCCTCCAATCCCTGTGCAATAGGATCTTTTATTCCATATCCATCACAAAACAAATCTTTTTATATTAAAAACCTACATTTCTTCATGCCCCAAATTTCAAAAATCAATATAATATTAATTAAAATTTCAAATATTCAAAATACACCACTAAAAATAACTAAATAAGTATACACGGTAAATTAAATTATTTATTATTAATTATAAATAAACTCTACCAAACCCAAAATGCCAAAAGATTGAACAATCTTTATAAATTAAATTAAATTCTTATTAATTATGAATAACCAACCACTAAAATTATTAAATTCTTATTAATTATGAATAACCAACCACTAAAATTTTCAGTTCCTATGATCTTTAATTAAAAGCAAAAGTATATACAAATCTATCTATTAGAAAATCAAAATGAAGATCTTATATAAATTAAATTTTTATTAATTATAAATAACCACCCCCAAGCAATAAGACCAAAATCTTAATTTGTGTTGAACAATCCTTATAAATTAAATTATTAATTAACCACCGCATAATGAAAAACCAAAATTTTCATTTATATTAGAAACCCATCCTTTTAAATTAAAATCTTATTAGTTATAGATAACGACCGCTCAATAAAAGACCAAAATTTTCATTTATTTTGAACAACTTTCATTATTTTGATAAAAAAAAGTGTATTTTAAACGTTTTACCTTTTGGTTCTTTTTTGGCTATTTTTTTTAGTTTGATTTTGCTTGAAATCCGGTGAGGAATGGTTGGATCTGCACATTTGAGTGGTTAAGTTTGTATAATTGAAGTGTCTCAGTGGTTTTTCAGCACGCTGAATCCATTTATGTATTCAGAAGTGCAATTTAAACAACAACCACAAAAAGATTTTGTCCAAATTTACATCGTCGGATTCCAAGAAAAAAAAAACAAAAAGTGGAATATTTAGCCAACTCCTTAATAAAAAGCAAAATATATATACTTCAACATATTTAAATATCAAAATGGAGACCTTCATATATGCACAACTCCATATATTAAAGATTCAAATGTTTATATGTATGTCTTAAAAATATTTATATTAATTCAAATAGCTTTCCTTCCTTGGCCACTCAGCAACGAACAAAGCTCTCAAGATATGTGATTCTCGTCGATCTGAGAGATAGAAAGAGGAGAAGCACCAAAAGCAATGGTTGATCCAACACCAACAAAAATAGATCTAGTAGTAGTGCAACCCCAAAGGAATGTATGTTCAACGAATGGAAATCTCTGAATTTAATATAATAAATACAATAATTGATTCTCTTTATACAAGGTGTAACACCTTAGGAGCTAAGCTCGGGCGCGCACACTTCCACCATAGTTTGAATCGGGAAGGAAGGATGATCGATATGAATGAAGAGACAAACATCTTCATATAGTGGGGGATTGGGGTTCCTTAGGCGCACGATGTGCCAAGGGACGACTCCACCCAAGTTTCCTTGTGACACAAGTCAAACGATGGACAATTTGATGAAGATTTGAGGGAAAGAATTGGGCACTCCATCGGTGAAGGAAAATCAGCTAAGGAACAACAGACACATTTAGGCAAGTGAGATTGACTCTCCTAAGGAGCGCACACACCCAAGACAACGAGATAGTTGGATGGATGGATGGGACATGTCGGTATGAGGGGCGCACCAAGGTTGGGCACTATGGTTCCAAGGGGTATGACAGTTGATGAGCACATGGGTTCATTTGGGTGACTGGGTCTGTGAAGGGGCGCGATGATTCATTTGGGCATGGGTTCATAAAGGGGACTGACACCCCAAAGGACACGACAGTTTGTGATGGTGACCTTTGGAGAGCATATAAGAGAATAAGGATGCACAACCAAGGAAGGAAGAAGGTTGGAAATAAATTAGAGACAAGGAAAGCTCTGTGATTCTAAGTAAGACGAAGAGGAGGAACTCCCTCAAGGAGCCAAGTCACTCCACTTTGGGAGGAATTATACTGCCTTGAGGAGGAGGGTTCGACGAACAAAGCTGGGCGAATTTCTCATGGGAATATTTTGGCTAAGTCCGAAAACATAGGTCTATGGAGGAATGTGTGAGGAAGAACCAAAATCTATGAATTCTGTGGAAACGAAGAGGAAGAGTCCGCGGAAACGAAGAGACAACAAGTCTGTTGTTGGAGGAACAATTGAGGTGCATCGTAGGTGGAAGAAGAGACGGTTGAGACAAAGAGTCTTGTGGAGAAAAATTTGTTCATGAGTGTCTTGGTGAGGTGAGGTGAGTCGTTTGACTCTGTCGAAGTTGTAAACCAATTCAGTAGTGCTCATGTTGTAACTGTTATTCTATAAAAAAGACTTAGTTGGGTGTTAGGCACGGTTTTTGTTGCCCGCACTATATCAATGTTTGTCTTTCGTTTGTCCAATTGTTGATCTCTTTAATTCTCATTTTCTTGGATCTATGCTTAAAAATGACTAAGTGTTAAAGTAGTTAACAAATGTCTAAGTATATAAGAGTTGCACTAGAGTAGGAGTGTTACTTGTCAATATCCTAGAATGGAGTATGGGTATTCTCTAGGTGAAGAGGCATAGTCTGGATGAAGTAACCTTGGTGTTTCCAAGAAGCCAAGCGTGAAAATTTGCAATGCCACATGCCTCAAGAGGTGGACGATCGCAAGGCACGCTGTGGGGATGTGACAGATGGTATCAGAGCTTGTTGTGAAGGCAGTTCAGTGGGAACATTCACAAACATATTGAATGGTTTGGTGTAGCGAACTCGTTCATTGCAGACTTTGCATCAGACTTACGACAGAGGTTTGGTTGACTGTGTAATGGGATGGTTGAGTTGGGTGCACACCTTTTGCAGACCAAGAGAATATTTTTTTTGAAATGAAGCACTTAGACAAGGTGGGTGATCGCAAAACTCATCGCAAACTTGATCGAAAAGGAAGACTTGGTTGGTTCGATTCATGATGGAAGTCAGTGCCAGACCTATTGTGCATTCCTGGGAGAGACCAAGCGCAAAGTTCAGTGAGAGAACTAAGCACTTGGGAAAGGAAAATGAACATAGGATATGTTGCATGACTTTTCGTAGAGATAACCACAGAAGTGATCACATAAGAGAAACATTGAGGGTGATTGTAGAAGTGATTGCGAAGGGGAGAAGTTTTGGGTTGCAGTAAGTTGAAGCACTTGGGTGCATTGGACAACCTGGGGCGACCTAGAGCAGCTCCGCAACAGGCAGTTGGTTGGGCATGTTTCCATCATGACGTCTTTGTGTCATGGATCACCAAGAACAATAGTTGAGTTGAGTTGGGTTGTTGGATGAGATCACATCCCTCAGACGAGATAACTCTTCACAAAGTTACGATAGTCAGTTAGTGGTAGTACGAATTGACAGTTGAGCGGTGCATGCAGGGTGCCTTGAAGTGGAGGTAGTCAAGGTGCGAAGACGACAATACATTGGATATTGGTTCGATCAGTTGCACGTGAATTTTGGAACTTAGATGGATTTTGGAAGTGGATGGATGGACTTAGCTTTCTATCATAGTGGACAGTGGCTGAGGTGAGTTCATGCAGAGAGTCAGTCTCTTAGACAAGCAGAGGTCTAAGACAACAGGATTAGAACATGATTGTAGTGAATGATGTTATTGGAAAGGTATGGTTGGCTTGAGTTCTTTCATTTTCCAAGTGTTGCAATGAGTTGTTTGAAGGAAAGACATATGACTTGGTGGTTCAAGTGCATTTTGTTTCCGTGGTAAAAACTAATAGACTTGAGGGTGACTCAAGTGGTGTAGATTCGAAGAATTCATGTAGCATTGGGTACGCTTTGGTTGGGATAACGTACATATAGCTTAGTACGACTTGCTTGGACGAGTCTTGCGGTGGACTTAGGGATATCTATATGCAGTCGTGGAGGTATCTTGGGGAAGCTACTGAACTCCTTAATGAGGTGAATTGGACATGTCGTTGTGGTGAAGTGGGCAGTGAAGTTTGTTCATACTGAGTTGAGAGGATGAGTGAAGCGCCCTAGTGGTTGGTACCTTAGCCAGATTTGTTGATTTGGGTGGTGACTTAATGATTCATGACGACATAGCCAAAATTTGGATGCTTGCAACGAGTGCAAGACAAGTTTGTTTCAAGAGATGGATGGACTCAACAAAGAAGTCGACCAAGAATTGTTGGCAGTCAACCTAATGGAAAGAACACAGACCAAGTGACTTGGGTGGTGTTCACTCGCCTTTGGTATGGGACATTGAATGAGGCATAGCACACCTTGGTCACTTGCGGATGATTGTGTGAGGACTCAAAGATCCAACGAGGGTTGTTGGTTGAGGTCTGTAGAGTATTGGTGCAAACATGACTAAGGCATGGAAGTTCTTTGAGGTGATTCATTCTACTTGGAGTGCTTTGGACAATTCGTTGGGATGTTTGAGGAGTGTAGGCACAATGGCCACACTCATCTCAGATGTTGAGTTACGTTGAGGTGACTTGATGGAAGGAGATGAGTTGGAGACTTTCCTTTGTTTGGAGGATTGTGCAAACAAGTAGATTGCAACAAAGAAACAACAAGTCTGTGATTGGAGACACATATGAGGTGCATCACAGGTGGTAGCAGAGACGGTTGCGACATAGAGTCTTGTGGTGACAAATTTTTTCATGAGTGTCTTGGTGAGGTGAGATGATTCATTTGACTTTGCCGAAGTTGTAAACCGAGCTGGTAATGCTCATGTTATAACTGTTCTTTTATAACAAAGACTTAGTGAAGTGTTAGGCACGGCTTGTGTCGCCCACATTATATTTATGTTTGTCTTTCATTTGTTCCATTGTTGATCTCTTGGCTTCTCATGTTCTTGGATGTATGCTTAAAAATGACTAAGTGTTAAAGCAGTTAACAAATGTCTAAGCATACAAGAGTTGCACTAGAGTAAGAGTGTAACTCGTTGGTATCCTAGAACAAAGTGCGAGTATGCTCTAGGGGAAGAGGTGTAGTCCAGACGAAGCAACCAAGCGTGAAACGTTGCAGTGCTTCACCCCCTCAAGAGGTGCATGATCGTAAGGCACGCTATGGGGATGTAACAAAAGGGATAATGGATACTTTGAAATATTATAAAATATAAAAATCATCTCTAAATAAGATTAAAATTATTTATGATGGGTTAAAAGTTCATTTTACTCATACTCAACAAAATAAATAGGTTAACAATTATAAAAATTTAAATTGTTAATAAAAAAATTTAAAAGTTTTTTTTTCTTTAAATAACAACTTGAATGACCTTAATAGTTAAGAACATGTGTTTCCTTCTATGCAGAGGGTCTCTTGTCCCACAAACAAAATGTCTACACCAAATTGTGTAAGTGATCCCGACTTTAATTAAGTTAGATTATTATTAATATTAACCTTAATAAAATTACATTATTAATAATAATGAAGCAACTTACATTAACAAATAATGAAAATACACTTTTTAAAATTAAAAGTAAAAATACATACTAAACCACATGGATGGAATGCCTCTACATGATTGCGAGTTGTCATGAGCTAGGTGACTCCACATTCCTCCCGCATGCTTGGAAGCTCCCCAAGTAATTCATAGTTTTCAATGAGTTTAATTGTTTTAACGAAAAGAAAAGGCTAAAGAAACATAACTTTAAATTTAAATTCCAATATAAAACCTATACATAGTGAGATGGTTGGGTGATTCAATATGAAACACACGGAGAGTTGAGAAAATCCAAAAATTAAATGTGGTAATTTCAAAGGTTAATCAGTCAAACGTGGAATTCATATGGTGGTACAGTAATTTCTTAATATGATTAAGTAAATGTTAAAAAATAAACACATTAAGTGATGCATTCAAAAATACAAGGAAGTTATGAAGAATAAATCACATTCATTGATTTGGGAGGACGACCAAGAATATGCCAACATCTTTAATTGTTGGTCATCAGATTAAAATTTTAAATTAAAAGGTGATTAATTGTGCCCATCTCCAATAGATATAGGCCTTTCGACATAAAAATTACTTAAACGATTAACCATGAAAACCATGAAAAGAATTTAGGAAAATTATGAAAACGAAGTCATTATTTGAGCGCAACCCAATGGAAAATTAAATACACTGTTCAGCCATGGAAGCTTGGCGAGCGGAAGGGATCAAGCTTTCCTACGGAAATACAAAATCTCTTTTATTATTCTCATTTTAACTACTGTTCGTCACAAGGAAATACAACGCAATTATATGATTCGTGACCAAGCTTTTACAGTTCGTCACTTTTCTGGTTGTTGCCACCGGATTCGATACTGATAACCTTCACTTCACCGCCCTTTTTCTCCACCTTCGGAACATTCACCACCAGCACGCCGTTCTCCAAGCTCGCTTTGATGCTTTCCATGTCGCCGTCTGTCAACCGGAACTGCCGGATAAATTTCCCAGTCAATCGCTCCGCCCGGTGCCACTGTTCGGACTTGTCGGTCTTCTCCATCCGCTGTTCCCCGCTCACGGTAAGAACGCCGCTCTTGAATTCAATCTTAATGTCCTCCTTCTTTATGCCTGCAACCACATCGCTATCTTTAATTTGACCTCCCGGCTTAGATCAAACCCTCACAATTTCGAAATTTTAACAATATCACATGTTTATGTTTAATATTACCAACAGAACATATAAATTTTGAAAATTTATATGTCATATTTGACTAATGGTACCTAGCACGTCTATTTTGGAAAGTTTCAACCCTCATATCTCTATTTTTAATATCAGCTCCTTCAAAGCATTTGAATTTTGAAAAATTAGATGTAAAATTTGAAGAAACAAGTCTATTTTGGAGATTTCAACGGCATCACATCTTTATCTTTAAAATTCGCCAGATGATCTCAGATCCTTTATATGCAAATTTTGACATAACGTTACCTGGAACGTCAATCTTGATAATGTGAGCCTCTGGAGTCTCCTTCCAGTCCACTCTGGTTAAAGAAACCTTGTCGATGTCTCCACCGAGAGCCGACAGAGGGTTTTCTTCCAAGATGTGAAAAGGATCCTGCCAAATGTCATTCCCCGGGCTCCAAACGCGTCCTAAAATGCTCGGCACAAAGCCTTGACAAGAAACTTCTGTCAAGAACAGCAATAACAAAAGACAAAACGGAAAGCATTTTGACACCGCCATGTTTCACGCAATTCAGCTCAGAAACGCTATTATTCCCAGTGTAGAGGCCGAGACCTTTGAAGATGTAACCAAAAACCTGCAAAATTAAAGATTTAGTAGACAAGGAATAACTTAAATCAGTGTTCAAAGACTTCAAACAACTCGCCGTGAAGAATACGAGCGTTACCTGAGAATTTAAAGTGTTGAGATGAGAACGTTGAAGAAAGATCTCGGTGCTTCGAAAGTTTATTTCTGAGAAAATACAACATTTGCGTACAAAGGAGATTGTTCTAGATCTCTCTACAAAAGGCTGTTGCTCTTTATCTCATTTTAAAAAAATGCCAATTTTTATTCTACTGCCCATCCTCGAAAGCTCTAGAGGAAATGTACACATTCTAATTGAGGACTTCAAGCGGAGAAGAAAAATATTCCACTCTCCATTTGTTCCTTCGTTGCCCGTGTTAAAATTTATATTATGTTTTAAGTGGAGAAGTCAGCTCCAAATATAATTGCAGGGTTGTGTTTGTGATAAAGGGAGTTGATTAATTAAAGGATTTTTTTTCCCAATGGTTAGAATTTAATAATAATAATAAATTAAGGGTTAAATTGATTTGAAATTTTGGTGTCATTAAACTTTGAGATTATGTGATTAAACACCACTGGTATATGAGTGAATTTGTGACATGGCACCAATTTTATGTTTCGATTTGCATCAAAGTCTTCCATTACAATGTGCATATTGCATGGATGAGTGTACATTATTATAAACTTCTGATACAATCAATTTTATTACGCCGAAAGGCGTACACCTATTGATAATGGGCACAATTATTAATCACCTTTTAATCTCAAATTCTAATCTAATGGCTAACAATTGAAGATGCTGGCATATTCTTAGTCGTCCTCCCAAATCAATGAATGTGATTTACTCTTCATAACTTCCTTGTATTTTTGAATGCATTCGTTAACCTGTTTACTTTTTTACATTTACCGAATCATATTAAGGAATTACTGTATCATTATATGATTGCCACGTTTAAATGATTAACCTTTGGAATTACCACGTTTGTATTTCCTCAGCTGTCCGTTCATTTTCTGGTTGTACACACAACCTTTCCTTAGTTGTCTGTTCATTTTCTGGCTTTCCTCACTTGTACGCCCGTTTCATTTCCTTATTGCGTGTTTCATTTTCTGCCTGTCCACGCTTTTCATATTGCGCGTTTCATTTTCTGCCTGTCCACGCTTTTCATATTGCGCGTTTCATTTTCTGTCTGTCCACGCTTTTCATTTTCTGAATTGTGGCTTAAAGTTCAGGTAAGGAGCGCTCCATATCTCAGTGAGGAAAACTGCTGAAATATGTTTTAGAGTGCTCTTTGGATTGTTGAGTATGGGGAGCTCTGGAATTATGTGGATTCGACTTTTGTATTGTATGGTCATTGTTGCAGATTGTGCTGTAGAAGCTCCTCAGATGTATGTTGTTCATGTGTCCAAGTCCCATATGCCCTCTGCTTTCGATACTCACGAACAATGGTACGCATCGACTGTCAAATCCTTGCAAGGCTTGAAGAAGAAGAAGAAAGGAAGATTATGTACAATTATGATCAGGTATTCCATGGATTTGCGATGAAGCTTAGCCGTGCACAGTCCGAGGCGCTGGAGATCATGGAAGGGATTCTGGGTGTTTATCCACAGAGCGTGTACGAGCTCCACACCACACATAGCCCCACGTTTTTGGGAATAGACGGTAACGACGGATCGGCCTGGTCTGTATTGGAATTAGAATTAAACTTTCTCTTAAACTTTAATAGTGTATTAGAACTAGCACAACCAACTTGCGGCTGGAGAACGCCGAAAGGTATCGGCCACTGATAATTGAGAGTTTTTACTGTGCGAGGAGTGTTATCAATGGTCGATACCTTTCGACGTTTCCGCGAGTCGACTGTGCTAGTGAGTATGTCTATCTGTAATGTTGACTTTAGTACTCAATATAAAAATATATATATATAATAATAATAAGTATAATGTAGGCTAAATAATATTGATTTACTAATTGTTGATATGGAAAAAATGTCGTTTAACAGATAGGAGGTCTCAATTAGACTTCACACTATTTGTAATAGGAGTCTCATCGGTATGAGGTCCCAATTAGACTTCACACTATTTGTAATAGGAGTCTCATCCGGATTCTACCCAACTTTCATTACTTGTATGAGGGTTGAGTGAATGGTTCATGGAATGAGGGAATACAACGTGTGCAGATGTGAGCTATGCTAAATGAAAAAAAAACAAAAACAAATCTACTCTATCATTTCCTATCTAGGAGCAACAAATTTAGTGAATGAACCAAAAAAAGGGTATCCAATCCCTGCCTGCAACCCCTTATTCAATAGTTGTTAAAGGGACAAAGATCGTTAACACAGACATAAATAAATATATCCAAAGAAAAGTCTATCACATTAACTCATTCATGCCCATCTACTTATCATCTCAGAACATTAATAAAATATAAGAGAAAATACTGCAAAAGGACACACATTCATGCAATAAAAGTCTATAAATGAACAATGTAATTTTACAGAATTTCACAATAACCCAACATTCGCTAAATGTAGTCCGTGAAAAAAATATTTTTCTCTCCATTAAAATGGCCTCAAAGGCTTCTGATTATTACTTAAAGAAAAATAGTTCTCCAAAAATTATAGAATCAAATAACCCCTTTTAAATGGGTACTCTTTGGTTTATATAGTCACTTTTGGTAATCGTTCCTTGGGACTTCTTGAATTCCCAAGAGATAGTTACAAACTCTTCATCTTCTCTATTACATTTCTTTCTAATTTATATTTAAGAAAACATGAAATTTACAAACCCAGATTTATATTAAGATTCCTCTTTATCCTTGTCTCTGATACAGGTTGTCCACACTTCATGATAACCTGAGATTGATGTGATTCTATGATATAGAAAGGAATCTAAAGCGACTTCATGGGCTTCTAAATTCTAGGAAAGAGTCTTCATGTCTCTTTTTGGATTGGCCAAGAAAGCTTGAATCATACTTTGAGCTCTTGTTGGCTTTACAAGATGCTCATCCATCAAGGCACTAGTTACCCTGAGTGGGGTTCTGGCTACCATTTCTCTTCTCTACATGTCCTCCTCTAATTCTTCTTGTTTTGGTTGACCTAGCTTACCAATTGGAGGCAGATAACATTTGATGGTCAGGATAATAGACGCCTTGTGGATTTTAGCACATATGCCAAGTGAATTATTCAAATCCTTCTCTAAATTCCCCCCTACTTGCTAGCAGTTAGCAAGAGAAAAGTAGTTTAGTTCACCTTCCCTATCAGTCATTTGGGGTAAGACTTATGGGGCATATGGATTATATTTTTCCCATTTCTTTATCTCATCTAAACCTGCTCAGATCCAAATACAATCCATGTTTTTGGTTTGAGATTGTCTAGTTGTTCCATGATTGGGGAGGCTTTCTTCTAGAATTCTTGCATCCCAACATACAATTCTTTGGTCAAACAATGGAGCTCTTTTCTCAGAGCTTCGACACTTATTCTGAATTCTTATACACTAGTTTTGTCTCCCTTGTAGAATCACATATGTTTTTCCAGGGTCCTTATTCTCTCCTTGCATTCCTCCATTTATTGCATCATGTTCTTTAGGTTATACTCTGATTCCTGAATAAAAGAGATGTCGGCTAAATCAATGGCCAAGGGGTCATCTATGATATTTTCAACTACAAATTTCTATGTGGTTACTCATAGTGGGGCCACTCCAACCACAAGTAATATTATGATGTTTTTTTGTATGATTTAACCTGACTCTTTGTCAAATTTGAAAGAGCTTAAGTTGGCTACCTTCAGATCTTTAGTCGGTGTGAATTCCTTTGCCCCAATTCTCCCGATGCGAAGTTCCCTCTAGTCAGGGGATCATTTGAGGATGATCCTAGGATATCTGTGTCCATGGGATCTGGGTCTGGTGCCTCTTCTTTTTTTCTTCTTATCTCTTCCTCTTCCCTTTTATTTTGTGCTTCTTATTTTGCTACAACTTTTGCTTCTTTATTTCTTTATTCTGCCTCTGCTACTAATGATTTCTCTTCTTTTCTTTTATGTTCCTCCTCTTCCTTTCTCTTTTTCTTAGTTGTTACTGATTTTTCTTCCTCTTATGTTCTACCTCAACCTTTGATTTGTTTTATGCTTCTAGCATTTTCTTCCTTTCTTTCTTTGTAGCTCTATCTTTCTTTTCATCCTGTATTCTGCCTCCATGTTGGGAGTTGACTCTCCTTCTAAAATTACTTCATCATACATTGTTTTTTCTCTTCGGTGAATCTCTTCCTCCTCCCAAGTTTTTGACTCATAACTCCACCTGTATTTCAATTATGGTAGTGTGTTCTGATAGTTTTTAGGGGGTTAATCCTACATAACCTTTCCTCTCCAAAGAAAAAGGAGGCTAAGGTGTCATCTTTTTCTTGGGTCTCCTTAAAATGCTTGAAAGAATAAGCACCAACCCAGAGAAACAGAGGTGGCCAGATCATTTTCTTGTCCCTATTTAAAGTTGCACCTACCCCATGTACCAAGGTTTGGTAGGCTATCTCCTGCAACGCCAATATGTCGGGGACAAATTTGGGAAGCAAGTGAGGGGCTTTAGTGGCCCCATAGATTCTAATGTATGTACCATATTCCAACACATACCATTCTCCTAATTTTCCTACTATATCTTGAGCTTTGTATGCCATACAATGGGCGGGTTCACATAATAGTTGTTGAAATAGAGGAATTAGAAACTTGTCACAAATTCATTGATAATCAAAACAATACTTACGTTCCCAGAGGATTTTTCAATAAATGTGGATTGGAAGCTCATCTAGGTGCCAAGGCCAACCCATATATAGATATGTGTGGATCAAGCACATCATGTCAAGTAGATACGAGGCCATATGAAAATTGGGATACTTCCCTTGGGCCATATGTTTTGCAGCTAAGATTACATGTGATGGTGTTGAAGATACAATGTCAGCCTAGTTAAATGAAGATCTGGAAATGGTGATGTAATGGATGAGAGGCACCCATGACACCTTGAATCTTTGAGCATCAGGTTCTCTGTATAGTCAGCACAACATGGCCACTTCATACTGGTATGGAAGCTTGAGTAAACTTGCCAGGAAGTCGTATGCGGCTCTTGTATTGAAATTTTTACCTAGGACCTACTAGTCTTTCATAATATCCATGGGCTTGTGAAGGAATTATTTCACTAATTCATCCTCTAGTATCACCTCTCCCTCGACCAACTAATAACATGAAGTGATCACTGAATTTTGGAAGAAAACAACAAGTTTTCCTTGCACATTGATTATTTTTCTATTATCTATGTGTGTGTGCTTGATAATCCAAGATATGGCCTCTACACAAGGGAATATTATTGCATGAGTTGTTATTCTATGTAGCCTAGATTTTCTGATGGCTCGTTATACCTCAAGGTCCGAGTTCTTCCCTGGAAGCTGGGGGAAAGTTTGGTCAGTGAACAATTGATAAATGTCTCCCCACTTGAAATATGTGTCATTGTCAATGATGCACTATGTATCATTGTACACAAGTCCCGGGGTATCAATATTTGCTTATTCCTCTTCTTTTCCTGACAAGATCTCAACAACAGGGCATTTGTTGGCTCTTTCAACTTTCCTTCTATAGGTGTACATGGTTGGAATTGTGAAAAACAGATTTTGTGACAACAACAAAGTCTTGGGAACCCATTTGCCACAAAATATTTAGATTTGTATATTCACTACAACAAATCCCTGTGATTAGCTCCCTTTTTAGCTCCCCTTTTTGCTTCCACTGGTTGTTTTAATGTATTTTTATCCATTTTTTTTCTAAATTCGATGCTCTTTATTGGGAGGGTGCTATTTATGGAGCTATTTGCGTCGAGCAACAAAACTGGGCACTAAACTAGGCACAATTAGCGCCTAATTTAGCTCCCAATTTAGCTTCCACTTTAGCTCCCAGTTTTTCTCCCAGTTTAGCTTCTAGATTAGCTTCCTTTTTAGCTTCTATTTTGGCTTCCAATTTAACTCCCAATGTGCCTAAATAGTAATTTTGTTGAGATTTTTGGGGTTAAGTGGATGGGGGCTTTGGGGATTAGGTTATTTAGGGATTTGAGGTCTAGGGATTAAGGGTTAAGGGATTAGGGCTTACCGTTTAAGGGATTAAGGGTTATGGGATCAAGGGTTACAATTTAAGGGATTAAGGGTCAATGGCTAATGGATTTGGGGCTTAGGGGTTAGGTATTTTAATGATTAATTGATTAGGGATTATATATGGTCAAGGGATTAATGACATCCATCAACCCTACACATAATCATTAAGATCGTCCACGTCTCATTTTCATCATCCGTCATTTCCATATGTAGAATCTTTGTGGAACTAATCTCTTGAAATGCCATGGAACTTCCAATACACCCATCACAAATATTGTCTTCCATCGACCCCTCACAATGAGTAGTGAATGGGACCAACGTTGAAATTTCTTCAGTTTGTGCTTGTATGCATCGAAATTTGACATGGTTAGACTAGACACATGTGTTGATGGTATGAGAGGGTTTCAAGACTCAATGATGTCTGATGTCCCCAAATAATCTTTGAGATCATCCATGTTTTCATCAACGTTCATAATGAACATCTCATTGTCATCATTTGTCATTTCCATCTGTAGAATCTTTGTTGGAACTTTCTTGAAATGTCATGGAACTTCCAATTCACCCACCAAAAATGTCATGCACCGAACCTGCATAGTGAGCAGTGAATGGGGCCAACATTGAAATTTCTTCAATATGTACCTGCATGTGTCGCAATTTGACATGGTTAGACTAGACACATGCCTTGACGGTATGGGAGGGTTTTAAGACTCAAGGATGTATGATGTCCCCACATAATATTTGAGATAGTCCACATTCACATCAACGTTCATCGTGCACATCTCATTGTCATCATTCGTCATTCCCTTCAATAGAATCATTGTCAGAACTATCTTGAAATTTGACATGGAACTTCCAATACACCCATCACAAATTTCTTCCACCGAACCTGCACAGTGAGCAGTGAATGGGGCTAACATTGAAATTTTTTCAATCTATTCCCATATGCATTGAAATTTGACATGGTTAGACTAGATAGTTGCCTTGATGGTATGGGAGGGTTTCAAGACTCAAGTATGTTTGATGTCCCCGCATAACATTTGAGATCTTCCATGTTTGCATCAATGTTCAATATAATGGATGTCTCATTGTCATCATTCATTATTTCCATCTATAAAATATTTTTCGAAACTCTCTTGAAATGTCATGGCACTTCCAATACACCCATCACCAATGTCATTTTGCATCGACCTCGTATAGTGAGCAGTGAATGGGGCCAATGTTTAAATTTCTTCAAATTGTGCATGTATGCGTCAAAATTCGACACGGTTAGACTAGACACATGCCTTGACAGTATGGGAGGGTTTCAAGACTCAAGGATGTCTGATGTCCCCACATAATCTTTGAGATCATCCATGTTTGCATCAAATTTCATAATGGATGTCTCATTGTCATCATTCATCGTTTCCATATGTATAATATTTGTTGGAACTCTCCTGAAATGTCATTGAACTTCTAATTAATCCATCACAAATCTCATGCACCGACCCCACATACTTATCAGTGAATGGGGCCAACGTTGAAATTTCTTCAATATGTTCCTGTATGCATCAAAATTTGACATGGTTAGACTAGACACATGCCTTGACAGTATGGGAGAGTTTGAATACTCAAGGATGTATGATTTCCCCACATAATATTTGAGATCATCCGTGTTTGCATCAACGTTCATAATGGATGTCTCATTGTCATCATTTGTTGTTTCCATCTGTAGAATCTGCGTTGTAACTCTCTTGTAATTTCATGGAACTTCCAATTCACCCACCACAAATTTCATGCACTGACCCCGTATAGTGAGCAGTGAATGGGGCCAACGTTGAAATTTATTCAATATGTGGTTGTATGTGTCAAAATTTGACATGGTTAGACTAGACACATGCCTTGATGGTATGGGATGGTTTCAAGACTCAAAGATGTATATTGATGTCCCCACATAATATTTGAGATCATCCACATTTGCATCAACATTCATCATGCACGTCTCATTGTCATCATTCATCATTCCCTTCTATGGAATCGTTGTCAGAATTATCTTAAAATTTGACATGAAACTTCCAATACACCCATTACAAATTTCTTCCACTGAACCTGCACAATGAGCAGTGAGTGGGGACAATGTTGAAATTTTTTCAATATGTGTCTGTATGTGTCAAAATTTGACATGGTTAGATTAGACACGTGCCTTGACAGTATGGGAGGGTTTCAAGACTTAAGGATGTTTGATGTCCCCGCATAATATTTGAGATCATCCATGTTTGCATCAACGTTCAATATAATGGATGTCTCATTGTCATCATTCATCATTTCCATCTATAGAATCTTTGTCGGAACTCTCTTGAAATGTCATGGCACTTCCAATGCCCCCATTGCAAATGTCATATTGCATCGACCTAACACAATGAGAAGTGAATGGGGCCAATGTTGAAATTTCTTCAAACTATGTCTGTATGCATTGAAATTCGACATGGTTAAACTAGACACATGCCTTGATGACATGGGAGGGTTTAAAAATTCCACATATGCATCAACATTCATCATAAACATCTCATTTTCAATGCTCATCATTCCCTTCTATAGAATCGTTGTCAAAACTATATTGAATTTTGACATGGAATTCCAATACACCCATCACAAATGTGATGCATTGACCCCCCCATAGTGAGTAGTGAATGGGGCCAACGTTGAAATTTCTTCAATATGTGCCTGTATGCGTCAAAATTTGACATGGTTAGATTAAACACATGCCTTGACGATATGGGAGGGTTTCGAGACTTAAGGATGTATATTGTTGTCCCCACATAATCTTTGAGATCATCCACATTTGAATAAATGTTCATCATGCACGTCTCATTGTCATAATTTGTCATTCCCTTATATAGAATCGTTGTCAGAACTATCTTGAAATTTGACATGGAACTTTCAATACACCCATCACAAATGTCATGCACCGACCCCACATAGTTAGTAGTGAATGGGGCCAACATTGAAATTTATTCAATCTGTGCCTATATGTGTTGAAATTTGACATGGTTAGATTAGGCACATGCCTTGATAGTATGGGAGGGTTTCAATACTCAAGTATGTCTGATTTCCCCACATAATCTTCAAGATCGTCCATGTTTTCATTAACATTCATTGTCATCATTCGTCAATCCCTTCTATAGAATCTTTTTCATAACTCTCTTTAAATGTCTTGGAACTTCCAACATTCCCATCACCAATTTCATCCACCAACCTCACACAGTGAACAGTGAATGGGGCCAATGTTGAATTTTCTTCAAAATGTGACTGTATGCGTTGTAATTTTACATGTTTACACTAGGCGCATGCCTTGATGGTATGGGAGATTTTTAAGACTTATGGACATATTTCTCTTCATCATTTCCATCATCATGGTTTTCATTTCCATCATCATCATATTCATCATGATTCGATTTCTCCATCCATGCCAACAAAGATCAAACCTAACATACCCATCTTTACAACGAAACCTAATGATTAATAAACCATGATTCTATTAAGTTGAGACATCCCAAAAGAATTTTATAGGCTCCACCATGCAAGTGTTTTAATTGTTAATGGGTTAGGGATTATATCAGGTGAAGGGATTAATGACATCAATCGACCCTACATGGTTACCAGTGAATGAGGCCAACATTGAAATTTCTCTAAGATGTGCCTATATACGTCAAAATTTGGCATCGTTATACTAGGCACTTGTAGCTTGATGGTATGGGAGGGTTTCAAGACTCAAGGATGTCTGATGCCCCCACATAATATTCAATATCATCCATGTTTCAAGGGGTTAGGGGTTAGATGGTATAAAGATTAAGGTATTAGGTTTAGGCTTAGTGAAATATTTCAATTTGTTTTAAAATATAAATTAATGAATAAACTTTGGATACATTAATTAA
>JZKD02S1866439.1:0-11708 GCA_000966675.3 Picea glauca
ATTATGCAGATATGCGAAGGTGACGGGCATGAGGAAGAGAAAGCAAGGAAGGAATGGCCAAGTGTGAAAGTGCATAATGAAACTAATGAGTTTACAATGCTGAGGCTGCATGAGTCGAAATTTCTCAGCGAAGTAATGTGCAGATGTCATTCCATACTTTGCCACTTTTGGGGTGGCGGGTTGTCGGATGGGCAGGCTCAAAAAAATGTCTCTATTGTTTGGTGTTCTACAAATAGCACACACAGTTCCATGATATACAAATAGACAAGGGGACTTGTGGGCTAGCTTATATTTTATAGACCATTGACAGTTTCTGGATCGCAGGTTCTCGGGTTGGCAGGGTAAAAAACGGGGCTCTATTGCTAGGTTACTTACAAATAGCTTATGACAATAATTTGACAAGTGGGTTTTCAACATTCTACTCCAGGGCTGGCATGATCCTAGAAACGAGCAATACATATCAAATATGCATAGATCCATTATTCCATACTTAGCCACTTATTTGGATCATGGACTTGGCTCCATCCGACTCCTAGCGCATATTTCATAATTCATGTGCAACACCAACTCTATGATTACCAGATTGGTGTGTGTAGAAACGAGGAAAAACTATATATGTACCTTTATTAAGTATCGACATCAGATTTTATACACCATGTACCCATATCGCATTCCATACTTGCGGGTTCTCGGACGAAAGGGGTCAAAAAAATCCTTCTATTGTTATTTGTTCTACAAATAGCACATACAGTTCCGTGATATACAATTTGACAGGTGGACTTGTAGGGTGGCTGATATTTTAGATGCCATTATTTGGATTGCGCACTTGTGAGTTGCAAAATATGCCTCTATTGTTTCTTGTCCTAGGAATAGCCATTATGGTTGGGTGATATAGAAATTCACGAGTGGACTTGCGGATTGGATGACCCAACATTGCATCTATTGAATGACGGATGTGCAGGGTAGTTGCCTCTACGTGCAAAACAAAAAAAAGCCAAAAAAAACATAGCTGCAAATAAGTTTGACAAAATCAGAGAAAGTAAACGAAAAACTGTTTATTGTGGAACACGTGCAGGAAAAGGGTGCACCTTTGCATGGATTGGTCTACGTGTGTGGGAAGGAGTTCTTTGCGTCCTCTAATTTTCTTGTTTGTTTCTATGAACAAAAGTACAAAGCAAAATGGATATGAACATAAGTTCAGATGTTAAGAAAAAGGCAACTACTATGTACATATAGAAAAACAATATAGAATATGTTGAATAGAGACAGAAATAATTTTTGGGAGGATGTACCTTTTTGTTTTTTCCCTGTACAATGTAAATTTTATAATTCAAGTAGAACACCGTTTAGAGTGATGTGTGTACAAATCAGAGATACATATATGCTTTGAAACATACAAATATGAGTTTGCAATAACTTTGATGTATATGTCATAATTCAAGTGCAATACCAATTGTATCGTGATCAGACCAATATGTGTCTAAGACAAACATACTGTATTGAGGAATGGGCACATTGGACCAGACATGGTCAATTAGTGCATTTTGCAGATGGACTATGTTGTTCATAAGAAAGCAAAGATTGTATTTGCACATGTAGTTTTCCAATTCTTTTGTTCTGCTAGTATTTTGTAGCATATCGATATTGAAGTCTCCTACAAGTAAAATGGGTCCGTTCAGATGGAAATGGGTCAATGCATTGAAAATAACATGTAGTATGTTGGAGAATGTTGCATGGGGAGCAACATACATATTTAGTATTGCAACTTCTGTTTCATGAGAATTTTTTTTTGCAACCACCAGCTCAACATTGTTTTCTTCGATATGTATATGGTCCAAAATTGGTAGATGTTTTTTCACCAGTATCATGACCCCATGTATATTGTAACTTGATATGCAATTGTGATTTGGGAATTGTTTGTTCTGCATGCATAATTCCATGTGTGTTTCTTGCAAGCAAAAAATATTGGATTGCATTATATCATAGTCATTCAGTATATCATCCATGTGTGCATTTAAGCTGCGTGTGTTAAGCAAGAGAATTGATACATATGAATTTGTTTGTATGGATTGGTAATCATAATGCAATTTCCATTTTGCGGTGGTCCTGAGTCGTTCCATTTCAATATCAACTTTCTGTTTCACTTTGAAGTTATCTTTTGTGAGAGGACTTAGTAAATACAAGGACTCTATGATTCTAACATTGGACAATGTTGTGTAGACAAGTCCATGTATGTGAATTCCAACAGGCTGAAAAACAACTTTATCAAGTCTTAGTCCTTGTGATCTATGGACTGTACGTGCACATGCAAGTTTAATTAGAAAATGTTTTCGAATCTTCAATTGACTTGTCTTTGCTGATGTTGATACTGGCTTCGATATTCGCAAAATAGGTGTCCAATCGCTTCAAGTATTTGAATTATATAGATAAGACAACTTGCTTGTTTATCGCTTGCGTATATGTGGTTCATGGAACTTAATCCAAAGGACATCCACTTTTTCTGTCTTGGTATAGCCTTTTAGTATTCCATATGCACCATTCACCAACCCATCCTCTGAATCATAGTTGTAGTCATATATTTCAACCAATATTTCTAATTTGAGGACAAGCTTCAAAGGTAAAGTGACTGAATGTTCATGTTGTGGCACATTTCCATGGTTGTCTTCTTCTAGTTCAATGGAATTGATGATGATATCAGCACCATGCATTAGGGAGAGCATGTGGCTGTTATGGTTTGAAACATCCTTATTTTTGTAGAACAGGTAAGGGAATGTTGGATCTGTTGGTGCAGGCTGTAATCATCTCAAATTGATATGGGTCAAGTCATCATGTGTTTGGTTGTTGGTGCGCATTGTATTCAGAATTGCAATGAATGTTTCATCTGTTTGGCGCATTGTAGTATGCAACTCAAATCATTTAATATTGTCTCTCCAGAAGTCATGGGTGGCTGTTTCCATGTTGATCGTGGGTTGTTCAAATATCAAAGATTCTTGGATGGGTTGTGCCTGGTAAAGATCCCCACATAATATCATGTCAATGTTTCCAAAGTATTTCGTCTGCACAAGTTTTATGCTTCTTAGTCGGCTTCCAATGGAATACAAGAACCGACTCCCAATCAAAGATGCTTCATCTATAAAGACAAGTTGGAGTTCCTCATAGAGATTAGATAATGTATCCAACAATTCCTTGCTAAGTGGAAGAAACTGCGACTTGTTAAAAGGCATTAAAAATGCAGAGTGGACTGTTGTTCCACCAACATTGTATGCAACTTTTCCTATGTATGCAACTATTAGGCCCTTTGGTTTCATAGGATCAGAGGAACTGTTTGAATCATAGATTCATATAAGAATTTGGAACAATTCTTTTGCTGTGAATGTCTTGCTTGTTCCCGCTCCACCTGTAAGGAACACGTGCACATGACTGTTCATGTTCAAGCATTTTTTAAGAGAAATATCCTTTACAATTGTTTGTTGTTGACGATTCAACATACGTCTTATTCTGTGGTATATATTATTTTCAATTAGGAAAGGATGTTTTGTAACTTGAAAACCAATATTGATACGTTTTTCACTTCCAGCTGTTGGAGGACGAGGCAAATCTCCTTGTAAGTCATAGGACTCACAAGTAGTTCTGTTTTTTTTTGGGTCTCTGAATGTGTCATCATGATCTCCATGGTTTTTTAGGTCATTAAGTGCAACCTCTAGATCGCCCCATGTTGGATTAACATTGTGGGTAAATCTAGCTTCATTGATGTGCACCATAGTCTCAGATGCAACATACGCAACCTCCCATGTACAGAAGTTATGCATTAATGTCTCTTCATTTTCATCGAACGGAATGTACAATTTTTTTTTTTTCTCTACAATAGTTTTCATAGTCACAATGTTTGTTGTATTTGACAAATCGTATGACAGAGGTTTTTTTTCTTTTTGATATGGGTGCACCATTTTTTTTGTAATGTGATACAAATTCTACTAAGAAGATATGCCTAATAGGAGATGGAGGCTGGATGTAATAATCAATAATAGAGCAACATACCAGGTCCTATGAATTGTTGGTCTCTTGTTGCAGAAAAATCGGTGGTTTAAGGACAAATGTGTGTTTTTCAAGTGGAGATGTGTTTATGAAGACACATTTTCTTGAACTACAAGTGAGGAGCAAGGAAAGTGCAATGCGAGCTGCTTGTTGAGTAGACATTTGTTGAAGATTAAGCAACATATTACCAGGTGTGTGTATTTTTTGTATGACATCAATATGACTTCTTTCATGTTCTGTGCGTATTTTTCTGAATGCAATTGTCATATATTTGTCAATGTTTGTCATATACGAGGTACAATATGATGCTACAACATATGCATTCAACATGTAATGCGCATCCGTATTTGCTTTCCACATAACTGGCATATCCTTGGAGAAACTGTTGTTCCAAATATGGGAGATTTTTCATTTAAGGAAAAGTGTTGGTTGCCTAAGCATACATTGTATGGCTTGGATGTACTCATCTTCTGAAAGATTTACCTGTGTCAAGAAGGCATCAAAGCTCATCATTTCATCAAATCCCCCTTCTTCTAGAAATGCGAACAAGGATTTAGATTTCTCAACAACAACATTTTCCTCTACACTAACTAGCTCTATGATTCTTGTAGCTCTCATTGGCGGCATGGGAAAGTTGTATCTACAATGTGAGTTTTTTCGTTTTCTACAATTTCTTGTATGGTAATGTTTATGGACTTTCGCAAGTTCTGGATCCAAATGATCTATGTTGCATGTTATGTATTTATCCGCAAATTGTTCGATCTCTGAATTGTTATCAGCTCCATACACTGGTGCATCCTCTATCCACAATAGTGCGTGGTCATGTTCATTTCCCCTATTCTGGAATTCAGTGACAAAAAAGTAGTTCGATATTTTTCCAAAAAACATTTCATCATGGCATATCAACTGTCTCAAAGCATTTATTCTATGTCTATAGTAGCGAGTACATGTCACTGGGTCTTTTCTTATGAGGTAGTAAATGTCACTATTTTCCAGTGTATCGATTTCTTTTTTACATTTCCTGTTCTTATGCAGGTCAGATACCGCAGCCACCAATGAATCCCAGCAGTTCTCTGCACTTGTAAATGTGACGAAAAATGTTGGCAGGCCTAATTGCCAGATCATTGCAAAAATAATTCTTTTGTTTTTTTGCAAATAGTCAGGAGAGGTGCGGATATTTTTGAAATCTATGTATCCAATATCAGATTTTAGAATTTTTTCTAGGTTAACTTTGTACTTCACATCCTTCACGAACAACTTTCTTATTGTAACTGGCCTTTTCTTATTCAGACCCACATGCAGGACAAAACATGCTCGATTATTATGCACATTGTCTTGAAAAACAAATTTGTTATGTGACGGGAGAAGCAACCGCTTGAATGTAGCAGCACCGATCGAACTATTTTATGATCACTGAATTGTTCTGTAATATCAGTGCCACGTGGATCTCCATAGAAGAGTGTTGGAAAGTTCATTTCCTCAGCGAATTTGTCCTTGAATATTCCAAGTGGACGTGTCCCCTCCACAGGTGCAATTTCGACAATTTTGTCTTGCAAGTCATGAATGCACTGTGAATCAGTGAATCCATGCACCAATGTTTCAACAACTGTTTCATTGTCTGATTCATCACTTGCATCAAAATCACTAGGATTTTCAAGAGTATCTGCAGAGTTGCCATGTTCTTCTACGAGAACATTGTTCCAGTTGGCATTTATACAAATATTCTCTGCTTTGTACAGGGCTCTGGAACATAATTCCTTTAATGCTTTCATAACAGCATGCACACACACTTTGCCTGTCTGATAGGAATTTTTGTATCGCAAGAGTCTTTTCAGAGCCACAATGATTGTAATTGTATTGCTAATAGATTGTGGGAACGCTTTTTGCACAACATCTAGCTGAACAAGCACATTAATAATTGATCTTGTTAAGCCCATCTGGGGTCGTTTATATCCGTAAGGTATGGTTTGGGCAAATGAAATTCAAAGAGACACAAGTCTCTCCTCTAGTTCCGTAAGTGCACTTACATCTGCTAGTGTTGTATTACATCTTATTCGATCAGGGGTTGCAAACTGTGGCAGTTTTCCATTTTCAAGTGATCGTTTGCATGGAATACAAACTTTCTCATTGGAAAATGGTTTATCCTGGGCTGTCAAGTGGAGGTATTCTACTTGCAAATCAGGCGTGAAAGACTTATTGTTTTTTGAAAAATTCAATTGCTCACAAATTGCACATGCAATGGAAGGAGTGTCTTTAATTTGTTTCATGTAGTTCTGTCTTGCATTTTTCTTTCACAGGGAAGTATTCGTAGGAATTGTTTCCTGGTTTTCATTGCTACTACTGCATGGTGTTGCTTGTAGATTACGAAGTTGTATAGTTGCATCACCATTCCTGGATATGCAATCACATTTGTTTATGCTCTGTTATGCACGAACAAATTTCTTTAAATTGTCATATGTGAGTTTCTCTCCAAAAGGAAGTGTAGCAATGTATTTTTTTCTCTTGTGCATGACCTTTCTCAAGTTGTGGTAACTTAGTCTATGTTTCTTGCCCAAGGGCAGGATGAGCTGGTGGCAACTGGGATGAATTTCACTTTCATCCAGTTTATGAGAAACTACTTTACGTTTTTTGTTCAAGGTCTCTATGACCTTATCAAAAGTTGGGCGAATTTGACGAATACTTTTTTTCAAATTGTGATAACTTACTCTACGTTTTTTGTCTAAGACGTCTATGGCCTAATCACAACTGTCATGAATTTTATGCATGTCTTTTTTGTTTAAGCCCTGTCTTCCCATATCGCAACTGGGAGGACTTTCATTTTCACAAAAAAACATTCCACGTGCATGCAAATTCAATGTTATTTGGGTGGCATGGACAGTCAACCCTGAACTATCGATATGTGCAAGAAAAGGTTCATAATGGATATGTCTTGTATCTGTTTTCAATGAAAGGATGTCAATTGTTTGATCACAATTTGAATCAATAACCCATGAATGGATAGTGGCATTTTCCAAGGGAAACCACACCTGGACATTAAACCTGAATATGATAGACAACCATTGCAAACAAAATCTGCAACCCTCTATACGCCCTTTTTCATATGGAAGCGCCATGTTCACAAGGTATTCCTGCCAACTTCCAACTGCCAACATATTTTCTACGAGATATGGGCAAAGGTGCTGATGCAAGCACCTAAAAGCCTGTTGGTTGCCGCCTATAATTGCATTGCAAAAGGACTGTACAGTGTAAAGTCACAGTGATTGAACATCGAATTTTGCTAGTACCAAACAACAAATTGCATTGAACAGACTATCTCCACAGCTAGACACAATGTTTGTTGCCAGCTGTAAACCATGGCAATCTATGCCATGCAAAATCCCTTTGCATTGCGATTTAAGGTCTTTGCAAATAATGGACATGTAGATATGAGGACCTTCTATATTTCATATGGGCATTTTTATGTAAACTTGTGGTTCATAATGGTCAGTGAGGGCATTGGCATCATGGAACAAGATGCAATATGGATTGTCAGATGGAGTTTTATTGAATAGTAGATATCTTGTTTTTCTTGTCAATGACCAAATGGAAACTGACATATTCAACCAGTTAGACAACCATCGTATACAAAGTGTATCTCCCCAAAGTCCCCTCTCATGCAGAGGCAGAACTGGAGATGCAGACAACCACATTTTTGAAAAATACATAGTGACATCTTGTATTCCATGCAACTGCCGACGAAAATCAGATTCCAGTTTGTATTCATAGGACTGCAAAGCGTTGACATCACCATTTTTAAAATAGGTCAAGAAATAATCTATCAATCCATTGCACAGCTCGATCGACGAATAGAGGAAATGCAATAATACCTGGAATGTATAAAAAAGGCAATCCCCAATAGTATATGAGAATGCATCCAATCTAAAAAGTGAATTGCTATGCAAAACCACGTCAATGCTGTCATGTACAATGGATTGTGCAGCTATTTCGTTGACTCAACATCTATTACCTCGTTCATCTCTTCAAATGTCACTTTGAAGCTACTTGCTACATAGTTTCACTTTCTATGAAAATAGAGAAAAGCATGAGAAAAAACTAAAAGGTAGAAAAATAGAAAAAAATAACAAAGCAGGGGACCAATTCCCGTATGTATCTTTGAACCTTCTTCTTCTCAACTTCAATCCCCTCTAGTCCCCACAGCAGATGACAAGAAAACAAAGAAATAAATAAAACAATAACTTTACTCAGTAGAAATAGAACATGTAGACGCAGTGTTCCCACCTACAGAATGAAAGCATACCCTGCGTACAAACCTTGCTCGATGGTTTCCTCTTATGATGCCTCCCAACTACTTTTTGTAAAGCCCTCTACATTGCAAGACACATGCTTTCCAGGAATAGAAACAAAGAGCACAGACAAATATGGTGGGACTGCCACCATTGAAAAACAACAACAACAGGGAAACTTACCCGTCAACAAAGGACGACAAGAGCTCAGCCCCAAAAACTGCAAACTGCAACAATAGGTCCAACAACTTGCAAATTTGAAAAACAACAAACTAGTGAACAACCACGAAGAGATCGAACTGTAATTGCACGGCCTCAACTTTGCAAAGTTGAATCAAACAAGAACCAGAACCATGGAACGAAGAACCGAACAAGGATCGAACACTCGAGCACCGATGCCAACCATGAAAGAAACTGTATTGCAACCCATCTATACAATAATCATTTAACACTGTCAGAGCTGTTAGGTTAACAGTTAAGACTGTCAGGATTGTCGAAAGGCATAGGCCTATGCAAGCATTTAAGAAAATATGCAGCGTGGCAAGCCTGTTCTCTCGAAGCACGCAATAATAAAAATAAAATAAGATATAGTAATATGGTAGAGAATGTATTCTACCTAGCAGAAAATGCTAAGGGAGACATTCGAACTAATGCTATCATTAATCCACCGTCGACTAATGCATAATAAAATATATAATTCAAAAAGACCACATACTACCAAATACTTTGGACAAGTCAAGATATTTAACATTGGAAATAGTGAAGGCTGCAATAAGACCTCCAATCCTTTGTCCAATTAGATCTTGAAAAACATGATACTTTTTATTATATTAAAATCAATGTCTTAATTTCTCTTGTTCCAACAATAGACAATATGGAAATATTTCTAGTCAATGCACAATCTAAGACCAAGTCAACGATTTATCAATTGCTATAGTCTCTCTACGCCTACGACAAGGACTAATAAGGCCCATAAAAACCAATTACAATAATATAATTTAAACCAATCACACAAACTGAATTCTATAGCAAACCAATCACAATAATTGGATTTGACACCAATTGTACAGCAATAAAAACCAATCACAATAACATGATTTAAACCAATCACACTAACTGAATTCGATAGCAAACCAATCACATTAACTGAAAACAATTGTACAACAATCAAAACCAATCACACTAATTGAATTCGATAGCAAATCAATCACACTAACAAACTCGATTTGACAACAATCCATTGTACAACAATGACAACTTGTTCAACTTTTACCTATTTAATATTTTTTATATTACTTAAAGTTTTAGTATTTATCTATTTAATAATATTTTTACGATAATAGAAGATTTTGTAACAATAACCATACCTTAATAATAATAATAATAATAGTAATCTATTTTTAACAAATCAATCACACCAACTCACTAGATTTGACAGCAATGACAACAATAAATTGTACACTTGTTCAACTTTTACCTATTTAATATTTTTATGTTACTTAAACTTTTATCTATTTAATAATATTTTTATGTTAAACTTTTATATATTTAATAATATTTTTAGGATAATAGAAAATTTTATAACAATGTCCCTGCCTTAATAATAATAATAATAAAAATAGCTTATTTACTCTACCATTTTTATTTGTTGGTGATTAGAGGCGTTCGATTTCTAGTGTACAGTGCTTTAATTTACTCTACAATTTTTATTTGTTGGTGATCAGAGCCGTCCAATTTCTAGTATATAGTGTTCTAAACATGTGTATAGCTTATGGTTTCAGATTTAAAACATTTTTAAATTTAATAATTTTTTTCTAACATATATAACATTAAATACATTGCTGCCAAGTGTATATTGTTTATCACATTTTCCTATCCATTTTCTAGACTCAAAATATATATATATTTTTAAATAGCTTATTTGTTCTACAATTTTTATTTATTGGTGATTAGAAGTATTCAATTTCTAATGTATAGTGCTCTAAACATGTATATATATATAACTTGTGGTTTCAGATTTAAAACATTTTAAAATCTAATAATTTTTATTTAACATACACAACATTAAATACACTGCTGCCAGATATATATCGTTTATCGCATTCTCCTGTCCATTTCCTCGCTCAAAATGCATTGCTACGAAGTGCATATTGTTTACCTCATTCTCCTGTAACATTAAATACACTGCTGCCAGGTGTATATTGTTTATCGCATTCTCCTGTCTATTTCCTCGCTCAAAATGCACTGCTACGAAGTGCATATTGTTTACCTCATTCTCCCATCCATTTCCTCCTCGAAATGTGTGTCAGCGTTTGAATCCTCTGTTTCAAGCGTCCATCATCATAGTCTGGATTCGAATGGGGTAGCTTTAGGTCAACGTTAATTTAATGCAGGGTGGCATGGTTCCTCTACCCCGTAGTTCAAACTATCCCTTTCCCCACGCCGACTGTTGTTGTTCCTCTCTTTCCTCCCTGCTGACGCCCATATTACTCCAGAAACAAGTGCGATCCATCTATACAGGTGTCATCCATTCAGTCGCGCACGCCCACTGTTGTTCCTCTGTTTCCTCCCCTACTGACGCCCAGATTACTATAGAAACGAGTGCAATCCATCTCCCTGACATACATGTATGATTATTCACTCGCGCTCGCAGTAACTGTTCGAGGAGTCGTTGCTTCACTCTCCTCTAAGATCGACCAGCTTCGTTTGCGTAGGTTTTAACCCTGCTACCATCTTAGATACATAGCCTCAGAACAAGGTCTCAACTTTTCTATCCATTGCATGAGTATTCATTAGTTCAATATGAAAGAAATCGATCACGGAAATCCCCAACCATGACCATGAACTTCTTTCAAAAACTTCAGTTTTCTCAGGGAGACATGTTCCATTTGCGTGCAGAGGATGAACAGGTTTCCCTGTTGGAAATGACGTTAAAAATCACTTGATAGTGGGATTTGGCCAGGCTGGTATGTGAGCCCAGTATCTAAACTCGGCACCTTAGTATTAAGTGGTGTGCAAGGCATGACAGAATAAGGCGTCCATTTGGTTTTGGGCATAAAGTTTTTCTTGACTATATATATATATAATTATTTCAATAAACAACAACTTGTGTATTTGGGTCTTTACAAAATTTCAATAGTTTATATAACTAGTAACAACCACTTTTATGTAAAAGTTGGAAAATTGCGGGCAGATCAGTATATCAACCACTTTTTACATAAAAGTGGTTGTTGCTAGTTGACCACCCACATACATCAAATAACATTAATACATTAAATTTATTAATACATTAATGTATTATATACATTAATACATTAAATACATTAATACATTAAATACATTAATACATTAAATACATTCAAACATTAATCTATTAATGAATGTATTAAT
>JZKD02S1866439.1:11718-23270 GCA_000966675.3 Picea glauca
ATATAGTTGCATTTAGTTGCATAAAGTTGAAATTGCCACACCTATCCATCATATAGTTGCATATAGTTGCAAGGCAACATAAGTTGCATATAGTTGCATATAGTTGCATAAGTTGTGTAAAGTTGCATAAGGTTGCGTAAAGTTGCACAAGTTCCATAAAGTTGTTGAAGTTGCATAAGTTGCATGTTGCATAGTTGCATATAGTTGCATACAAAATTGTTGCAATATAGTTGCATAAGTTGCATAAGTTCCATAAGTTGCATGTTGCATAGTTGCATAGTTGCATATAGTTGCATACAAAATTGTTGCAATATAGTTGCATAAGTTGCAATATAGTTGCATTTGACCAATAAACAATATTTGAGAATATAGTTGCAATATAGTTGCATAAGTTGCAATATAGTTGTATTTGGAACCATTGGTACGTTTTCATAATAAGAATAGGTCTCAAGGTGTGTACCATGACTAGAGAGGAAAAAAAGGGCCTTAGGTCCTATCCGTCATATAGTTGCATATAGTTGCAAGGTAGCATAGGTCTTGTTGCATATAGTTGCATATAGTTGCATAAGTTGCATGATTTCATAAGTTGTGTAAAGTTGCATAAAGTTGCGTAAAGTTGCATCTCCATAAAGTTGTTGAAGTTGCATAAGTTGAATGTTGCATAGTTGCATATAGTTAAATGCACCCTTAGTTGCATATAGTTAGTTGAATGTAGTTAGTTGGATATAGTTAGTTGCATAGTTGCATATAGTTAAATGCACCCTTAGTTGCATATAGCTAGTTGCATGTTGCATAGTTGCATAGTTGCATATAGTTGCATAGTTGTCATTCATAAGTTGCATGTTGCATAGTTGCATAGTTGCGTATAGTTTCATACATTTAGTTGCATATAGTTAGTTTCATTTGGAACCATTGGTACATTTTCATAACAAGAATAGGTGTCAAGGTGTGTAGCATGACTAGAGAGGAAAAAAAGGACCTTAGGTCCTATCTGTCATATAGTTGCATATAGTTGCAAGGCAACATAGGTCTTGTTGCATATAGTTGCATAAGTTGCGTAAAGTTTCATAAAGTTGTGTAAAGTTTCATAATTTCCATAAAGTTGTTAAAGTTGCATAAGTTGCATGTTGCATAGTTGCATATAGTTAAATGCACCCTTAGTTGCATATAGTTAGTTGGATGTAGTTAGTTGCATAGTTGCATATAGTTAAATGCACCATTAGTTGCATATAGTTAGTTGCATATAGTTGGTTGCATGTTGCATAGTTGTCATTCATAAGTTGCATGTTGCATAGTTGCATAGTTGCGTATAGTTTCATACATTTAGTTGCATATAGTTAGTTGCATTTGGAGCCATTGGTAAATTTTCATAATAAGAATAGGTCTCAAGGTGTGTACCATGACTAGAGAGGAAAAAAAGGGCCTTAGGTCCTGTTAGCACCAATTCTTGCAAGCGGGGTGTTTTTTCCCGATTTCAGACCCTTGATGTAGAATGCAAAGAAATGGGGTGTGAAAACCCATCAAATGTGTTCTAGTCCAAGGCCGCAGCCTAAGCACCGAGTGCAACCCATAAGAGAAGTTCATTTCGGGTTTAAAATCAAGCAAGCGAGCAGTCTGATTTCAACGACAATGATCAATTAGCGAAGCAGATCGATGGTCGGCGAAAATTGCAGTTAATAGAGTTGCGCCACTATTAGCACGATGGAGAGCTCTTATATTACATTCATCAAATAATCAGGACCATCTATCCAGAGGGATGTGTGGCATGCGATTAGGCTATGTCACCACTTCTCCCATCGCGACCTTGAAACGCTTTTCTTTGCAACTGGGATCCCTGAGACGCGAAGTGTCGAAGGTGTCCCGGACCCAGTCCCACAGTATTGCCGAGAGGGTCCAGACCGTTCATCAGAAGGACACGCGATGAAATATCTGAGCCATGGGTGGGGCCTTTTGGGATTTTCATAGTGAAAGCACCGAAAGCATCTCAGTCGTCCATTCTGTAGGGACATGTGGTGCACGATTAGGCTTTTCTCCTTTTTCACCCATCACGACTTTGAAGCGTGAGGAACAACCTCCTCCCAGTCATGAGATGCGAAGTGACAAAAGTTCCTTTAAAGATAGGCCCAGGGTCATAGCCCGTAGTCACTTGAGGGTGATAGAAAGAACTTTACAAAGGGGGCTGAAGTGTCAGGTTTAGCTACAGAAGGAATCACCATGTTATCCAGGTGCCAATTCAATTTGATCTCAATCCTAATACCTGCTCGGAGTGAATGAAGAAGAGAGAGGGTGGTTGAAACCTCGCCTCACTCATTAGTTGCAAGGTATGGATGTCCCAACATGAAGTCTTCCCGAGATGGTCCTCTGTACTGGTTTTCCCATAGAAACCATGCTGATGTCCTCGACTCACCAGGGAATTATGCACATGCTAATTCATCATTTAAGGGCTCAGCTACCCCTTAGCATGAGCCATGTAGAGTTAAGATGGATTATGACATAGGAGTGCAGGCCAGATTTGATTGAAGAGATGCCCCATCCTGAAAGTCTACCACGCCTCTGTTGTGTGAATTTTTCTGAGTATATGTACTCAAATTTTGTATTTTGTTTAGTATTGATGGTTGAGCTAGGCTCCCGATGGTAAAGTTTTGATGAAGCGCTGGTCTCTCTGGTTATGTATTGGCATGTGAGACTTCTTACTTTATGGATGTCAACCTCTTTCCATCTCTTTGTTTACACTGTGTTAGGACAGATCAGAATTGGAGGATCTAGTCGAGTTGCGCTGTTATAGGATGATGTAGGTTGGATCACTATAATAGTCACAAGGTTTCTAATCAGTTATTGTACTTTATTAATGCTGAATGGCTCAGAATTGGAGGATCCAGTTGAGCCACCTTTCAGTTCTTTGAAACTCGGGGTCAAGAGGATCTTGTCTTCTGATTTTTTCCTCCTCAAGCTGCCGAAGGCCTAATGCCTGAGACAATCTTTCTCACTCATCTCATTAAGTCTTCCATCTATCCATCTTATACTTAGCTTACTGACAGAAGTTGGATCAAGACCTCCCTTGTCTTCTACATACTAGGCCCGGTTTCCTGAGTTAAAACTATACCTTCTTGGGTCTCTACCCATTTGATCACCCATTAAATTTATTTGTGACATAAAATTGATGGGCGTTGGGCTCTACTCCTGTCGCAATCTAGGAGTGACTTCTAATGCTAACATTTCTGGTGTCGTTGCCAGGGACGAAGATGAATATTTTCCCCGGGATAGAGTGACAATGATTAACTGATTCTGAAGGTGCATCATATATCATAACTATCAAGATTGCTACTGTGCACCTGGCGATTCCACTGACGCGACTCCGCTGGGTGACCCCACTGGTTCCAACCCACAAGCAACTCCATTGTTTCAACTATGGCTTCTAGAGGCAGACACACAAGGTCTACCCCTCAGCTGCCATTAGCGCCACCTAAAGCTGACCCAGAGAAGATTATTAGAAAGGGAAAGTCCTTTGAAGGCAATACTTCTATTGATAAAACATGTATTTCTGGTGATTTTCATGCGTTTCTAGAAACTCCAACCCCTTCATTTAATCCTGTTTTATTTTCTTTTGTTGGATTTTCTCATAGCCTAAATTTAGATAGCGTTCCTACTGGGTTTTCTCCTCTTGGTCTGGAATTAGTAGGAGAAACTCTTTTCACTCCCCTTTCCCCCGAAGTGGTACCTTGGTTCAGACCCAATGCATATGAACATTTTCCTACCCCAGGTTTTATTACCCATCCTCCTGTTATTACTGTTGTTGAGGGAAGGGAATTTTCTGCTCCTTTAAGCCCGCAAGCCTTCTCTCCAGATTTGTTGTAGTTGCCCTCCCATTCTTTAAGCTCAACTCTTGTCTCTCCATTTCAAACCTCATCTCCTCCTAGTTCCCCTAGACCTTTTGTTCCTATGGTTGGTGCTAATGCCCATCTAAATAGAATGGATGCCATAGTAGTTTCCAGATATGCTCCCTTATTCCTACCTCAACCTATGAATCCTCTCCCTCTTGGAGATTACCTGAAATATATGCCCAAGTTCACTGGGGAAGATGACATAACGACGAAAGAGCACTTGGATGCTTTCTACAGTTATGCAGACAACCTGAACATTGAAAATGAAGATGTCTGTATGAGAGTCTTCGTCCAGAGCCTGGATGATGAGGTGAGGAAGTGGTTTAAAAAACCGGCCCTCGGATTTGTTGCTAGGATTGAAGCTCTGGATAGTGCTTTCCTAAGGTAGTGGGGAGATAAGAAGGACTTCATGTATTGCATGATAGAATTCGGGCCTTTGAAGAAAATGGAAGGAGAGTTTATCTCATACTTCTCTTAAAGATTCAATAAGATGTATAATAAGATCCCTGCTGAGATAAATCCCACAGAAGCCTCTAGAAAATTTTTTTATGCTAGTGCATTCGACCCTGACTTCTGTCTTCTATTGAGAGAAAGAAGAGCTACCTCCCTAGCTCAAATGCAAGATGTGTCCATAGAAGTGGAATCTAATGTATTGGCAGTTGACATACTGAGAAATAAGACTGATGCAGACAGAAGAAAAGGGAGATCTGAAGCCTCAACGTCTGGCCCCTCGATGCCTCACCCTCAAGTGGATGAACTGACCAAGATGGTGAAGTATTTGTATGTAGAGATGGAAAGAATGAAGATGGAGGGAAGGCAAGCATACAAAGGTACTCAAAATGCCGAAAAAAAGGAATCTTCAGGAGGCCAAATAATATTGCTCCCCTAACTATGCAGAGAGAGCAGAGAGGAAGAGATAGAGAAGACCAAAAAATTTAGGCTCCTCTTCAAAATAATTTTGTGGCTGATGAGGAGGAAGGGGAAACAAACGGGCTTGATCTCAAAATCCACTGCTTCGGAGAAATTCCTCCTTTTCCTCATCTCACTCAATCAACATACGAGGAATCTCTCATGGACAGTTATCTAAATGAACTTAGCAAGGGAGACAAGGCTTGCTGCAACCAAAGCAGGTATAACCTGAGGTCCAAGAAAAAGATAGGAGCACCTGATGTTCTTGAACAAATCACTGGATCAGAGAAGCCTGTTAAGGAAGTAGTAGACAACAATGAAGGTAAGAAGGCCCAACCCCTCTCTCCAATGATCCAGAGTCATGTTCCTGAAGTAAGAGAAATTCTAAATCTTACATCTTCTTTTAACTTTGAGCATGAAATCTAGAAAATTAGAATCCTTGTGGCCCTCTCTGAACTAATCAAACATGAAGTGTTCAAAAAATACCTCTTCGAACTATTATAGTCTAAAGCCTCATGCCTTCCCAGAGACTCCATCAATTTGTAAGATGAAAAGCCTGCAGTCATTCTGGGTCCTATGGTAGAATATAGGAATGATTCATCCCCTCCCTTCTACACATCCTTGAACATACATGACAAGGTACTGCACAATTGTTTGATGGATTCAGGCGCTTCCCACAACTTCATGCCCAAAACTGTCATGGAATAACTAGGACTGGAATTCACCAGAGCTTACCATGACCTCTACTCCTTTGAATCCAGGAAAGTTCAATGCCTAGGAGTCATCAAAGATCTGGTTGTGACCTTGTTTCAATTACCCATGAAAGGTGTGGTTATGGACATTGTAGTGGGCGATGTCCCCCCCAAGTTTGGTATGTTGTTATCAAGATCTTAGATAAAATGATTGGGGGGAACTTTGTAGATGGACCTAACCTATGACACTATTCCTGTGTTTAGAGGAGAACATAGGAGACTATATAGAGAAGCCCAAATGGCCTATATAATCAATAATGAAGCCAATCCTACCAACCATCCTATCTTCTCCCTTGAAACCGATTTAGGTTCCAGTCTACTGTAGCTCACTAATTCTCTCGAGCCTCTTCTTAAACTCAGAAAGCAGCCCACCACTTCTCATGAATTTTCTTTCCCCATCACCTTCGTCTGGATTTTTTTTTTTGATGGAGCCTCTTCTAGGGAAGGCACTGGTTCTGGAATATTTTTTGTGTCACCTCCTCAGGAAACCATATCTCTGTCATACAAGCTAGAATTTTAAACAACCAACAATGTGGCAGAATATGAAGCTCTTATTTTAGGATTAAGAGCTACAAAGGAAATGAGAATTCAACAGGTAACAGTGTCGGAGATGCAGAATTGGTATTCTAGTAGATTAGAAACGCTTATCAGGCTAAGCATCCTCGATTCAGGAGTTACAGAAATGAGGTATGGGACCTAATTGACAGTTTCTTCTCAGCATTTAACATTTATTTCGTCCTGAGAGAGAAGAACACAGTGGCAGATTCCTTGGCTACATCAACAAGTAATTTCAAAGTGCCCTTGCCACCCAAATGCAGATACGATGTGGAAGTAAAATATAGGCCCTCCATACCTGACAATGTCAAACATTGGAAGTTGTTCGAGGATGATCTTGAGATCAAAAGATTCTTAGAGACTGTCGAAGAATTTTTAGAAATGCATATTGACCAAGACTCTACCTCTGAAGAAAAGCTTGATGGGGGTAATTTTCTGAATAAGATTGTAGAGCGTAGCATTGTGCAGCTTCCCAACAATCATATTCCAAGGGGACTGGTTCCTTTGGAAAGGCTTTTTGATAGAAATGATGTGGCATTAAAAGGGGAAATCTCAGAGGATGACGCTGATACAACTTAGTGCAACATTGGCACTAAAAATGAACCCAAGTTTGTCAAATTGTCCAGAAGTCTGACAAAGGAGCAGAGGGATGAATACACTGAACTATTGAGGGAGTTTGATGATGTTTTTTCCTAGACCTATGAATATCTCAAAACATATGACACTTCTATCATTGAGCATAAAATCCCGTTGAAAAGGGAGGCAAATCCATTTAGGCAGAAGCTAAGAGAGATCAATCCTATGTTGCTGCCTATCATGGTGAGGGAAGTGAAGAAGCTGCTACAGGCCCAGATCATTGTGCCACTGAGATATTAAAAGTGGGTAGCCAACTTGGTCCCAATAAGGAAGAAGAATGGAGAAATCAGACTCTATGTACATTTTAGAAACCTGAACAGGATCTCACGGAAAGACAATTACCCCTTACCAAAGATGTAACATATATTGTAGAGGGTAACAAGAGCATACATGATTTCCATGATTGATGGCTTCTCTAGCTACAATCAAATATTTGTTTTGCCTGAGGATAGGGAGAAGATGACATTTACCACTCCATGGGGCACATTCATGTATGCTAAAATTCCTTTTGGGTTGATGAATGCAGGGGAAACGTTTCAACGAGCCATGGACATAGATTTCATTGGGGAAAAGGATAAGTTTGTGGTCATCTATCTGGTTGACATAACAGTCTTTTCCAAATCTGATAAAGAACACTGTTGTCATCTCAGGAAAGTTTTTATGAAATGCAGGAGTTTTGGCCTCTCATTGAATGCCAAAAAATCTTTGTTCTCCATGAAGGAGTGAAGGTTATTGGGCCACATAGTATCGGTAGAAGGAGTCAAAATTGATCATGGCAGAATTGAAGCAATACAAGCCTTGGAAATCCCAAGATCCAGAAAAGAAGTCCAGTCTTTCCTTGGTCAGATTAATTTTCTAAGGAGGTTTGTTCCTAACTTTGTTGAGGTGGTAAAGCTTATAACAACCATGTTGAGAAAGGAAAATGAAGTAAGATGGAACTTTGAATCTTGAAATTCCTTTGAGTATATAAAGAAGGCCTTAATTGAAGCTCATGTGCTTATCAGTCCAGATTAATCAAAGGATTTCCTTATTTTCTCTTTTTCCTCACCTGACACAGTGGTTGTTGTTTTATTATAGACAAACGAGGCTGGGCTAGAGAAACCTATTTCCTATTTTAGAAGAGCTTTGAGGGATGCTGAAGTCATGTACAGCATTATGGAGAAGCAGGCCTATGCCCTGGTAAAGGCTCTCAAAGCCTTTAGAACCTATTTCCTACAGTCAAAAATCATTGCCTATGTCCCCTCGATCGTTGTTAAAGACATTATTATTCAATCTGACATAGATGGGAGGAGGAGTAAGTGGATAGCCAAGATCCTTGAGTTTGACTTAGAAATAATGCCTACCAAATTAATCAAAGGTCAAGGTTTAGCTAAGTTGTTGGCTGAAGAAAATTGCAAAGATTTAGGGGTAGGTGTCATCAATGAAAGCTCAAAAAATTAGCAGGATCAACTGTCTGATATAGGCCCTCAAGAAGAACCCTCGTTGGCTCGATGTCCCTGGTATAAGGATGTCGTATTTTTATTGTAGGAGTTGTGGCCTCTAGATGGCCTGCAAAGAAACAAGGCAAGAGCTCTAAAGCTCAAAGCAGTTAGATACTACCTTGTCGATCAAGTTTTATATTGGAAAGATCCCTTGGGGGTTCTTTTGAAATGTATGAATCCAAAAGAGGCTGATAGGATCATGGTTGAATTTCATGATAGCCGATGTGGAGTGAATCATTTCTGGAAAGCCACAACCTACAAAATCCTCAAGGTTGGATACTACTGGCCCACCGTATTCATTGACGTCTGCAGAAAGGTTAGAGCCTGTATCAAATGTCAAATATTTGCAGGAAAACAACAGCTCAAGTCTTTACCTTTAAATCCTGTGGTTGTTTCGGGACCTTTCCAGCAATGGGGCCTAGATTTTATTGGAGAAATCCACCCTGCTTCTAGTGGGAAACATAGATGGATCCTAACTACCACAGATTTCTTTACTAAATGGATAGAAGCTATTCCCACCAGGAGTGATTCCCACAAGGTAATCATTGGATTCCTGGAAGACCTCATCACAAGAATTGGTTGCCCAAGCAAGATCGTCACTGATAACATAGCCTCTTTCAAGGCTAAGCCTTTAGCCAAGTTCTGTGAGAAATTCAGGATCAAACTGATTCACTCCACCCCATACTATCCCTAGGGCAACGATTTAGCAGAGTCCTCCAACAAAAGCCTGATAAGGATCATCAAAAGACTATTGCAGGACAAAAAAAAGGCCTGGGATTCAAAATTTAAATTCACTCTATGGGCCGATCGAGTGACCACAAAGAGATTTATAGGCATATCCCCTTTTCAATTGGTTTACAGAGCAGAAGCTGTTTTCCCTTCTCAGCTAGCCATTCCTGTAGCAAAGTTCTTCCAGGATTATCAAGAAGAGCCTAATGACATGATCAGAAGAGTTCATCAATTGGTGGAAGTCCAGTAGGCCAGAGAGCAGGTAATGGACATAATTCAGGACCATCAGCAAAAGGTCAAATTGGCTTTTGACAGGAAGGTCAAGAAGAAGGATTTTGGTGCTTAAGTGGGATGCACCCGTATAGGATAAGGGCCAACACAACAAGTTTGACACCCTATGGATCGAGCCCTTCAAAATCTCTGAGGTTTTCACAAACAACACGTACAGGTTGTAGGATTTGGAGGGTGAAGAGGTTTTCAACAACCCAGTAAATGGGCATTTTCTGAAGAAATGTTTTGTTTGAGCCTTAGACGGCTCCTTTGTTTGTAAATATTGTCCTTTTGGTTCTTTGTTTATTTTCGTTTTTTATTTTCCGGCTTAGTAAATGACTCCATAGCCCAACAGAAGGCACTGAAGATGAAAAATGAGTTCTTAGAGCATCACAGGGATGCCTTTATCCCCCATGGATCCTAATGTTAGCACCAATTCTTGCAAGCGGGGTGTTTTTTCCCAATTTTAGACCCTTGATGTAGAATGCGAAGAAATGGGGTGTGAAAACCCATCAAATGCATTCTAGTCCAAGGTCGTAGCCTAAGCATCAAGTGTAGCCCACAGGAGAAGTTCATTTCGGGTTTAAAATCAAGCGAGCGAGCAGTCTGATTTCAACGGAAAGGATCAATTAGCGAAGCAGATCGACGGTCGGCGGGAAATCACAGTTAACAGAGTTGCGCCACTATTAGTGTGATGGAGAGCTCTTATATTACATTCATCAAATAATCAGGACCATCCATCTATAGGGATGCATGGCACGCTATTAGGCTATGTCATGGCTTCGCCCATCGCGACCTTTAAGCGCTTTTCTTTGCAACTGGGATCCCTGAGATGCGAAGTGCCGAAGGCGTCCCAGACCCGAGCCCACAGTATTGCCGAGAGGATCGTGACCTTTCATCAGAAGGACATGCGATGCAAGATCTAAGCCATGTATGGGGCCTTTTGGGATTTTCATAGTGAAAGCGCTGAAAGCATCTCAGCTGTCCATTCCATAGGGACACATGGTGCGTGATTAGGCTTTTCACCTTTTTCGCCCATCGCGACTTTGAAGCATGAGGAAGAGCCTCCTCCCAGTCGCGATATGCATAGTTGTCATTCATAAGTTGCATAGTTGTCATTCATAAGTTGCATGTTGCATAGTTGCATACTTGTGTATAGTTGCATACATTTAGTTGCATATAGTTAGTTGCATTTGGAACCATTGGTACGTTTTCATAATAAGAATAGGTCTCAAGGTGTTTACCATGACCAGAGAGGAAAAAAAGGGCCTTAGGTCCTATTCGTCATATAGTTGCATATAGTTGCAAGGCAGCATAGGTCTTGTTGCATATAGTTGCATATAGTTTCATATAGGTCTTGTTGCATATAGTTGCATATAGTTGCATATAGTTGCACAAGTTGCATTGTTGCATAAGTTGCATAAAGTTGCGTAAAGTTGCATAATTTCCATAAAGTTGTTGAAGTTCCATACGTTGCATAGTTGCATATAGTTGCATATAGTTGCATAGTTGTCATTCATAAGTTGCATGTTGCATAGTTGCATAGTTGTGTATAGTTGCATACATTTAGTTGCATACAGTTTGTTGCATTTGGAACCATTGGTACATTTTCATAATAAGAATTGGTATCAAGGTGTGTACCATGACTAGAGAGGAAAAAAAGGGCCTTAGGTCCTATCCGTCATATAGTTGCATATAGTTGCAAGGAAACATAGGTCTTGTTGCATATAGTTGCATATAATTGCATATAGGTCTTGTTGCATATAGTTGCATATAGTTGCATATAGGTCTTGTTGCATATAGTTGCATATAGTTGCATTGTTGCATAAGTTGCGTAAAGTTGCATAAAGTTGCATAAAGTTGCATAATTTCCATAAAGTTGTTGAAGTTGCATAAGTTGCATGTTGCATAGTTGCATAGTTGCATATAGTTAAATGCACCCTTAGTTGCATATAGTTAGTTGCATGTAGTTAGTTGCATATAGTTAGTTGCATAGTTTCATAGTTGCATATAGTTAAATGCACCCTTAGTTGCATATAGTTAGTTGCATGTTGCATAGTTGCATAGTTGTCATTCATAACTTGCATGTTGCATAGTTTCATAGTTGTGTATAGTTGCATACATTTAGTTGCATATAGTTGCATATAGTTGCATATAGGTCTTGTTGCATAAGTTGCATAAAGTTGCATAAAGTTGCGTAAATTTGCATAATTTCCATAAAGTCGTTGAAGTTGCATAAGTTGCATGTTTCATAGTTGCATATAGTTAAATGCACCCTTAGTTGCATATAGTTAGTTGCATGTAGTTAGTTGCATATAGTTAGTTGCATAGTTGCATAG
>JZKD02S1866439.1:36432-48286 GCA_000966675.3 Picea glauca
AGTTGGTCTTCAAGATTGAAGATGAAGATGAGAAATTTGCCAGGTCCAAGAAGGTTCAGAGTCCAACATATATAGCAGCGGTGGAGTTGTTGAGATCAGTCTCCAAGTGGGAGATCTTTTGTTGTGGAGCCTGATTATCTTCGTGATTCAGAGGTCTTTGCTTTCAGCCGTGTCTATACCCCATGAAGTATTTACACCCCAGATGTATGTACACTCTTCCATGCGGGGGAGTGCAGAGGGGGGGTACCCCTTCTGCGGGGTCCATCCCCCCGGCTGGGGGGTCTGGGGGAAAGCGGGGGTTTGGGGGCGAAGCCCCCGAAGAAAAAATTTCCTTGTAAAAGTATATGTAATTTCACTATAAATCTGGACCATTCATTATAAGGTCGCATATCTAACGGTAGAGATTATGTTAGGGTTTTTTTCCCTAGAAGGCAACCCTCTTTTATGAGGGAAATGTATTGCGGCTATGGATTGATGGTGAATATTGTATTCTGAGAGAGGAGACTGTGAGAGAAAGAAGAGGAAGTTACAACGGGTTTTTCTGTAGGTTGTATCCCTTCATTTGCTGGATAATAATAAGAAAGGACCTGGCAATTTCTCTGGTGGACGTAGCCCACATTGGGTGAACCACGTAAATCTGTGTCTCTCTTGTATTGTGTGTCTTCTGTGTTTTTGTTTCTGCATTTGTTTTATATTATTGCTCCGCGGTCCTGTTTTCTAACAGGGGATCCTGCTGTTCTGCTTCGACCAAAGTGTTTGGTTCCCATACTGTCTAGTTTGCAAATTTCTTGACTTCGGGCCTAGATTTGTGGACATATGGGATGTTCTTGTTTTTCATCCTCATCTCAGAGATAATCCCACATGGATCGTAATGCCATGGGAAACTAGTGATGAACTTCATTTCCTTCAGGAGCTTGTTTGCTTCCTCTCCGGTGCTACGATTGTTGTAGATGAAAGAGCCAATCTGCCCTTTGATTATGAGTTGTTTCTTTTTCTTTAGTGACACAAAGTGAATATCATCAGAGTTTATCATCTTCCTTATGTAATCCAGGGAAAAAATTGTAACAGGCAGGTATTTGGGCAGCTTATACGGTGCCAAATCGCACCCATATACTCTAATGTTAGTGTGATTTTGGTATAAATACCAATCACCAGTGTTTGTGTGATCCGAGAGATGTAGGATCCTATGTACTTCATCATTTATCCTAGGCTCGGGCCTGCCGCTAAGCATACTTAACACTGGGTGGTAGAATTGATCGATGAAATACTTGATACTGAACTTCGTGGAGTTATGCCTGAGTAGGGAGGTCCATGCGATTACTACCTGGGGTTTTCCATCTCCGTCCATCTTCTGCATGGAAAATGTAAATTCGTCCGCTTGAAAGAACACAAACAAGTATGCCAATATTACAGAATACCTGAACATGCCTTCTGTGATGAAATTGACAAACTGTTCGTGAATATTATTTTCCAGAAATGTGCTAAAGTCGAACTGGTTAGTGGGCTTCTCATCAGTGGAGAAAATAGATAAAAATCCCAGAATGGGTTCATCTACCCACTGATCTTAGTAATAAATCAACAAGGCACATAGGGACATGATGATCTAATTTTCCTTTGGTCAAAAATATGGAAGAGGGATAAGGGGGATTTGTAGCGGGGAGTTGAGTGGATTGTGGGAGAAAAAGCTCAAATATTTGAGATCTTTGAGGGAAGGTCATCTTCTGGTATAATTCGGTGAGGATTTCAAGGTTAAAAGGTGATGCAGAGTCAGCTTGAGGTATTTGCATAATTTGGCCGATGGTTTCAGGCATGATGAGGAAAAGAACTTCTCCAGAGGAGGACACAATGGCTCTTTGCTCAGGAATGTAGTGGGCTTGGCACTTGAGGGCAAATTCTAGAAAAGGGTGAATCTGAGGAAAGAGATATAGGGGTAGGTTGGACTCCCAGAGTCTAATTTTGTCACTCTGGTCCAGGAAAACTTCCTTGAGCCATGACTTAAGGTATGCTAAATCTAAATTGCACTTTGTATCTACGATTAAGCGATCTTTAACGGCCAGTGGAATCCTGTCAAGGTCAACAGGAGGTAGCAGAAACAAATTCTCCTCTCCTTCTTCTTGTTTTGACTTTTGCGCCATTACTGCAATAGTACTTGCAAGAAAACAACGTTAGCGGGGACGAATGTAGATGGGGGAAACTGACTGTAACAGAGGAGAATACAGTGTAAATTTCTCTAGTGCGATGAGTGGGTAAATGGTGAAAATAGGAAGAGTGAGGGTAGTTTTGAGTAAACGGGTGTCTGTTGAGCGCGGGATACAGGTCAGCTAGTTAACGGATAGGTTATCCAGTAATAAATGGACAACGGATCACTTAGAGGGTGAGATGGAAGGTGACGGTGACTGAGGAATATGGATGGGTGAAGTGGCGGTTACCAATTGGGGTAAAAATTATGGTGAGCGGGCTTGCCACGAGCGAATGGGGGAGAATGACTGATAGAAATTAAGGGATGTGACTCTTTTAGAAAGGTGGATGGTGACGTCAAGAGGTGACGACGGTATGTCAGTCGATAGGAGGCGATGGGACTCAGGACCGGTAGATTGATGCCATGTATAGATAGGGGCCTGCCAGAGGAGAGATTCCATTCTGGACCCCCCCCCCAGTTAAAAGTAGATCAGTCGGGGGGGTCCAAAAAACACCTTGAGCCATTGATCTGTGCACTTGTTTCTTGGCCATAGATCTGTGCACGTTCTTTATCACACATTTCGGACCTCCCCCTTCCATTAAAGGCAGAATGGACAGGGGGGTATGGAATCCTATATTGATCGTAGATCTGCGCACTTAAACCTGAGCCGTCCAGATGCGCGTGGGTCTTATTAGCAATTCCAGACCCCCCCCCCCTCTGTTAAAGATAGAACGGTCGGGGGGGTTTAGAAAAATCTGTTCACTGTATATCTGGGTGCAATCATCCAGACCATTGATATATGAACGAAGCATAAGTGAGGGCATGGAAAATACATGCGCTGAGAAACTTAGGATAAGTGCATTTCACAGGTTTTTTCCCAAGGCTTTTCATGTTTACACCACCAAGGGGTTAGTCAAACAACATTTTACGTATCCAAATCATGGTGTAACATTGATCATCAAGCTAGTTTTATTGAAGTAAAGACACTAGCCTATATTCTAACCTAGTTTCCTATGACAATTAACCTAGATTAGACTATTGGGTTAAGAATTTACTCTACCCTGGGGCTATCTGACTAAGATTAGACAGTCTGGCAAGATTTATTTACTAATCTACCCTAGATCGTTTGGCTAATATTGAACAATTTAGCCAAGATTATTCACTAATCCTATCAACATCAATTTAAAATGAACTTGGCCATGCTTGAAAGCTATGGACCAAGTTATTATTATTGCATGGGGATTTTATTGAAATTATTTTATGCCCTCTTTTCTTTTTCTTTTCTTTTCTTTCTTTTTTCTTTTTCTTTTTCAAATTATTTGCAGAATGAAAAATCATTTGTCAACAAAAACACTAGAGATAGATAATATTCCAGTCATCAATTGATCCTATAACTTATAAGGTGATAACATTCTCTACGCTTATACTCTTGGCTCGAGTTCTGCAATCGCTCCTTCACTTGGCTGTGAAGTTCCTTCATTGCTTCTGTAAAATCCTCTGCACTAGCACTCTTAGTTGCATTTTGTTCTGAATCTCTCAATTCTGAAACTCCTCTTGGCTACATCCCATAAAAAATTTGGAATGGACTCTTCCCTGTGCTTCTGTTGATTGAATCATTATAAGAAAATTCCACTTGTGGCAGAATATTGTCCCACTGACTGTGGTGTTCTATCACCAAGCTCCTCAACAAGTCTCCCAAACTTTTGTTCGCAACTTCTGTCTGTCCATCTGTCTGAGGATGATAAGATGAACTGAATGACAAGTTCGTTCCTATATTTATCCATAAGGTTATCTAGAAGTGTCCCATGAACTTGGTGTCTCAATCCGAAACTATGCTCCTTGGTAAGCTGTGAAGTCGAATGACCTCTTTGAAAAACAGATTCACAATGTGAGTTGCGTCACTGGTTTTCTAACACGATATGAAGTGTGCCATATTAGAAAATATATCCACCACCACAAAGATCGAGTCAAACCCTCTTTGTGTTCTTGGCAGACCCAATATGAAGTACATGCTTACTGCATCCCATGGCCATGCTTACTGCATCCCATGGCCTGTCAGGTATGGGTAACGGTTGATAAAATCCTACATTCTGCCTCTTTCCTTTTGAATGTTGACAAATTCTGCATCTGTCCATGAATATTTTGATGTCTTCTCTCATTCCTAGCAAAAAATATGTCTGATTTAACTTTGATAACATCTTTTCATGACCGAAATGTCCGACCAATCCTCCACTATGTTTCTCCTTCAACAAATTCTCCCTCATGGAGCATTTTGGAATACAAAGTTGATTACCCTTAAACAATAATCCTTCCTGGATCATGTATTCTGTCCATTGACTCCTATCCCTGAGAATTGGATTCTCAGCTGCTTCATATGCCTCCTTAAAATCTGGATCATCTCTATACATGTCCTTGAGATCATCAAAACCCAGTGTTTTGACTCCGAACTCTTGCAACATCAAACATTTCCTGCTCAAAGCATCAACAACTTTGTTAGTAGTTCCAGAAATATGATTAATTACAAAAGTAAAGTTCTGCATGTATTCAACCCATTTAACATGTTTTTGATTCAACTTCTTCTGTTGAGTCACAAATTGCAAAGCATGATTGTCACTGTATAAGAAGAACTCCTTAGGAATCAAATAGTGTCTCCACTTCTTCAATGCCTGGATAATAGCATAGAACTCCTTGTCATACGTGGAGTATTTCACTTTTTCTTCGTTCAGCTTCTCGCATGTCTTCTTGGCTCAAGACTGCCCCTATTGCAAATCCACTTGCATCACATTTTACCTGAAATGTCTTTTTAAAATCCGGCAACACCAAAATTGGTTGTTCCGTGATTTTCCTTTTCAACAAATTGAAGATTTTCTCCGCCTCTTTTATCCAGTGAAAATACTTGTGTCTCTTTTTCACTGTGTCCATCATTGGTGCACTAATTCCACTGAAATTCCTGATGAACGTCCTGTAGAAACTAGCCAATCCATGAAAACTTCAAACCTCAAATATACTCTTCGGTGATGGCCAATTCTTAATTACCTCCACCTTATCTGGATCCATCCTCAATTTATCTGCAGAAATAACAAACCCCAAATAAATGAGCTCTGTCTTCATGAATGAGGATTTCTTCATGTTTATCAACAACTTCTCTTGGTGTAATCTCTTCATCACTGTAGCCAAATGGTTCAAATGCTCTGCCTTTGTTTTACTGAAAATCAGTATATTATCATGATACACAATGACAAATTTTCTAATTAAATCCTTAAGGACTTCATTCATCAACTTCATGAAAGTACTTGGCATGTTTGTTAAGCCAAATGACATAAGAATCCATTCATACAACCCTTTGTTAGTCTTGAAGGTTGTCTTCCATTCATCACCTTCTCTCATACGAATCTGGTGATATCCACTTTTCAAATCAATCTTTGAAAAACATTTGGCCCCACTCAAACAATCCATCAAATCATCCATCCTTGGTAATGGAAATCTGTACTTGCCGGTTATCTTGTTGATTGCCCTTGAGTCAGTACACATCCTCCAACTTCTGTCTTTCTTCGGACTGAGTACTATCGGAACAACACACAGACTCAAGCTTTCTCTAATCACCTTTGTCCATTAAGTCCTAGACCTGTCTCTTGACCTCTTCATTCCCCTGTGGCATCAATCTGTACACTGTTTTGTTTGGTAAACTAGCTCCAGGTATGAGATCAATATGATGACTCACACTTCTGATCAGTGGCAACGAACAAGGTAGTTCGTCCACTACTATGTCAACAAACTCTTATAACAATTTCTAAACTTCTTCCGGTAAATCATCTACCCTTGCATTGGTTAAAACAATTTTAGGCTTCCTGACCACAATGAATTATGGTTCCTCCTTCTTCTTAACCTCTGTAAGAAGTTCCTTCCCACTCATGAGAAGTACAGTGTTGCTTATTTCAAGTTTCAACTCCTTATCTTTGATTGGAAGAAACATGTGAGTTCTCCCATACTTCTCTAGGGTGTATGTGTTCTTCCTCCCATCATGAATCACATTTCTGTCATATTGCCACAGTCTCCCCAACAATAGATGACAAACATCCATGGGAATAACATCACAGAGTATTTCCTCTTTATACCCACCTATTTTAAATTCAACTAAACATTGTTTAGTGACATTTACCTGATGTCCTTTTTGTAGCCATGAAACTCTGTATGGACTTGGATGTTCAATAGTCTCCAACTCCAGCTCTTCTACCATTTCTATAGAAACGATATTATCTGTGCTACCACTATCCACAATGACTTTGCATGCCCAATCTTTGGTCTTGCAAGCGGTTTGAAAAAGACTATTCTTTTGCACCGAACTCTCCACCTCCTTCTCTGGTGTTAAGAGAACTTTTCGCATCATCAATGACCTTCCGCCTTCAGAATCTTTTGCCTCAACATTTCGCCTCTGTGCTTCGGTGATGTGAGTTTCATCACCTTCTTTCTTTTTTTCTAGACACTCATAATATTTATGTCCGACCTTTCTGCATGTGAAGCATTTCACCACTCCACCTCTTCCTCTTCCTCTACCTCTGGTACCAGGAGAAATGTTTCCATCAGCATACTAACCTCTTTGTTCCGTATGCTACCCTCTCTGTGAGATTCCACCTCTATCAGTTTGAGTCTGAGGTTTCTTCCACTCTTCCTTGGGTTTCTTATTTCTATCCTGGGAAACTGATTTGCCTCTGGCTTGACTTCTGCCTCAGCCTCTTTGACCTTGTTTTCGGCTCAGCTTCTCTTCATCTTTTAGAGCCATCTAATAAGAATCTTCCATCGTTCGGATGGTCATCATTCTCATCTCATCCCGAATGTCGTATCTCAGACCATTCATATACCTGACAACCATTTCATTATCACTTTCGCGATGCCCTGTCCTGATGTTCAGCCTGTAGAATTCTTCAGTGTATTCCTTCACTGTCATCAACTTCTGTCTCAAATTTTGTATTCTCCGAAACAGAGTAATTTGGTAATCCCTGGGAATGAATTTTTCCTTCATATTCATGATCATCTTATCCCAACTCTTGATCTTATGCTTGCCTTTGCAGCATCTGTCAGTTTGTAGCTCATCCCACCATAATGTTGCATGTTCTTTCAATCTTGTGACAACATGTTTGAGCTTTTTGTCCTCCTCAACATCTTCATAGTCAAAATATGTGTCTAGATCTCTAATCCAGTCTAGAAGCTCTTCAACATCTAGGTTTCCTTCATATACTGGAATATCCATTTTTACCTTAGCACCCATTCTTGTGACAACCCTAATTAGGCATTCATTTGCTGCATATTTTGCTTTAACTTCTTCTCCTTCATTTCTAGCTTCATTTTCACTTGCGGAAGCACTGACATCTCCAGCACCGTTTGTGCGCCTCTGTGTTGTCTCCATGTCTTCAAGTCTAGTGTGTATGTCATGCATCTCTCTCTCCGTGGTTGGATTTGGTACCTACCTACCCCTTCCTCTTGGCATTTCCCTTTCCTTTGGTGGATCGGGTGTTTGTCTGTCTCTTCTTCTCAACAAGATGGCTGATATTTTCTTTCTCGCTTTCCCTCTTTGAAATATACAAACAGAGTCAAGATCTGATACCAAAACTGACGCAGACCTATTGACCCTCTGGTTGAGATCCACTCACAGGATCATTCTTCATCTCCTCTGAGTCGGATCGGTTCTTTCGATTCCCTGCTGGAATCACAATTTATCGATCCACATGTCCTTTTGGAAGCTCCCCTGTGAAAATAGAACTAGGCATGAGCTCTGCCTTTTCCAAGCGACCACAACACTATGACCAGGGGCCTAACCCAAGGTCTCTTGTCACAATATTGCGATCTTTCAAGTTCATGAGTCGTGACTCTTGACTCTTCCCCTCCAATCTCACGATACCCGAGATCACGAAATGGGTATAGCTCTTCCTCTATCATCCCTTTCCTTGTGTGACCACCAGCTAGGCTTAACGCTAGCTCCTCTCACCTCTCGCACCTTCACAAGTTTCAACGTCAAGACCTCATGCTATTACTTCACGAATTCTCGAAATGTAAGAGTCATCGAAGTCTTGACCCCTTCCACTAGGTGACATGTGTCCACCTGTCTATTTCCCGGTACCACTTTGTGGTTCTGCCATGCGTCCACACTCATGCCTTGACTCTTGACACTTTGCGACTTTTGCAATAAAAAAAAACTCCTTTCAAACTTCGAACCCCTGAATGCATGAAATGCGATGGGATTCCTGATCCAACGGTCCTCCCGTGACCTGGATTCGACGGCTATCCTCGCTCCTCACGATGTCACGACTTGGAGCACCCAACTCTTGGGCTCTCACCCTATGAACCTTCAAGTTCATGAGATCCCTAGATCTCTGCCACCTGTCCTCCTCTGATGGACGGTTGTGATTTTCTCATGACTTCGCCACTCACAAAGTTGAAGGACTTCCTTCACTGAACCCTGATGTCTAAATCCCTAATAGAGAGGATCTCATGACACGTGTCCTCGTTCAAAAGAACGACTCAAATTCTTTCACGGTTTCATGACTTCAGGACTCTTGGGACAAAAGTCTCGACCTCTTATCCTTTGATATGCCGAAATGCCGAAATTTCGACATGTCGTCAACACAGGTCCCACGATGGAACTTCCCACCTTTTTGGAGTTCTCAGACTTCATGACTTCGTGAATCCTGATGGTAAGCCTTCATCTCTTCAACCCATGAAACCCTGAAATACCAAGTTCTGATGTGTTTTACCAATAACTGGCCCACACAAACCCTTTCGCCCCTTTGGGACTTCACCTTTTGTGATCTCACGAATCTTGAGGAATGCTTTCAGTTATCTAACTCAGGAAACCCTGAAATGCAATTTCATGAGTGATCCAACAACCCCTGTTGGTTCAATCCTATGGCCTGATTTCTCCCAAGCTTTCACTTAGAAAAACACTCACCGTAACCTTCTTGCTTCTCTGCAAGATCTGATGGTTCTCGGAACCTCATGAATTCTCCTCAGAGAATTTCGACCATTCAATTCCTCCTTAACACTCCTACGAAATGAGCAAGTATGCCTTCACGATACTGGTCCACCCACAAACCAACATTGCTGCACCTTCTTCTGACACTTCAAGGCACTAGCCATCTTGAGATTTTCTTCAACAACTTCGAAGATCCTATCCCTCCTGAGCTTGATTGAAAAAACCTCAAGTCCTTTGGGTAAAATTCCTATGCGCACTCCTTGCGGAAATTTTGTAAATACTTCCAAATATTTGAACCTCTTCGACTCTACGCACTCCTTGTGACAATAGTCTTTCAACAGCTTCACTCAGGTTGAAAACACTGAGACTTCACTCGGCCTGTGCACTTCTTGCATGGCTCCTGTTCTTAACTTGCACTTCTGCGAGAATGAGAAAAATGTTATCCCTCCTGAGCTTGTAGATATGAAATCTGACTTCTGTCAATGCACACCTTGTGGACAATTTCATTGCACTCCTTGCAGGAAAACTCTTGCTTAGACAGAGAAACAATTGAAACTCATTCTTTACACTCCCTCTCTTCAGATTTCAGGCATTTAACATGAAATCATACATTCACGTATCAAAGAAAATGCATAACAGAGAGTAAACAAGCATATATCAATCAACATGTACAAACACAGAAAGCAATTGGACACCATGAGTCTAAACCAAAGATCTTTGTATTAATCCGAAACTTCTATACATGGGGTTTTTACTTTACATAGCTCTCTACTTCTTCTTCTCTATGCTCTCTTTGATTGATAATGCTACTAATGTTATAATGATACAAGTGAGGGTGTCTATATCCGTTTTCCCTCTGGCTCCTAAAACTGTCTAATCTAAGAATTCAAAGCTACCTACTTACATTTACTAGCATAAATGCCTCTTAGTCCTTCAGACGAGAGCGGGATGCTCAAGGCCTGATTACAATCTACGAGTACGCCCTTTCTTAATTGTTTCATTTAAGTTTTATGTATCGAACTTCAAAACATTTCAAACAATTTATCATGTTCCAAAATGCGTTGGTGCTTTCCCCCACGCTCGCTTGTTGTTGGTAATGCTCCTACATCACCTTGCCTCATTACCTCTCCCAATGATCCCATTGAAAGTGGGATCCTCCTGCTTTCTTAGTCCATAACCCACTTTACAACACTTATGATATTTTTTCTATCTAGGTTCTTATTCTTTTAATGAGATTTTACCTTGATTTTCTATCTTGGATCCCATAGATTGTAGCATGCCCTTGATTTCTTGGAGGTGAGATGATTTCTCATCAACTCGACTTTTCAAAATTTTCACCTCTCATACCAACCCCTCATGGATTTCATGATCACTAAAGGGATCATGACCTCGATTGGCCCCCCTACTTATACTCTAAGTTCATGAATTGGAAGTGGCCCACCCTAATTTTTCTTTTATATAAGAAAGCTCATAAGTCATCAATAAGGATTCCATGCTTTTGATGCAAGTGTAAGACCATTCTAAATCTATTACTTCTAAATGCACTCCACTTATGGGTTTTCATACTTTCTAGAGATGTTGATTCAATCTCTATATTGGCTCTACTTGTATTCAATATGGACTAGAATGAGATAAATCTTGGCTCCTATGGAAGTTCATAGAATTATGGCCAAATGATAGAGGGTCTAAATATTGGAAAGCTTTTCTTAGAACCTTATGCATCTAAACTAACTTATCCACTAGAGCACATTATCCTTATCACTCAACCACTATCTAATCCTTAAATATATTGATTTCTTGGGATGCACTAGGGGTGTGTGAACCTTGCAAAAATCCCTATAAGAATTGCAGTAATAAAACACAATGAGCAGAGTAATAAAACAAATATCCGACCTTCTCTGAGAAAAATTCCATTGCTTACCTTCATTCTCTTCAAATTCGTGTGCCCTATGAAAATCCATCTACCCTAGCCTCCTCTTGTGTTCCCTCCACTCGTGCGCCTCTCCATCCTTCTCCTTCTTCTCCCTCCACCCATGCCCTAGCTTCCTCCCTGTGCTCCAAATGCGTGGGACTGGCCGTGTCCAATTCCCAGACTGTGCGTGAATGCTCTGTGTCCGCATGGTGGAAATCAGTGGGACTGGTGTGCGTGAGTAGTGTGCATGATTGGTGTGCATGAGTAGTGTGCATGATTGGTGTGCGTGAGTAGTGTACGTGAGTGACCTACACGTGAGTGCTGCTATTTGGGATTTGAAATGAGTTTTGTTTGTTTTATTTTCGTTTTTTATTAATTTCGTTTTATATTATATATATTATATAATAATATGCAATATATTTGACCACACCATATTCCCTCCCCCAAACTATGGATATCAATATTAGTAAGAAACAACTGATAAGGGTGCACAATTGAGTTGATTTGAAAAGAGAAATTTCATACAAGAGGCCTAGAAACATTAAAAATGAATTGAATCTATAAGTCAAGCGCATAAATATATAAGACCCGTGATAGCCAATGTTAGTCACCATATCCATTTTCCCTTATAGTATCTCTTAATAAAATGGAACCACTAACATAAATATATGCCAAATGAGTATTCGTACACCTACCACATCCATTCTCACATTGTTCAAAATATTGAATGAATACATATGTTGAATACAAGTCATTGGAATTAAATATGAAGAAACAAGTTTTCCATTGTTGATCA
>JZKD02S1866439.1:62969-75895 GCA_000966675.3 Picea glauca
TGGGTTTTAAGAGAAAGAGAAGAGTTGGTATAAATACTGGAAGTGGGGAAGTTTCTTAGTGTCGGCTAAGTGGAATTATTTAACAAATTTAATTATTTTGTAAGATATTACTAGGTTTTATTAAATTTTGTTTATTTAAAGGTTATGATAGTTTATTAATAATTTTAGGGTTTCTTATTTAATTATTTAATGTTCTAGGGTTTAGTTTATAAGTAAATTAAATTTTAGGGTTTCTTTTGTTATAAGGTAAATAATGGGTTCTAATTAGTTTTAATGTTTGTGTGCTAGAKTCTTTATTAGGAATAATAGGTTCTAGGGTTAGGTTGTCGGTAACARGTAATTTAAAAATTAGGGTTTCTTATTTATGATTAATTATTTAATGTTCTAGGGTTTAGTTTATAGGTAAATTAAATTTTTAAATTTAGGGTTAGGTTAATATAATAAGAGGTTGAGGTGTGCTTGTTTTGGGTTTAAAATTAGGGTTTCTTTTTGTTATAAGGTAAATAATGGGTTCTAATTAGTTTAATGTTGTGTACTAAAGTCTTTATTAGGGATAATAGGTTCTGGGATTAGGTTATAGGTAAGAAGTAATTTATTAGGGTGGTCTTTTCTTATTTATTTTATATTCTAAGTGTTTTATTACTACAAGGTTAATTAGTATTAATCAATTAGGTTCTTAGGTTTTAGGGGGTTTTTTAGGCTGTCTAAGAATTAAATGGTTTTCTTATGAATAATTTGTTATAAAAAGAAGAAAAGAAGAGAAAAAATTACCAAAGTTTATTATTGTTTTTTGTGGAAGAGGGGGAGCCATTTTTCGCTTAGTTCTAGTCCATTGTCTCTGTTAAGGTTACTAGGGTGTTTACAGATTTCAATGGCTTCTCTAATACGGCATTTGAAGAGGTGATTCTCTTTGGCAAGGATTTTGGTGTCTTCTAGGCGAACATGGTGTCTAGTTTTGATGGAGTGTTCATCTAGGGAGGAGGTGTGGATGCATTCGTTCTTGATGTCAGCTCCATGTTCTTTTATCCTAACTTGGAAGGAGCGACCGATTTCACCAATGTAGCATTTACTGCATGAACACTCTATTTTGTAGATTCCTTTTCCATTATGAGGGTTAAGTTTGTCTTTAATGGATCTCATGCTCTGTTTGATGGTTACAAGGGGTTTGAAGGAGGTTTTAATCTCTTTTTTTACTGAGTATTCTTGCAATTCTATCGGTTACTCCTTAGATGTACGGAAGGTAGGCACTTCTATTCGGGTTTTGTTCTTTAGGGGCAATGTGGTTATTGCGGGTTGTTTATAGGGCTTTGTTTATTGCATTCTTAATGTCTTTTTGTTTATACCCTATGTTCCTAAAATTCTTGGTAAGGTGATATGTTTCCTTATCTAGGTGTGTTTCATCAGAGATTATTATGGCTCTAGTGGCCAAGGTTTTTAAGACACCTAGTTTTTGGTTGGGGTGGTGATGGGAATTGGCGTGGAGATAATTCTCAGTGTGGGTCTTCTTTCTATACACCGCATGTCCAAGATCACCATTACTTTTCCTTTTGATAAGAACGTCTAGGAAGGGGATGCTATTGTTTTCTTTGAGTTCCATGGTGAATTTAATATCTTCGGATATGTTGTTTAGGTGTAGAAAAAAACCCTAAAATTTAATTTACTTATAAACTAAACCCTAGAACATTAAATAATTAAATAAGAAACCCTAAAATTATTAATAAACTATCATAACCTTTAAATAAACAAAATTTAATAAACCCTAGTAATATCTTACAAAATAATTAAATTTGTTAAATAATTCCACTTAGCCGACACTAAGAAACTTGCCCACTTCCAGTATTTATACCAACTCTTCTCTTTCTCTTAAAACCCAGGCTATTTGTCCTGAAGATGGCTCTTGATATGGATCTAAAATGTCGACAATCTATTGACTACACTGTGGCTTTTCCAATCAAAATCAAAAATACCACCCACAACAATCTCACTCATCAGGAATATTCTTCTAGACCAATTTAACGAGTGTGAAAGAATAAGGTCACTTGGCAATCTTTTCAATTTTAGGGAGTTTGAAAAGAGCTTAACTATGGAATCCATGGGGGTTTCTTTTTCGTAAATTTAGTCCCCCAGGCCTGAAAAAGGAATAAAATTATACCTGAGGGTACTCTTCTAAAGAATGGGAATTCGATAGAGTATACTTTTATTCGTACAATTGACCGTCCGGACCGAAAAACGGGTAAACTACTGCCGGAGAGACGTGACTTCAAATTTCAGTTTAACGAGCGTGAAAGGCCACAAGATCGCTCGACAATCTTTTCATTTTTAGAGGGTCTAAAAAGGGCTTAAAAGGAGACTCGTTATTTTTGGGAGTCTTGAGGGTGAAAAAAAGAGAAAAAAAGAATCATGCAAATGAGGCTCAAACTCAAATTTAGGAAAGACTATACAGACTCCCGAGTCTACATTGTTTTTAGAAACGGCATGGAAACCATAATGCAACCAGGACCTACCTAGGGCATCCATGTTCGGGTAAGATCTATCGCCAAGCTGCGACACTTCTAAAGTAAATATGATGGATCCGTGTCACAACTTTATGGGATCGATCCTATAGCAGAGGAAAAAGAGAACGAGGCGCAAAAGTCGGGGTGGTAATCTAACCTATATGCTCAAGTTGATTTTTGAATTTTTTTATGGACTATCAATATTTTCTCAAAAATAAAAAAAAATGTCCCAATACCCGATCAAATCCCTCCCATATAACTCCTGAATCACTCTAAATGGTTTTTGGTATAAAGAAATTGATAAGGGAGGCCAAAAAAGTGACAAAAAGAGGCCAAAAAGTCTATAAATAGAAGCTGTCAACTCATTATCACCATTGCTAATTTGGAAATTGACTCTGTAGCCAAAAGACCCCCTTTGCCAAAAATAGTGATTCCAGGAGCTACATTGGACGAAACGAACTTCTGCTTGGACCAAGTAAGTACAAACTCCCTTATCTAGCTATTCAATACTTCAATTTCATCTTTTAGTTTTTTTTTGGGTGGGCATGGACCTTAAAAGTTTCGGCCCTAGGTACACATGGGCTGTCTCTGGATAGGCTGTGTGTACATTTGGGCAGAGTAAAGTCTTCTTGCGTGTACACATGACTGTCACCTCTACAACCCACATGTACCCCCCTTTTGTAGTGAAAAGCAAACCAAAAAGAAAGTACTGACCCTCCTTCACCTTGTTGTGTTGGCAGTATGTATGTCCAGTGGAGGGAAAGGGAGCATGAGGAAATCAATGAGTTGGTTGCAACATATCCGAATGTCATGGCCGTGTTAATGCAATGTGGTTTACTAAAATTCTTTCTATGTCCATTTATGCGCACACAAACAAGGCTACTGAATGCCTTGATTGATTACTGACACCCTGATGCCAAGGCTTTTATGCTAGAGGGGAAATCCCTGGTTCCCACCACCGAGGATATCTACTTTCTGACTGGCCTCTCAAGGAGAGGGGAACCAGTCAACTTCCGGACGTTTCCTGTGGGACTGAGTAAGATCTCGAAATTGATATCCGAGCATTGTGAGGCTAGGACTGACCGTGTGGGCTCCCAGGTACCTATTAGTAAGATTACTAGCTTAGTGTTGTAGATTATATTGTTACTGATTGGGCAGATTACCGGCTCAGCAACCTTGCATCAGGCATCTCGCGGACAGATGAACTGTGCCATCTAGTGCTTGAATGCACATATTTTTTATTGGAGTACCACATTGCTCGAGTGCATGAATAGGCAATTGACAGATTGCCGACAATGGACACAGAGAAACTTCGGGTTCGGGACCATCTTGTGTTGATTCGTTTTTGAGAGAGTTCCGAGTTTTAGTCCTTGGGTTGTAGTATGAGGATAGCAGGACTCATTCCCTGTAGTGTGTAGATGGGCATTATTACTACCGCGACAGGGTGGTGGAAGGACGGTTGAGTCCTTCGATGATGATTTCTTTGCATGGTTGTCACGACAGATCCCTGTGATTGAGGACTACCCATACACAGGGATAGATTTTTCTAGAGATCCTGAGATACCCGTGCCTCCTGGTGAGGAGCGAGGAGAGATGGGTAAGTCTCCACCTTTGTAGTGTTTTTTTGTTTGCATATGCAATTTTTATGTCATTTTTGTTATAGTTAGGTGGTCGTAGCAGAGGTGCGGTTGTGAGGGCGTGTTTTAATGTGTTGAAAGAGCATTGAGCGGCTTCATCCCAGAAAAAAGGGACATCTTTCTTTAGTAAATGAATAAATCCCTTGGTGATTTCAGCATAGTTGGTGATGAAGCGTCGTAAGAAGTTTGCCTTGCCTTGTAGACTCTGAAGTTGTAGGATTGTCCGTGGGGGGGCAACTGGATTATTGCCTCCACCTTAAGAGGATCGACCATGATCCCTGTTGTTGATACGATGAAACCTAACAATCGTCCTGATGTTATGTAGAAGCTGCACTTGTTTGGATTTAAGCAAATCCTAAAGTAGGGACAACGTTTGAATAATAGTCTAAGGTGTGTGGGATGATCCATTTGCTTGTGAGAGCGTGATGCTAAATCATCTAGATAGGCCTCGACTGTATGCTTGAGGTCATGAAAAGCAAAAGACATGGCCCACTGGAATGTGGCTCCAACATTTTTAAGGCCAAAAGGCATCTTTCTATATGCGAATGTACCCCACGGACAAATAAATGTTATTTTATGTTGGTCTTCGGATTTGATTTCGATTTGATTATATCCTGAAAAATTGTCCATGAAAGAAAAGGCTTCACAACCAGCACATTTATCAATGATCTGGTCAATGAATGGTGTTGGAAAATTATCTTTGGGACATGCCTTGTTCAAATCATGGAAATCGGTACATACACGAATCGTGCCTTATTTTTTATTGACCATCACAGGATTTGACACCCATTGAGTCAAATGGATAGGATAAATAAAACCTGCCTTTAGCAATTTCTCAACCTCAATCTTGATGGCTGCTACTTTCTTGGGATTGAATGGACGAAGTTTTTTTCGAACTGGCTTGGCATCAGGATATGTTGTGATTTCATGTTCAACTATTTTCGGATCGATACCTGGCATTTCCTCATAAGACCAAGAAAAAACGTCGCAGAATTCTTTGAAAAGATCCGTGTAAATTTGAATCTTTTCGGGGGAAAAATCCACTCCGACAAAGACATTCTCCATGAAGCCAGGGTTTTGGGAGATGTTGATCGGTATAGTTTCAACGATAGTATCCATATTTCCCTCAACATAAATTTCTCGTGTAGCTAAGATATTAATAGGACATGGCTGATCTCCTGTCATGGTAATGGTGAATTCTCCTACTTCGATTCGGCTTAAATTTGGGAGAAAATATGATCTGTGATGAAGATCCTCCCAAGGTTTGTCGGGACTAGTCATTGCTTTGATTACTTCTTCATTATAAGGCAAGACTAAGTGTAGCAAATCGACGTTAGCGAGAGAACCCTGAGCCCAAATAGGCTCTAGAAGTGGATCTAACTCTTGTGCAGAAGTCGGATCAGGGTTAGCAGAAGCTTGCTGGACTAAAGAGTACACTACCTCAGTGGAAGACAAGGGCATGGAAATGCCTGAGTGCCCTGTCTCATCCATTGTGGCTGATGGGGAAGGAAGAATCCAAGGATCCTCAAAGTAAGTTGTGCAGAACGATGAAACTTGAAAAATATCAACCTTATGGTGATTAGATACAAATTTGATATCATCGTGAGGAGGTGGGAAATCAAAGGTACCCATCAAGGATGGGCACAGACCAACTCCTACGTTAATGACACCTAGTTGAGGATTATCAATCATCAGGACCGTGGATGCCCCCAAAGCTGGGTTAGGTCTAGAGAAAGATAGTTGATCAATGGTCACTATATGACCCTCGTGTGGAAACAACAATACTTGGAAAACTGTAGCAACCAAAACTTGCATAGCATAAGTCCAACTCCATCCTAACAAGAGATTATAGTTGAGGGGAGCATCGACTACCTCTACTTCGACACACACAGTTTTCCCTCCTAACTGCACAGGGAAAGAAGGAATGATGCCATGTGGTCGTAATGAATGACCGTCAAAGGAAATGAGGAGAATAGGTGATGAAGACAAAATAGGATGGCCAATGGCCTTCCAGCATGCTAACGACATAACGCATGTCGAGGCGCCCTCGTCGACCACTGTGTGGAATATATTTCGAGTAAAAAATTTCGTGGGATGAGCCACTACTATCTGAAACACTACGTGGTAAGGCAGATGAGGTTTTAAGTCAGTTGTATCTAACATGATGGTGCCCGGATTACAAGTCTCGGTCGAGACCAAAGAGGTTAACAAGGCTTTCCTCTGAGTAGGGTAACTTTGGAGGACCTCCAAAGCGGACATCGTGCAAGGGGTTTGTGATAAATCCTCCACCATAGAGTAATTCTGGGCGGCCCTTGCGCTTGGGTTGTGAGAAGTTTTTTTAAATTCACCCTTTGGAATGAATGTCATTGTTTCTCCCAATGTCTTCTCAATCTATAGAGGAAGAGATGGGAGATAAGCTTCTTTACCCTTCTCAGAAGCGCTTGGTTTACTATAGTCATGTTCTCTAGTCATTATGAAAGCATCACCCCTAACCATATATAGGTTCGCAGATGAGGGATTGTTTGGAGGAGGGCAGGTTTCTTGGCTTCCCCCTTCTGTGCTTGTAGAGGCTTGAGTTAGATTTTCCCCATGTTGAAAGGGATTAGTCAACACTACTTGCTATTGTTGTGTGACAAACTTTTGAGCCTCTGCAAGTCGAGGACAAAGATGGGTCAGGTGGTCTTCCATGCACAAGTTCCATGGATACCTCACCTTCTATTTTTCCATGTTGTCCCCGCCAAGATTATCAGGGTTTTTTATCCCCCTTACCCTTCTTTCGTTGTTTTTTCTTCCCTTCAGGCTGTTGGGTGGCCTTTGGGTTAGTTGAATGCACGGTGTGTACTTCCGATGTTTGGGTAGGGGGAGCAGCCAAAGCAGTAGTTTGGCTGGATGTTGTGTGTTGTATGAATAACAGTTGCAACTATTTTGTCAATTTCTCAGTGGGCTTGGTTTGTGCTGAAACAACAATACCATCGGCATGTGGTCCAACTCTCTGTCTAGTTTTATCCAGTATCAAATGTGGCACATCTGGAAAGATGGTGTATAATAAACCAGACTGAGAATAGATGAGCTCAAACTATTGAGCCGTCATGATGGCATTTTTTTCGGAGAAAACTCTGGATGTTGCAACGTCTTTGGATAAATGTGGGACAAAAGACTTAAGGAACCACTCAAGCAGGAATGCTGGTGGGACTAGTACTTTGATTAGACTCTTTTGACATCTCCACTCTCGGATATGATCAGAGATATGGTCCGTTGTTGTCTGTTCGAAATTGGCGAGCAACTCTGTGCCAACATCGTATCTCAGAGGTAACTGGAAATGGTTAAGGAAGGCCATTGCCAGTTCACCAAAAGAAGAGTATCTTGAGTGATTGAGCTCGATGTACCATTTCGTGACACTCCCAATAAGAGTATGTTGAAACAATCACAACTGTACAGAGTCATATTTCAATGAGTTAGATGAGCACCAAAGATGAAAGGTAGTCACATGATCACCTGGATCTTCATTAGGCTTGGCCTCGAACTTTGGGATGTCCGAAGGAAACTTCGTCGACATAGGAGGCCAATGTGGATCGTGACAAATAGGATCATTTAACAACCTTGTCAAATATGGCAAGTCTAAAGTCGTCAGGAATGGTAGTTTGAGTTGTTGCTGATAACCTGGGAAAAAGGGGCCTGGAGTTTGACTGGCACCAGGTTGCCAGGAAAAGTTTGGGTGCTGGTCTGTATTCTGGTACAAACCATGGCCCTGACCAGCGTAAGGATTTTTCATCTGTGGAGACATCATCGACTGATTTCCCAAAAAGGACATAGAGCGTTGGGCATGCATTGTATTCGGAGGACTTTGGGAAGGATTACCCCATGCCGGTCCTACGGGGAGAGGCATAGAAGTCTGTCCGGGGTTCCATTGACTGTTGAAAGAATTACCCCAGAACAAAATTTTAGAGGAGGGAACAGATCCTTGTCCTGAATTCCAAGGTTCTACTATGTGTGCCCCCTGTGAAGGAATAATACCCTATGTAGGAGTAGATTGTCCAAAAATGGGGTTGCCCCCAAATGGGAAAGCGACTGATAAGAAAGTGTTGTTACCAAACGTTATGTTCCAAGAAAACGGTGTTGAACCTACAGACATACTGTGCGAAGGGGGTCCCTGACTCCCTGCTCCAAATAAACTAGTGTGTGTAGGCTGCCCAACGGACTGCTGATGCGAACCACCAAGCGAAGGGGACGAAGGAGGAATATTACCTCCTACATAAGGAAAAGAATTAAAAGAGATAGGAGTTCCCCCAAGGTGACCTTGCAGAGGAGCGCTAGAGCTCCCTGCCCCCAGACCCAAAGTCTGTAAAGTGGAGTAGGTTAGTACAAGACTTGTTCCCGAACTAGGCATACCGTATGAAAACGGAGGGCCTGTCGCACTAGGTGTGAAGGGGGTTGTGGCCTCCGCCATAGATGGGTTTAGTCCACTGTGTGACATAGTTGTGGCTGAGACCATGGTGGCTCAGACCGATGATGGTAAGTTAGGAGATGATTCTCCTGTGGTGGCAACTGTGATGGGAATTGAAGAATTCTCAGAAAGAGTAACAACATTTGTTTCCATTGCTGTGTGAGGCACTGTCTGGCGTTCGTGAAATTGGATTGGTACAATAAACGGTGTGAAGATATCAGTGGTTGGGGTTTCAACCGAGCCAAGAGTGGCTGCTTCAAGGTTCAAAATGGTTGATTCCTCTGAGAATTGTTAGGGCACAAAGGTTTGTAACCCGGTCGCTTCAAAAGACCCTTGTTGGTCTAGATTCCGCCTTAAAGGTGGCGGGGGTGGCTCCAGTGTAACTGGCGGCAGGCCAAGAAGCCTTTGTGACTGGTGGAGCTCAGGATCCTCCACTATGTGAGAATATCCAAGACACGCTAAGGTATTCTAAACATTCAAAAGTAACACACACTAAAAATAATCCCCTAAGTGATAAGACAAGCAATCACTAAACTTATTTTGAAGAACAATTACAACAACCAACACTAGAGCAACTTACCAGTGCAAGTGCAACTTGAACACGGAATCACCCTCTGAATATACTCTGCAAAGCATGGCCTGATGTCTTTCCTAGGTACTGCGGTATACCCCCGCAGTCACCTGTGTATGTCCCTAAAAATATTGGCAACTAGGTTGCCAGCACGCGAACAGTCACCAGGTGGGTACAGTCAAAAGTCGGGTAGACCACAATGAGAAGGGTATCGAGCTTGAAACCTTTCAAGGGAATCGAGATAAAATAGTCTGGAAGACAACTGAGGACCTCGAATAGATTCGAGACCCATGAAGCCCCATGGTAAATGCAAATGACAAAATCCCAAAACAATCCCTCTATATGTGTTCTCCACTACGATTGGTTCGGCTTTGGAGGGGTTATCTCCGCTACCTTTCCGCACGTGACCTTGTGTTTATCCCCTGTGTTAGAGGGGGGTCTAGGATAAATTCCACGAAACTGGACTTAGACACTCCCTATCTCAGACTCTAATGTTTGTTTTTGAATGGCCCTGAAGAGTGTCCTCTCCAGCCTAATCCAAGGCCCTAGTCCTGAACTAGTTTGTGAACCCTACAAACATAAAAGTCTAGTAGATTTTAAAATTAGCGTTGCTTTTATGGATTTATCTTACGTCAAGGGGTATGAGGGTGAAACTGATGATGTGTAAAAGAAGAAAGAAAAAATGAATGAAAAAGATGGAAACAAAAAACTTTTACGAAATGAAAAATTTCAACAACTTTTCACAAAGAAATATTTTTTTAATTTTTTCTAAGATTTTGGATAGCAAACTAACAGGAATTTTGCTCGACTACAAGCTAATTATCATCTAAGTGCATTGCAAAAAGTTACAAAATAAAAGACTTTTCCCTAGCTAATGATGCAGAGACACATTCTTTAACCAAAGAAGAAAATGAAAAGAGATTTATTTATTTATTTATATGCTAGTAAAGAAAGAAAGGGAAAATACCGACAAGCAAAAAAACCAAGAAAAAAAATTCTGGATTAAAGCGTAGATCTCAAAGAATCAGATTGAAGAATCACACAAAGGAAACTGAACAAACAATGACTCTCATGCTTGTCTAAAAACCATAAAACAATTTTTTTTATATATTTTTCTGTCAACTATTAACTGAGAAAAAGCAGACTAAGGGTAAGATGAATCCTAAGCTACTGACTATTCAAACATAGATTCAAACACTTGAGAGAAATACTTCTTATCAAATGAGGGGATGACTGCCCCACCCTGAACACAAAGTAGCCTATACAGGCACGTGAATATCACTCAAACAACACGCGTGCAAACGCGTGCTGAACAGAGATAGAGAGCTTGTACACGTAGGCTGACCTTGTATAGGCCGCATGTATATCTAAATTCTAAGGAGAAAATATGAAACAGGCAGTCTAGAACAGGAAGAGGCCTCTGGTATTGATAACTAGGGTCATTTGCAGACTTGGATACTCCTTCTAACAAAAAAAACAAATAATGGCAGGAAAAATAATAAGGCAAAAAAATCAATCTGAGATAGGATTGAAATTCCACCAATTCCACCAATTCCAATAGGGGGAATGCCTATCGACGTAATTAATTATTGCAAGAAATATCAACTTGGACATTTTGGTCTAGACAAAATTCAAATCATGAAAAACATTAACCTAGAATTAATTATTGCAAGAAATACCAACTTGGACATTTGGGTCTGGACAAAAATCCAATCGACAAAAACATTAACTTTTGGGTATTTAGGTCTCTGAAATTCTTATTGGGAAAGGATGATGCCCAAAAGAGGGAGGGCGATGTTGGTCATCACCTCCTACCCGTTTCTATTGGTTCTAAATATGGAAAGGGGATCTCCCCCCCCTGCCCCTCCCCCCATTTCACACCTATTAAAAGGGGTGGCATGAGGTGGGAAAGGGGTGAGGGTGCTTTTCGACATCTTCTTCCCCTTCCACTCCTCCACACCACCTTTATTTTATATCTTTTTCTTTGATTCATGTGTTTTTTAAATTTATATTTAATTTTTTTTGTTTTTACGTTTTGTTTGTTTAATGTTTATTTTTATTTAATTAATTGTTTTATTTTTTTTCTATTTTTATTTATGCTTATGCTTTTTTAAATTGTTTTTTTAACATTTTTTTTGTTTAAATTTAAAATTTGTTTTTTTTAATGTTTTTTCTGTTTTCAAGTTTTATGGTTTATATTATAATTTTTTTTTTTCAATTTTTAATTTAAGGTTTCGTTTTAAAATAATTAAATTTTGTTTTTAATGTTTAATGTTTTATTTTTTATTTTTTTTAATGTTTTGATTTTTTATTTGATTTTTAAACATTTAAAAAAAAAATAATAATTTTCTATAATAAAAAAGTGTGAATTTTCATTTAAAAAAACATGTATGTACATTAAATAAGGTGATTTTTCATTTTAAAAAGGTTTTTTTTTATTAAAAATATTTTTTTTCTTTAAAAGCGTGTTTTTTTCCCTTAAAAAAATTAAAAAGAAAAATGTGTGTTTTTTTTTTTTTTATTTTAATAAAAAAATTAACAGTTATGTATAGTTTTTCTTTTCAATTAATTTTTTAATGTAAACTAAGAAAAATAAATAAATTGATTAATAAATAAAATACCACTTTTTATTTATTTATAAGCCAATTTGAAGTTCTTTGTTCATGATTGTACTAGTGATATGGGCCATTACTTCAATTAAGTTGAAATTTTAATTCCAAAAATAAAAAGGGTGCTCTTAGTAACATCACTTTTTGATTTGAGGATCAATTTTCTGCAATGGTATTGGTTGTTAAGGTAATCATTTTAAGGAAGTCACAATTTTAACTATTCTGCAGAAAAGGGGTGCTACTAGTAGCACTATGTTTTGAAACTAGGGTAAAAATAGCCACTAAATGTGACCTCTAAAAAAATAGAACTTTAAAGAATTCTCATTAAGTTGACAACTTTGTTTTTAGCTCTTTAGAACTTTATTAAATTTAACAATATTTAATTTTAATTTTTTTTTTTCTAATTTATATGAGAGTGAGGGAAGATGATATGAAAAACCTATTATGTTTTCTCTATTATCTTCCTCCACCCCACCCTATTATTTTTTCTCTATTATCTTTTCCCACGCCACCCTCATATAATTTTCTATTAATTTAATTTAATATATCAATTTAGTTTAGAATTTATTAATATTAAAATATATTTTTCTCTTAAATCTTCCTTAATGTTTTAATATATTTATTTATTCTTCCTCTATTAACATAGTTACCAACTTAACAAGAACTCTACATAGTTCCCATTTTTTGGGAGGTCAAGGTTTTTACCCTGTTTTAAAAATGGTGCTATCGGTAGCACCCCCCTCCATTTTTAGGTGGTTTTTTTATATTTTAATTTTTCTGATACATAAGGTTTCCACTTTGTTTTTTTAAATGCTCTTTTTTTCATTTATTTTCAAATTGTTCAATTTTTATTCATTTTCTCTTTTTTTTCAACAATGTTTTTTCATCTATTTTCAATATTATTTATTTATTTATTATTCAATGGTGTTTTTAATCATATTTCCATGCTTCATCCAATATTAAAAATGTTGTACACCATTTATTTTTTTGAAATTAAGAATTTTCATATAATTATCTGTCCTTAATTAATTTATGGTTCCATACATTTTAAATATAGTGGAAAATATTATTTTTAACACATTTTTTTTACCTTCAATACATAGAAAATAATTGTATTAAAATAATACTATTTTAAAATATTAAAAAAAAAGATATAATTCATTTTTTTTT
>JZKD02S1866450.1:0-22102 GCA_000966675.3 Picea glauca
AGATGAGGAACCATTTGTTAGCTATATCAATAGCCTGAGATATGAAATCCAGGATAAAATAAACATGATGAAAATAAGGACAATGGAGGACGCTTATTAGATTGTGCTGAAAGAAGAGGAGAAATTGGCCAGAAAGAAGATTCAACGAAGAAAAGGTAGAATTTTAAACAGAAGTAAGGGAATTTCCCATGACAAGGCACATAAACCCAAAGGTGACACTGAGAAACCACATAGTCACTCTGAAAGAGGAGGAAGTTCTCAAGGGAGACAGAGTGGTGGTAGAAACTCTTTTCCTCAAGGAAGAGGAAGAGGTAGAGGAGGAGAGGTGAATTTTTATGCATGTGGAAAGACATGACACATGTCTTGGGAATGCCTCGAAAGAAAGAAAGAATGAGGTGAAGCTCACATTTCGGAAGCACAGAAGAAAAATGTTGAGGCATAAGGCGTAGAAGATGGGATATATTTGATGATGAAGAAGGTTCTCTTAAATCTAGAGCTAGAGGTTGGAAAGCAATCTGGAGAAGAGAGAATTCAGAAGTGTTGCAGCCGAAGACTTCACTGCAGAAATGCACAATATTCATAATCATATCAAAGAGTAGTTGAAGAGACACAACAACGAATATAAACACAGAGTTGATCAACATAGGAAGAAAATTCAATTTGAAGTTGGAGATCAAGTTCTATCACATATCAGGAAGGAAATGTTCCCAAGGGGAACATATAACAAACTAAAGTTGAAGAAGATAGGACCGTGCAAAATCCTAAGAAAAATTGATGAGAACGCTTATGAGATAGATCTGCCAGAAGATGTGGGTATATCACCCATATTCAACGTTTCATACTTGTATCCCTATAAGGAATATGGAACTAGAGGATCAGAAGATCAGAAATAGATTTAGTGGGAAAACAATATGCATGTAGCAGAAAATCCGCAGATGGAGAAGATCATAGATCGGTGAATTTGTAAGAAGACTAGGAGAAAAACATATTTTGAGTATTTGATAAAATGGAAAGGACACCCAATAGAAGATGCTAGTTGGGTAAACAAAGTAGATATTCAGAAGCATGGAAGGTCATTGGAGGAGCTCATGGACAGGAGTCCATGAATTTTTATCCATAGGAGTTTGATGTAGGAGCATCACCAACAAAGCGTGAGTGGAGGATAGCTAAGCGCACTAGTGCACATTTTGAAGAAATAATTTTGAATTAAAGGAGGTGTATCACGCAAATGTTCTAGAGGGATTGAAATTTATGAGCATCTTTAATGTTTTGGAGTTGGACGATTGCATGAGATCGTTGGAGGAAGTATTTTTTTTTAGTGAAGCCGTGCATAGTATAGATTCGATGTGTTTGATCTTATCTGTCTATCTCGAATATTTATTGTAATAAATCCTAAGTAGTTGAATGCATTTATTTCGACATGATAGCTCTAGAGTAGTTGGAGGGAAAGGCTCAAAGAGCCCCTCTGGTATAAAGCTTTGTATTATTTCCTAGAAGAAGCTGTTGAAATTATTATTGTAGTTGTTGTAGTTGTATATGATGTAGAAGTTGTTGAAGCTTATCAGAGTGTATGAACACATGTATATTTTAAGTTGAATGAATATAACAGAGAAACATGGTTCCAAATGTCTGGTGTTGTAGTTACCGTGTCTATCTGGATGAATGAATGGTAGGATTTATGTTTACTTGTAATTCTATGTTATTCACTCATTCTTGTTTTTATGAATGCATTTACATGGTTGAATATATGAATCTGTGAAAATTTAGATAAGTTTCAATTGTTTATATTCTACGAGTAGGTGCAAGTGTGCATAGAATCCATAAGGTGTGTGTGACAGAGTCTATTTAGAATCAGAATCTCAAAAGAGATAACATGAACTTTATATGTGAAAAGAGTGCATAGTGTCCTCAAGGTGTGTGTGACAGAGTCCTCTTTGACTCAGAAAGTTTAGGAGAGATAATTTGAAGGTGTGCATAGAATGAAACACACTCGAAGTCATATTGTTTAGGGGGGACAAAAGAGTGTGGAAGGAATGTTACAAGGAGTGCACAGTCATCCTTGAAGATTCAAGATTGAAGGAAGTTTGTCACAAACACATGCAGAGTCTATACTTAGCTAAGTACTGAGAAATCATTCTGGGAAGTTGAGAGTGCTTGGGAGAAGCAAGTCCAAGAAAGGTAACTTGGAGTTTTTCATGTAGAGAGTGCATATTTTCCACAATGATTGCGTGACATAGTATTTTGATTCAAAATCTTAGGAGGAGTAGTGAAATTCATCCACATAGAAGAGAAGGCATGGAGGAGTACCTATTGCAAGGTGTGCACAGGCTGAAATTTGACTAAGTGTCGAAGAGAGCACTCTAAAGAGGAAACAGATCGAGAAAGAACAAAGTTTAGGAGGGAGAGCGATGAAAAATATTCAAAGGGAGGATCCCTTTAAGGTTTCCTAAAATTAACGAGCTAGATCCATCTAGGAGGGATCAAGATCATTCTAGACCGTCAGATTTGGTGAAAGTTGTGTTAGCGTCAGAAGTCACTCCTGGATTGCTTTATAGGAGCAGATCCCAACACCCATCAGTTTTATGTCACGATAAGTGTGTAATGGGTGATCAAATGGGTAGAGACTTGGGAAGATATCACTCTAACTCAGGGGCTAGGTCTGGTATGTAAGGAACAAAGGAGGTCTTGATCTAACTAGTACAGAGGACTACCTCGGGCGGAATTCCTGTCGGGACCTCCATACCTTGCAATTAATGAGTGAGGCGAGGTTTCAAACACCCCGTCTCTTCTTCATTCATTCCAAGAAGGTATCAGGATTGAGATCAAGTCGAACCAGCATCTGGATAACACGATGCCCCCCTTCTGAAACTCAACTCGACACTTTTGGCCCCCTTTGTACAACCTTTTCTACTCCCTCAAGTGACCATGGGTCGTGACCCTACGCTTATCCTCAAAGGTTCTTTTGGCGCTTCAGGGTTTGAGGCTTCGAGATATGAAGCCATTACCCTTAGAAATCTCGAACGATGACATGCCAATGTGATTAGATCTTATGTCGCACATCCCTGGATCGGACGAATGAAATGACGTTGGAGTTTTTGGACCTGTCTCATCACATGGTGCACGCTAGCGCATTTTTACCAGGCCTGTTCCTTTGTGATTGGGTGTTATGACCATGGGCCCGAATCTAAGCGCTTTCGACATTTTGGGGTTCAGGGTTTCGAGATGTGAAATGACGAGGAGCGCTTACCCATCGAACTCTCGAATGTCGACATGACATGACCACACACCATGCGTCCTTTTGGATGGACGGCTAAGACTACGTATTCGGCGCTGACACTATGAAAATCTCGAAGGGCCCCACCCGTGTCTCAGATTATGCACTGCATGTCCTCCTGATCCTTTCAGGATTTCTTGCACCGGGAGTTCACGATGCCCTTCTTCCTCGAAATCCTGATCGACTAAACTGCGAAAGCACGGATGTGCACCGCATGTCCTTCAGATGAACGACTGAGATAGCATTTGTTATTTAAAATGGGGATGCCTTCATTCCCAGGATTTCTTGATGTGACCTGGTGCTAGGACCGGGGCTCAGCTCCAAAGGTGCCTTCAACATTTCGCAGATCGACAATTTCAGCTGCAGTGAATGGGAGGTCCCTTGTCTCCTGAAACGTCGATCCCCGAAATGTCGACTGGCTGCCACCTGTCCCAACTGGATCGGATGACCTAGATTTGTCTTGAAATATGGGTTCTATCTCTTGCGCTAAATCTTGGGCAACTTGGTAGCCCTGAAAACCCGATGACCGTCGATCTTCTCTATTGATGGATCTCGGTCACTGATGACATAACTTCGCCTGCTCGCTTGATTTGTAGCCTGAAATGAGATTTTTTTTGTGTTGCGCTTGGGCACTTCTCGTGCAACCTGCAGAGCTGGACACTCTTGTGCCCAAGACAAGAATGGTTGTTAACATTAGGCTCCATGGGGGATAGAGTCATCCCTGTGATTCTCTAAGAACTCATTCTGCAGCTTCAGTTCCTTGCTGTTGGGTTATGGAGTTAAGCTCAAAACATCCTGCTTCTGAAAATATAGGCCGAAAAGTAAGGAAAAGAAAACAAAGCTACATGCTCAAAGGAGATTATTTATATACATTCCTAATGCTAATAAAATATTTTACATGGGGCTAGGTGAAAGAAGACTTCCACCATAGCCATTAAGTAGCTTCCTGGATAGAATCTCCTTCCTTCTGTCGATGATCACCGGCAGATGGTGTGACCATGACAGCAGAACGGCTACACTCTTCAAATTCTCCTCACAGGCTGAATTTGATATGAAATAAGGTGGCTCCAAAGCATAAAGAACATGCCACTCCATGTATTCGCTGACAGGGTCATAGAATGAGTGGTGAATTTTGGAAAATTGGCGATAGGAAGCCTCCTCTTCTACACAATTGTTCCCATGTGGTTGAATATATCTGACAAGCACAGGTGAGTGGACAACTGGCGTAGGCTCACTGATCTTGGGTGGTGGCTACTTGTTGACTGGCTCTGGATAGGAAAATAAATGTGCGCGTAGCTGCTCTTCTGGTTCTTCCTCGTCTTCTTCGTGCACTTCCCCATCTTGTAAAAAGGGAACGGTCTCCCGATCCTTCCTTTCAATCCCAAATGTAAATACATCATGGGAAATCTCATGAAGGAAGAAAGAACAATCCTCTTCCACAATGGCTTCTTCGTTTAATTCTGAGACATCAGGCTCATCGGGGGAAAATGCTAATGCATCTAAGAAATCTTCGATAATCTCTTCAAAAGAGTTGCTTAGATCATCTACCTTGAATACTGGAAAATCCTCTTCATTGTCATCAGATTCCAATTTTGCATGTTGGGTAGTGAGAGATACCGCCTGCTCCATCAGCTCACTCAAGGCATCTCCTTCCTCCCTGGGATCTTCATCACTTTCATAACCTACCTCTGATGCAAACAAATGGGGAGGAGAAAGGACTGAGTTCTGATCTAGGTCATCAGGATCATCCCCATAGCCTACATCAGAAACAACTTTCTCTTGTATAGAGTTGTGGTATCCCTCACAACAATTATGACAAATTAACTCAGGGGGATACAACTTCTGACAATATGCAGTGAAAGCTACATGGAATCCATTGAGTGAAGAAATTCTAGCAAGGGGTAAAGAATGATAACATTTACGTGCATCCCCTACTAACGAGAACAAGAACATCTTCAGTAATACATCCTCATGATGTATCTCCCACTRACGCATGAGTTCATGAAACTYACTGAGGTGCTGAGWAGGGTTGTCCTCTTCACATTTTCCAAATATGGGCAAATAATTGCCCCATTCATTCAGAGAGGGGACAACGTTAGGAAAACCAGGAATAGCAGAAAAATTAAAAGGAKMAAACCTRCGAGTAAGGATTTTCTCCATATCGAACCAATGGAGTCGCCAATCGATCCTTGAATCATGGAGTCGCCAGGTGAAATATGCGCAACTTCGAATGTGTCTGGTCCTTGTTCACCATCAAAGGCCAGATCCTAACGTTGTTGTTACCCCAGGAAGATTCTCAGGCTGAGAAAGTAGCTGCTGAAACCTTCTCGAGAAAGCTCCTTAGGGTCATCTTTCAGGTGTGCTAACTGTAGCCACAGCTAAAACAGTGATGTGGAAACCTTGGAGTCGCCAGGTGCACAGTAGCAATCTTGAAGGGATCTGATGTCTGATGCACCTTCAAAATTAGAGGCTCAATGTCATTCTGCCCAGGGAAAATATTCAACTTCGTCCCCCACAACGGCGCCATAAATGTTAGCGTCATAAGTCACTCCTGGATTGCTTTGCAGGAGCAGAGCCCAACGCCCATCAGTTTTATGTCATGATAAGTTTGTAATGGGTGATAAAATGGGTAGAGACTCGGGAAGATATCACTCTAACTCAGGGGCCAGGTCTGGTATGTAAATAACAAATGAGGTCTTGATCTAACTTCAGTCAGTGGGTTGATTGTAAAATGGGCAGGTGGAAGACTTGGTGAGAGGAGTAATCAAAACTACCTCGGGAAACATGCCTTTCAGTAGTTTGCAGAATAAAAACTCTAAATGCAAGATCCTCTTGGTTCAGAGTTTCGGGTAACTGAAGGGGTGACTTGAATAGATCCTCCAATTCCAAGTCATTCAGCATTGAGAAAATCACAAGACTGATTAGAGACAATGCGACTGTTACATTGATCCAACCTACATCATCCTATAACAACTACAACTCGACTGGATCCTCCAATTCTGAGCTGTTCTAATACAGTATGAACAAAAACATGGAAAGAAGCTGACATTCATAAGGCAAGAAGTCTCATATGTTAATACATAACCAGAATAACTAGTGCTTCATTAAAGCTTTTACAATCGGGAGCCTTGCTCAACCATCGATCCTTTGAAAAATATCAAATCTAAGTATATATACTCCTAAACATTTTCCCAACAGAGGCCTCCTAGACTTTCGGGATGAGGCGTCTCTTCAATCAAATCTGGCCTGCACTCCTCTGTCATACGCCACCTTAATTCTGCATGGCTCACGCCAGGGGGTAGCTGAGCCCTTAAATGCTGAATTAGCATGCGCAGACTTCCCTGGGGAGTTGAGGACTCGGCATGGATTTTGTGGGAAAAAACCAGTACAAAGGACTACCTCGGGTGGAATTCCTGCTGGGACCTCCATACCTTGCAATTAATGAGTGAGGTGAGGTTTCAACCACCCCCTCTCTTCTTCATTCATTCCAAGCAGGTATCAGGATTGAGATCAAGTCGAACCAACATCTGGAGAACACGGTGCCCCCCTTCTGAAACTCAACTCGACACTTTTGGCCCCCTTTGTAAAGCCTTTTCTACTCCCTCAAGTGACCACGGGCCGTGACCCTACGCTTATCCTCAAAGGTGATTTCGGCGCTTCAGGGTTTGGGGTTTCGAGATATGAAGCCCTTACCCCTAGAACTCTTGAATGCTGACATGCCGATGTGATAGATCTTGCGCCACGCGTCCCTGGATTGGATGACTGAAATGACATAGATGTTTTTGGACCCATCTCATCACATGCTGCGCGCTAGCGCCTTTTTACTAGGCCTGTTACTTTGTGACTGGGCACTATGACTGTGGGCCCGACTCTAGGAACTTTCAACATTTCCAGGTTCGGGGTTTCAAGATGTGAATTGATGAGGAGCACTTACCCCTCGAACTCCTGAATGCTGACATGACATGACTGTGCACCACGCGTCCTTTTGGATGGATGGCTAAGATTATGTCTTCGATGCTGACACTATGAAAATCCCGAAGGGCCCCACCCATGGATCAGATCATGCGCTGCATGTCCTCCTGATCCTCTAGGGATTTATTGCATCGGGAGTTCACAATTCCCTTCTTCCTTGAAATCTCGATCGACTAAACTGCGAAAGCATGGATGTGTGTCGCGTGTCCTTCAGATGAATGACTGAGATAGCATTTTTTATTTAAAAGGGGGCTACCTTCATTCCCAGGCTCACTTGACGTGACCTGGTGCTAGGACCGTGGGCTCAGCTCCAAAGGTGCCTTCGACATTTCGCCGATCGACAATTTCAGCTGCAGTGAATGGGAGGTCCCTTGTCTCCCAAAACGTCGATCCCTGAAATGTCGAATGGCTGCCACCTATCCCAACTGGATCGGACGACCCAGATTTGTCTTGAAATATGGGTGCTATCTCTTGCGCTAAATCTCAGGCAACTTGGTAGCCCTGAAAACCTGATGACCGTCGATCTTCTCTATTGACGGATCTTGGCCGCTGATGACATAACTTCGCCTGCTCGCTTGATTTGTAGCCTGAAATGAGATTTTTTTCGTGTTGTGCTTGGGCGCTTTTTGTGCAACCTGCAGAGTCGAATACTCTTGTGCCCAGGACAAGAATGGTTGTTAACAAGTTGCATGGAGGTTAACTGTGAAGTATTTCGGCTCTTCGTAGTTTGGAGTGTTTAAATTGCTTGTGAAGAAGGGTTGCCAAAGTCGCGAAGTGATCCTAGCCATTGGCTGTGAGGAGGATACTTGGCAGTGGATTAGAAAATCTGGGAGATAGAGGTCAGGAGAAGTTGTGTGTGGAGTAGTTGAAATCTTCGTGAAGTCACAAAATCTGATGTACAACTTGACTGTCATATCCAGGAAGACACGCGGTAGAGATCCACGCATTTAGAAGAAGGTGTTTCGAAAGGAAACAAAGACAAAGGTCACAATATTGTCGAAGCCCGAAGTGGCAAAAAGGAGATGACTCACGGTCATAGTCTATGGTCACATTGGGGAAGAGTCTAGCACGAGGCTAGTACTCACATATTAGTGTCACTAAAGCGCCAGAGAGAAGAGTTGAAGGTAGTTAGAACTTATAGGTGACATCAATGGGACCTGTGTGTCACTTGTTCTGGGTCTATTGAAGACCCGAAGAGCCAATTTGGTTCAAAAAATTTGAATATCCAAGACTTGGAGGTCACAGAATCCCCAGGAGGGAAGGGGTGATGCATCAAGTGGTATCAGAGCTGCAATATGCTTGTGGATAGAAGGTAAAGTAGAGAGGATACAAAGAAGTAAGCTGATTTCATCGAGTGGTATCAGATACATCATCACAATTCTTCCTAGGACACGTGCGGAGCCACCTATAGAAAATCAGTTTATGGAACGAGAAATGAGAGAACTCCGAGCAAGATTGGATGCCATGGAAACAACACAAAGGAGAGCACCTGATGTTGGGGATGCCAATGATGAAGAGAATGAAGAAGTGGAAGTTGAATAATATGTAGTGGAGAATGTTGCAGAAGAATGCTTGTTGAAAGCAGTTGTCAAGTTTCCAGTTAGAGCAAAGATAGACATCCCAATGTATGAAGGTAATCTGGACGTCGAAGAATTTCTTGATTGAATACAAGCAATGGACAAGTATTTATACTATGAATATGTCGATGAGGAGAAAAAGGTGAAACACATTGTTACCAAGTTAAAAGGACATGTAGCGTTGTGGTGGGATGAACTGCAGGCTGATAGAAGAAGCAAAGGAAAACAAAATATTAAGAGTTGGGATAGAATGGTAGCCAAGTTAAAGGATAAATTCATACCCAAGGAATATGAGATAAATCTCTTTAGGAGATTGCAGAACCTGAGATAGAAAGGAATGAAATTCAAAGAGTACACAGAGGATTTCTATAGACTGAACATCAGGGCTGGACAAAGAGAGAGAGATGAGGAAAACGTTTCCAGGTATATCAACGTCCTAAGATATGAAATCCAGGGCGAAATCAACATGATGAAAATAAGGATAGTGGAGGGTGCTTATCATATTGCTTTGAAAGCAGAGGATAAGTTGGCCATAAAGCAGAGTCAGTGAAGTAGAGGTAGAAGTTTAAACATAGGCAAGGGAATTTCCCTTGACAAGGCACAAAATCCCAAAGGTGAGACTGAGAAACCACATAGTCACTCTGAAAGAGGAGGAATTTTCCGAGGGAGACATAGTGGTGGTATAAAATCTTTTCCTTGAGGAAGAGGAAGAGGTAGAGGAGGAGAGGTGAAGTGTTATTCCTATGGAAAGACAAGACACATGTCTTGGGAATTCCCTGAAAGAGTGAAATAAGGAGGTGAAGATCACATTTTAGAAGAGCAGAAGAGAAATGTTGAAGCAGAAGGCACAGAAGATGGGAGATCTTTGATGATGAAGAAGATTCTCTTAAAGCTAGAGCCATAGATTGGAAAGCCAGTGCAGAGGAATAGTTTGTTCAGGACAAATTATAAGACTAAAGAAAGAGTATGCAAGGTGATAATTGACAGTCGAAGAACTGATAATTTAGTATCCATAGAGATGGTGGAGAAATTGGAGCTCGAGAAAAATGCACATCCAAGTCCGTATAGGGTATCATGGCTGCATAAATGTCATCGGGTAACGGTAACTAAACAATGCCTTATTGAATTTAAAATAGGAGGATATGGAGATGAGATTTTGAGTGATGTGATTCCCATGGATGTATGTCATGTTTTTTTGGGAAGACCATGGAAGTATGATAGGAATATCATTCATGATGGGATAAAGAATACTTATACTTTGGAGAAGAATGGTAAGACACACATGTTGTTTCCCATTGAGGATAAGAGAGTGAAGGAAGAAGCTATCACAAGTATACTTCTCATGAGTGGGAAGGAACTTCTGAGTGAAGTTAAGAAGGAATAGGAGATGCAGCTTGTTGTAGTGAGGAAGCCAAAAATTATCCTTACAAGTACTTCTATGGAGGATCTTCCTGAAGAAGATCAGGAGCTGTTGGAGAATTTTGTTGACATAGTAGTGGATGAATTTCCAAACTCATTGCCACCTATTAGAAGTATTAGCCATCACATTGATTTAATATCGGGAGAAAGTTTGTCGAACAAAGTACCATACAGATTGACACCTCAAGGGAATGAGGAGGTAAAGAGACAAGCCCATGATTTTATGTACAAATGTTTGGTCAGAGAAATATTGAGTCCATGTGAAGTACCAACTATGTTGATTCTGAAGAAGGATGGAGGATGGAGATTGTGTACGAACTCAAGATCCATAAACAAGATCACCATTAGGTACATATTTCCATTTCCAAGGATGGATTACTTAATGGATTGTTTAAGTGGAGCGAACTATTTTTCAAAGATAGATTTGAAAAGTGAATATCACCAGATAAGGATGAGAGAAGGTGATGAGTGGAAAACAACCTTCAAGACAAATGAGGGGTTGTATGAATGGGTTGTTATGTCGTTTGGATTAACAAATGCCCCAAGTAATTTTTTATGAGGTTGATGAATGAAGTTTTGAAATATTTTATTGGTAATTTTGTGATTGTATATATGGATGATACACTAGTCTTCAAAAAAACTGAAGAAGAGCATCTGAGGCACTTAACATTAGCGATGAGGAGGTTGCAGCGGGAGAAGTGGCTGATAAATTTAAAGAAATCCTCTTTTATAAAGACATAACTCATTTACTTGGGTTTTGTGATCTCTTTGAATGAACTAAAGATGGATCCTGAGAAGGTGAGAGCAATCAGAGAATGGACATCACCAAGGAGTATATTTGAGGTGAGAAGCTTACATGGATTAGCAAGTTTCTATCGAAAGTTCATTAGACATTTCAGTGACATCAATGCACAAATGATGGATACAGTGAAGAAAATACATAAGTCTTTCAAATTGATAGAAGAGGCCGAGAAAATATTCAATATATTGAAGGAGAAGATAACATAACAACCGATTTTGGTCTTGCCAGATTTCACGAAGACGTTTCAAGTGAGATGTGATGCGAGTGGAGTTGCAATTGGAGTGGTCTTGAGCCAAGATAATAGGCCAGTTTCATATTTCAGTGAGAAGATGAACGATACTAAGAGAAATTACTCCACATATGATAGATTTTTACGCCATAATTCAAGCCTTGAAGAAATGGAGGCACTACCTTGTTGCAAAAGAGTTTTTTTTGTATAGCGATAATCAAGCTTTACAGTTCATAACCAGACAGGAGAAGTTAAATCAAAGACATGCTAAGTGGATAGCGTTTATGAAAAATTTCACTTTTGTCATTAAACATATTTCTGATAATGCTAACAAAGTTGTTGATGCATTAACCATGAGATGTCTAATCCTGTAGGAATTTCAAGTGAAAACCTTGGGGTTTGAACACCTTAAGGAAATGTATTATGATGATCCAGATTTTAAGGAGGCATATGAAGCATGTGAAAATCATGTGCTAAGAGATAGAATTCAGTGGACAAAGTATCTAGTTCAGGATGGGTTGTTGTTTATAGGGTGTCATTTGTGCATACCAAAGTGCTTGATGAGAGAGAATTTGTTGAAGGAAAAGCATAGTGGAGGTCTAGTTGGACATTTCGGCCATGATAAAATGTTTTCACAGGAAAATAGTTCGTACTATTGGCCAGGAATGAGAGAAGACATGAATTTAATTTTGTGAACAGATGCAAGATTTGTCAGTATGAAAAGGGAAAGAAACAAAACACTGGATTGTATCAACCATTGCCTATTCCATAGTGRTGYAGGAGAATCCCTCACGTCAAGCAAGCCAKCGCRGAAGCGGAAGACAGCTGGAAGGCATCCAACACAAATTTTTGAATTTTCCCTTGAAGTTGATGCGYCAAGTATATAAATGAGATCATTTAATGAAGGCTCCTTGGTGTAATGTAATCAGACCTTGAGCGCCCCGCTCTCGTCTGAARTAKATGGAGGCATTTATAGTAGTAAATGTAAGTAGGTAGAATTGAATATTAGATTAGACAGTYTTAGAAGAAAGAGGGAAAATGGATATAGACACCCTCATTGTGCATTGTAACATAATTATGTATAGTGAGAAGAATTCTGAGMATTGAGAAGAGAAGAAGAGAGTTGTGTAGAAACACCCATGTATAGTTATTTGGATTAATAGAAGAAATTGATTCAAGTTCATGGCATYGTGTTTKCTCTCTGTGTATGTATGTTGAATGCTATGCTCATGAGTAATTACTTCCTGTTATGCATTTTCTRTTGTGTTGTGTATATGATTTCATGTGTTGAGATTGAAGTCTGAAAGGAAGTAGAAGAAATGAGTTTCAATTGTTTCTCTATTTGAGCAAGGATTCCTGCAAGGAGTGCAGTTGAAGTCATCCGCAAGGAGTGCATTGACAGAAGGATTGGATAGTTTAACTCTTGTTCTCGTTCACCCAGAAGTGAAATTGGGTTATACGAGCCGTGCAAGGAGTGCACAGGCTAAGGAGAGTCTCAGTTGTGAAACTAAGCGAAGTATTGAAGGACTGTTGTTGCAGGTGTGCATAGAGTCGAAAGAACTCAACACTTAGAGGTGTTTGAGAACTACCGTAGGGAGTGCGTGCAAGGACCCTCTTAGAGGTTGAGGGTGTGAGAAAACTCAGGAGAGATAAGGCTTCTAAGTTTGTCGAAGAGAAGCACAGGAAGTTTGTGCCAGGGAGTGTTTGAACAGGCGCTGCAAAGTTACGCGCAGGAGGACCAGTTGTCATAGAGGAATACTGGGTTCACCCATAGAAGACATCCAAGAGGAAGATAGACGGTTAGGATATTGTGGAGGAGATTGGAAAAATCTCGTCAGCCGTTGGATCTACCAAAGAAGCAGGGGGGTTACGACCGCATTTGGAGTTCAAGCTCTAGGGGTCGTGAGTCGTTGGATCATGGATCGGTTACCCATCAGTCGTCTGATTTGACAGGAGTTGCATAGAGTTTAAACTCTAGCGAGCAGAGTAAGAACCTAAAAGAGGCATTGGGATATCGAGCCATTGGATTTCGGGAAATCGGGATTCATGATAGCAGAAGGTCGGGAACCTCCATAGAGAAAATCCTGGGAAGATCGGGATCGTCCATTTGTGGAGACACATGGAGGACATCGAGGTGTCGGGGGTCGAAAAATTGGAGTTCCTGAGGTCGTGAGAGTCGGGACATCAGGAGTCTTGAAACCCCGACGATTTTAGAGCCGTCCATCTGTTGGGACAGGTGGCAGGGATCGAGAGTCCTTCGACATTTCAGAACTTTAGAAGAAAAGAATTCAAGACCTGTTGAATCCCGAAATGGTGAAAGGATCATAGCCATAGGATCTCAAGGAGGACATGTGTCATGTGGTCATCCAGATCGGGAATCCCGTGGGCAAGTGTTTTCAGCATTTGAAACCCCGTAGCCTTGACGAGGGATAAGACTTCGGCCACGGGGATAATGGTTGTATGGGCCAAGGCCCATAGACAGGAGAGCTAACGCGTAAAGAGCGCGTCGGGATTTGGGGGATCGTGAGTCTTGAGGACGATTGTATTTTGACATTGGAAAGTTCGAAACTCCGATGAGGAATATGACTGTGGTCATATAAGGAGAGGTCACGTGGACCAAGAACTTAGCCTGGAGGGCTAACGGGAATTTGAGTGCATCGGGAAATTGAAGTCAGAAACCTTGACGAGAAGGAATATAAGGCTGCAGTCTTATAGAAAGCGGTCGAGTGGACTAAAGGCTTAGCCAGGTGGGGCTAAGGTAACAAAGGAGCATATCAGGGATCGGGGATCGGTAAAGCAAGTGGTTTGGACATCACAAGTGCTGAAATCCCGATAGGAGGAACCCCGATAACAAAAGGCCCGTGTTGATTTTTAAAAGAAAGAGAGACCTCCGTGAGAGAGTTGTTGTGGGTGGAAAATTCCTGATAGGGGATTAGAATAACCTTTCAGTTCTTCAGGCCGAGGAAGGAGGAAATATTCTGTGAGCGGACGTGCCTAGCGGGCGCGCCTGCGTCAAGTGGTATCAGAGCTTAGAAAATATTCTTTGCTTTCTGTAGCAGGGAGAAGGAGAATACACCATGCAGCTAAGGAGAAGGGATAGACAATCACCCGATCTAGAGGAGGAAAGGGAGATGCCCAGAGGTAGGGGTAGGCAAGTGCAAAATCTAGACATGGAGAGAGAAGTGCGTAATCTTCGTGCCAGAATGGAGGACATGGAGACATCACAAAGGCGCAAAGTTGATGTAGGAGATATCAGTGAGTCTGAAAATGAAGATGATGCTGGACATGGAGGAGAAGAAATCCCAGCGGAGGATGCAACAAATGAGTGCTTACTTAAAGTTATTGCAAGAATGGGTGCAAAGGTAAAAATGGACATCCAAGTTTATGAGGGAAATCTGGATGTAGAAGAGCTTCTAGACTGGATTAGAGCTCTAGCCACTTACTTCGACTATGAAGATATCGAAGAGGACAAGAAAGTCAGGAATGCCATCACGATATTGAAAGGACATGCAGCCTTGTGGTGGGATGAACTGCAGGCTGATAGGCATTGTCAAGGCAAGTAGAAAATTAAGAGCTGGGACAGGATGATCGCAAATATGAAGGCAAAATTTATTCCCAGGGACTATCAAATTTCTCTGTTCAGGAGGATACAGAACCTGAGACAGAAGATGATGACAGTAAAGGAGTATACTGAGGAATTTTACAGGCTAAATATCAGGGCAGGTCATCGTGAAAGTAATGACGAAAAAGTGGCCAGGTATATGAATGGTCTGAGGTATGAGATCCAAGATGAAATGAGCATGGAAACCATCCGAATGGTGGAGGATGATTACCAAATGGATTTAAAGGAGGAAGAGAAGTTGAGCCGAAAGAAGAGTCAAAGAGGCCGAGGCAGAAGTCATCCCAGAGGAAAAGAAGTTGCCTAGGAAAGAACCCAAAAGCCCAAGGATGACTAGAAGAAACCTCAGACTCAGATAGAGAGAGGTGGAAGTTCACAATGAGGACGATACACTGAGCAGAGAGAAAAACATACTGAGCAGATAGGAGGATATGCTGGTAATAATAGGTTTCCTCGTACCAGAGGTAGAGGAAGAGGAAGAGGTGGAGTAATCACATGCTTCACATGTGGAAAGAATGGGCACAAGTCATTCGACTGTCCAGATAAAAAGAAGGATGGAGGAGAAGCTCACATCACCGAGGCACAGAGGAGAGATGTTGAAGCGGAAGATGTAGAAGGTGGAAGGTCATTTATGATGCGTAAGGTTCTCTTAACACCCGAGAGGGAGGTGTAGGGCTCAGCTCAAAGGACCAGACTTTTCAGAACAACTTGCAAGACCAAGGGTTGGGCATGCAAGGTCATTGTGGATAGTGGTAGCACTGACAATCTCGTTTCAACCGAGATGGTAGAAAGTCTGGAACTGGATACGACTGATCATACGAATCCATATAAATTTTCATGGATACAAAAAGGACATCAGGTAAATGTCACCGAACAGTGCTTAGTTGAATTTAAGATAGGGGGATATAATGATAAAATACTATGTGATGTTATTCCTATGGATGTCTGTCATTTATTGTTGGGCAGACCATGGCAATATGACAGGAACGTAATTCATGTTGGGAAGATGAATACGTATACTCTAGAGAAGAATGGGAGGACACACATGTTGCTTCCAATAAAAGATAAGGAGGTAAAACCAGAGGGGAGAAACACATTACTTCTCATGAGTGGGAAGGAACTTCTTACGGAGGTGAAGAAGAAGGAGGATCCGCAATTTTTTGTGGTCAGAAAACCGAGAATTGTTCTGACTAGCACAAGAGTGGATGATTTGCCAGAAGAAGTTCAGGGACTGCTGGAAGAGTTCGTTGATATTGTGGTGGACGAATTACCTCGTTCGTTGCCACCAATGAGGAGTGTGAGTCATCATATAGATATCATACTAGGAGCCAATTTTCCAAACAAAGCTGTGTACAGATTGATGCCGCAAGAGAATGAGGAGGTTAAAGGACAGGTCTAGGAGTTGTTGGACAAAGTTTTAGTCAGGGAAAGCTTGAGTCCGTGTACCGTTCCAACAGTACTCAGTCCAAAGAAAGATGGAGGCTGGAGGATGTGCACTGATTCAAGAGCCATTAACAAAATAACCATCAGGTACAGATTCCCATTGCCAAGAATGGATGATTTAATGGATTGATTAAGTGGAGCATTTTTTTTTTTCAAAGATTGATTTGAAGAGTGGATATCACCAGATTCGCATGAGAGAAGGTGATGAATGGAAAACAACATTCAAGACAAACAAAGGTTTGTATGAATGGCTTGTTATGTCGTTTGTCTTAACAAATGGACCAAGTACCTTTATGAGGTTGATGAATTAAGTCCTGAAGGATTTCATTGGAAAATTTGTTATCGTATATCTGGATGATATACTGATTTTCAGTAAAACAAAGGTTGAACACCTGAAGCATTTAGCCATTGTGATGAAGAGATTACAACAATAGAATTTGTTGATAAACATAAAGAAGTCCTCATTCATGAAGACAAAACTCATTTATTTGGGATTTGTTATTTCGGCAAATGAGTTGAGGATGGATCCAGATAAGGTGGAGGTAATCAAGAATTGGCCATCACCAAGGAACATATTTGAGGTGAGAAGTTTTCATGGTTTGTCTAGTTTCTACCGAAAATTCATTAGGAATTTCAGTGGAATTAGTGCAGCAATGATGGATACAGTGAAGAAAAGAAATAAATATTTTCACTAGACTGAAGAGGCTGAGAAGAGTTTCAATTTGTTGAAACGGAAGATTACGAAACAACCAATTCTAGTGTTGTCGAATTTTCAAAAGACATTTCAGGTAAAATGTGATGCAAGCGGGTTTGCAATAGGAGCAGTCTTAAGTCAAGATGACAGACCGATTGCATATTTCAGTGAGAAGATAAATGAAGCGAAGGTGAAGTATTCCACATATGACAAGGATTTTTATGCCATCATCCAGGCATTGAAGAAATGGAGGCACTATTTGATTCCGAAGGAATTTGTTTTGTATAGTGATAACCATGCATTGCAGTTTGTGACTCAACAGGAAAAGTTGAATCAGAGGCATGTTAAATGGGTTGAATACATGCAAAATTTCACTTTTGTGATAAAACATATTATGGTACTGCTAACAAATTTGTTGATGCTTTGAGCAGGAAGTGTTTGTTGTTGCAGGAGTTCAAAGTCAAGACGCTAGGTTTTGATGATTTCAGAGAAATGTACGCAGATGATCCAGACTTTAAGGAAGTGTATGAAGCAGCTGAGAATCCAGTTCTCATAGATAGCAGTAAATGGGCCGAATACATGATCTAGGAAGGATTGTTGTTTAAGGTCAATCAACTATGTATTCTGAATTGCTCCATGAGGGAGAATCTGTTGAAGGAAAAACATAGTGGAGGATTGGTTGGACACTTCGATCATGATAAGACATTCATGAAGCTGAGAGAGTAATACTTTTGGCCAGGGATGTGAGCAGAGGTCAAGAGGTTTGTATACAGATGCAGGATTTGCCAACATTCAAAGGGAAGGAAGCAGAATGCAGGTTTTTATCAACCATTGCCCATACCTGAGAAGCCGTGGGATCAAATTAGCATGGATTTCGTATTAGGATTGCTAAGGACGCAAAGAGGATTTGATTTGATCTTTGTGGTAGTGGATAGATTTTCCAAGATGGCACATTTTATCCCATGTCAAAAAACCAGTGACGCGACGCACATCGTGAATCTGTTTTTCAAAGAAGTCGTTCGACTTCACGGCTTACCAAGGAGTATTGTTTCGGACAGGGATACTAAGTTCTTAGGACACTTTTGGAGGACATTATGGAAGAATCTGGGCACTAACTTTTTTTTTAGTTTAGCTTATCATCCTCAGAGGGATGGACAAACGGAAGTGGTAAACAAAAGTCTGGGAGACTTGCTGAGGAGCCTGGTGGTGGAGCACCACAACAGTTGGGACAATATATTGTTGCAGGCAGAGTTTGCGTATAATGACTTAGTGAATAGGAGCACAGGCCAGAGTCCATTCCAGATTGTATATGGCATGTAATAGAGAGGAGTTTCTGAATTGAGAGATTCAGAACAGACTACTACTAGGAGCGCTAGTGCAGAAGAATTCACAGAGGCAATGAAAGAAATTCACAGTCGGGTGAAGGAGCGATTGCAAAATTCAAGTCAGGAGTATAAGTGGAGAGAAGATCAGCATAAAAGACAACTTCAATTTGAGTTTGGTGACTTGATTCTAGCGCACTTGAGAAGAGAAAGGTTCCCGAGAGGAACATACAATAAATTGAAAATGAAGAAAATCAGACCATGCAAGGTCTTGAAGAAAATGGGAGAATGCTTATGAGATTGAATTACCCGATGGGGTCGAAATTTCTCCGATATTCAATGTCTCAGATTTATACCCATATAAACTCTAGGAAGTAGGAACAAGTGATGAACAACTAGAGGTTCAGTGGAAAAAACAGATGCCAGTTGCAGAGAAGCCACAGATGGAGCAGATACTGGATAAACGAGTGGGTAAGAAGACCAGAAGGAAAGAATATTTTGAATATTTGGTCAAGTGGAAGGGCCATCTAGTTGAAGATTCCAGCTGGGAGACTGAAGAAGAGATTCTAAAGCATGGACAAACTATGTAGGAGATCATGGACAGAAGCCCATGAAAGTTTTCAAGCGAGGGAGTATGATGCAGGAGCATCCCTCACGTCAAGCGAGCCAGCGTGGAAGCGGAAGACAACTGGAAGGCGTCCAGCACAAATTTTTGAATTTTCCCTTGAATTTGATGCACCAAGTATATAAATGAGATCATTTAATGAAGGCACCTTGGTGTAATGTAATCAGAACTTGAGCGCCCCTCTCTCGTCTGAAGTAGATGGAGGTATTTATTGTAGTAAATATAAGTAGGTAGAATTGAATATTAGATTAGACAGTTTTAGAAGAAAGAGGGAAAATGGATATAGACACCCTCGTTGTGCATTGTAACATAATTCTGGATAGTGAGAAGAATTCTAAGCATTGAGAAGAGAAGAAAAGAGTTGTGTAGAAACACCCATGTATAGTCATTTGGATTAATAGAAGAAATTGATTCAAGTTCATGGCATTGTGTTTTCTCTCTGTGTATGTATGTTGAATGCTATGCTCATGAGTAATTACTTCCTATTATGCATTTGTTTTTGTTCTGTATATATGATTTCATGTGTTGATATTGAAGTCTGAAAGGAAGTAGAAGAAATGAGTTTCAATTGTTTCTCTATCTGAGCAAGGATTCCTGCAAGGAGTGCAGTTGAAGTCGTCCGCAAGGAGTGCATTGACAGAAGGCTTGGATAGTTTAACTCTTGTTCGCGTTCGCCCAGAAGTGAAATTGGGTTATACAAGCTGTGCAAGGAGTGCGTAGGCTAAGGAGAGTCTCAGTTGTGAAACTGAGCGAAGTATTGAAGGACTGCTGTTGCAGGTGTGCGGAGAGTCAAAAGAACTCAACACTTAGAGGTGTTTGAGAACTGTCGCAGGGAGTGCATGCAAGGACCCTCTTAGACATTGAGGGTGTGATAAATCTCAAGAGAGATAAGGCTTCCAATTTCATCGAAGAGAAGCACAGGAAGTTTGTGCCGGGGAGTGTTTGAACAGGCACTGCAAAGTTACACGCAGGAGGACTAGTTGTCATAGAGGAATAATGGGTTCACCCATAGAAGACATGCAAGAGGAAGATAGACGGTTAGGATCTTGTGGAGGAGATTGGAAAAATCTCGCCAGTCGTTGGATCTACCAAAGAAGCAGGGGGGTTACAACCGCATTCAGAGTTCAAGCTCCAGGGGTCGTGAGTCATTGGATCGTGGATCAGTTACCCATCAGCCGTCTGATCTGACAGGAGTTGCATAGAGTTTAAACTTTTGCGATCAGAGTAAGAACCCCAAAGAGGAATCAGGATATCGAGCCGTTGGAGTTTGGGAAATCAGGATTCACGAGAGCAGAAGGTCAGGAACCTCCATATAGAAAATGCCAGGAAGATCGAGACCGTCCATTTGTAGAGACACGTGGCAGACATCGAGGTGTCGGGAGTCGAAAATTTGGAGTTCCTGAGGTCGTGAGAGTCGAGACATCAGGAGTCTCGAAACCCCGATGAGTTCAGAGCCATCCATCTGTTGGGACAGGTGGTAGGGATCAAGATTCCATCGGCATTTCAGAACTTTAAAAGACAAGAATTTGAGACCTTTTGAATCCCGAAATGGCGAAAGGATCATAGCTGTAGGATATCAAGGAGGACACGTGTCGTGTTGCCATCCAGATCGGGAATCCCGTGGGCAAGTGTTTTCAGCATTTGAAACCCCGTATCCCCGACGAGGGATAAGACTGCGGCCACGGGGATAACGGTCGTATGGGCCAAGGCCTATGGCCAGGAGAGCTAACACGTAAAGAGCGCGTCGAGATTCGGGGGATCGTGAGTCTTGAGGACGATTGTATTTTGACATCAAAAAGAGCGAAACTACGATGAGGAATATGACTGCAATCATATAAGGAGAGGTCACGTGGACCAAGAACTTAGCCTGGAGGGCTAACGGGAATTTGAGTGCATCGGGAAATTGAAGTCAGAAACCCCGATGAGAAGGAATATAAGGCTGTGGTCTTATAGAAAGCAGTTGCTCAGACTAAAGTCTTAGCCAGGTGGGACTAAGGTAACAAAGGAGCGTATCGTGGATCGGGGATCAGTAAAGAAAGTGGTTTGGACATCACAAGTGCTGAAATCTTGATAGGAGGAACCCTGATAACAAAAGGCCCGTGTTGATTTTTAAAAGAAAGAGAGACCTTCGTGAGAGAGTTGTTGTGGGTAGAAAATTCCAGATAGGGAATTAGAAGAACCTTTTAGTTCTTCGGGCCGAGGAAGGAGGAAATATCCTGTGAACGGATGTGCCTAGCAGGTGTGCCTATGTCACATAGAGGCCTTGGGATGCAATAAGCATGGATTTCACGTTGGGATTTCCAAGGGCACATGTAACACACCCACGATGGGGTGAAAAAATAAAAAAAAATTGTCCTCCTTACAGGAACATATCCTTTCCCTCTACGATTCCTAATTTGGGAAGTCTGGGACTTATCCCGATCCTTGAGTCAAGGTTCTTTGATTCTCTAAGTCAAACAAGACTTGGATACCTTGATAGTCTCACCTCTTAATAAAAAATAGGCCCTTCCAGCTTTTGGTGTAGGTCTTATGATACCCGCGACCTTCTCCTTCGTGCTTCAGCGAAGTCTCAAATTTGGCGTTAGCCCCTTTCCTCTTGGCCCCTCCTTGGATGTGACCTTGAGCGATGACCTCACAAAAACACACAATTTTCAGTGTAGCCAAAGGCGGTTTGAAACTAAACTACTTTTTGGCCCGCAATTCTCCTCGAGCCTCCACGTGTCCTTTCTTCAAAATTGAGGTTTGGATTGCGTCCCACCCTCAACTTTTTAAAGTTCACACACCTCCAATCCCTGCAATGCTACGAGACCGTCTATATCCTGATATTGAGGGTACTATCTGTTGGACAACTGAGAGGGGGGGGGTGACTCAGTTGTTACCGTGCTTAAAAGATTATGCTTCTTTTAAAATCTTTACAAGGCACTCAATGATGATCAAAATAATGCAGAGAGATAAACAAAAGGCACATTCAACATCATTCACATATATGAGACAGACAGAGACAGATAATTCCTGAGGAAACCCATACATGGTAAAAACCTCCTTTTCTTTATATGATAAGTATTATCTACATTCTTTACATTATCATACATATGAGAACCAACTCATTGTGAGGCTACAACCTCT
>JZKD02S1866450.1:64417-82712 GCA_000966675.3 Picea glauca
ATATGATAAGTATTATCTACATTCTTTACATTATCATACATATGAGCACCAACTCATTGTGAGGATACAACCTCTGTTTTTGCAAGCTGCAACTTGCTGAGAGCATCGACTCTCTATTTTCTCTAGCACCCACTAGAAGGAAGCACCAACCCCCTGGTTTCTCTAGCACCAACTCCCTGGTTTCTCTAGCACCAACTAGAAGGAAGCACCAACTCCCTGTGTTCAAGCACCCACTTGAATCTTTGAGGACACCAGTCCTCCCTAGCACCTCCCAACCACCCTAAATAATAAATTCTTTGTTACTGAAACTTACTACAGCTATATAAAATTATTCAAAGGCTTACCAACCCTGTTGTTGTTCTGTTACGCTGCTCTATCCTGTCTGCATCAGTGCCTTCTGCACACCACTTTCACTTTCTGTTCTTCTGCCTTTTATACTCTCTGCACCATATCCCTTTGATGCAACCTTCCTCTAGCATGCATCTATGCTCCTACGCTCTGCCTCCTTGCTCACACTTGAATTTTCCCCATGACAACAACCCCTATCTCTTCTTTGTTCGGCATTCTTATAGTCTCTGTTGTTTTTGTGCATGCAATATTTGCAATGCCTTTGCATGCTCACTCTACGCCAAATTCCTCCACCTCTCGAGTGCTCTGTGTGATCATCATCATGAATCTTCAGATTCTCTGGAAATTCAACCCATGCATCTATCATCACTAGTTGTTATGCATATATTCCTTACCCTCTCTGGCAGTTCGAGACTCTTTGTCTTCTCTGTGAAAGTCGAGCTCACCTTCTCTGTTTCAGTTACATGCCTCAATCCTCATCTAGTTGTCAATCACCTCCACGAACATATTCATCCCTCTTGAAGATTCCTAGAGGCTCTTCACTTTCTATATCAATCATCCCCAAGTATTTTCGAGTCCTCTGGATGAAAACATCAGTGGTTTCTGGTAGTTATACTATGTCATGATACAGTAGCCCTCCGATCTTGTTCAAATTCACCTGCACCGTTGGATTGATTCCAAGGGATCTTGTATTCATTTTGGCATTTTGGATTTCGGTAGTTCGGCATTCATGTGACCATGTGTCTAGACATTCCCAGACAAGATCCTAGAAATTTTGAGGTGGAGCTCATCTGCACTAGGTCCTTCCTCCACATGACTACACGTGGTGACCACAGGTTGTGATAAAAGGTGTTGCAAACTCATGATCTTCATCGACCCTGATCGACGGTCCATGATCTCGATGAATCAATGGTCCAGATATTTTTGAGATCTTACATCTCACTGTTCCTTAGTTGGAGGTTCTCATCACTCCAAGTTGCGATAGGCAAAGCTCGGAGATGGAGCTCAGATCAACGATCCACATTCTTGGTGATCCGACGGTCTTGATCTTTTCGCGATCTTGCATCTCATTGTTCCTTAGATGGAGGTTATTTTCACTTCAAGTCGCTATCCCCGATACCCCAAAATGGTGTGGGATCAACGGTCCTGATCAGAGCTTCATTCAACGGCTGCGATTGAATCGCAATTTAGCATATCGCGAAATCAACATTCTTGTTGCATTGTTTACTTGCCTCTCCATGTTGTGATCCCCAAAACTCCGATATGGAGTTAGATCAATGGTCCATATCTGAGCTTGATCCGACGGCTCAGATTACATCGCAATTTCTCATATCGTGATATCAGGATTCCTGATGTTAATAATCTTTGACATGTTCAAATCACGATCCTCGAAACTTTGACATGGACTGGAATCAACGGTCTAGATTCAACCTCGATCTGACATCTCAGATTAAGTCGCGATTTTGCATATCGCGATTACGCCCGCTTCTCCTTGTTATACTTTAAAAGGTGTGCAGGTTTTCCTTGATCCAATGATGGTTGGGTCCTACGCTTGGATCTAACGTCTGAGATCTGTCCTCCTGTTCAGCACTCATCTTGTCTATATCCTGATCTGATGGCCCTCGTTCTTTCGAGAATTTTGAATGAGATCCAATGATCAGAAAAACTTCTCGGGCCTTCGATCATTTTATCAATGTTGCATTGCCTTCGATCATTCGATCTTCCTAGACTTATCTTCTATTTTCCTGTTCATCATTGCAGTTGTACTCAAGCCATCATTACTGCTGTACTTGCCATCAATGACAAGCTTACGCTTCCTGTAAAACATACGAAACATCCTCTGTACTATCTCTTCTGATCTTATCGAGGTTTCTCTGCAGCTTCTTCCCAAAATACTTCTGGTGCCCGTATATTACATTCTTCATTGTTGTACTTGCCATCAATGAAAACCTGTTAAACATTTCCAACACTATCTGAACTAACAGTTCAGATATTCCATTTTCAAATCCATGAACCAGATCATCCCCTCAACGAATGTGATCTCCTTTGTGATTCCAGTCTTTAAAATTTTTAAATCTCAAACCCTACTTTCCTCTGTACATCAATATTCCAGAGTTGACGATCTTCAGACATCTGTCCTCCTAAATAAATGACCTTTCTTATACTTCGGGTGTTTGACCTTTCAACTAAATCAATGGTCATGTGTCCCTCTTCTCTATCAATGGTCGAGATCTCCTTCGGGTCTTCGGACTTCTGAGATATCAAATGTCAAACTTCACCCTTTTTCCCAATGGATTTTATCCGAAGGCTATAATCCACTGATGTGTCTCCACTTGATATGACGATCAAGGATTACTTTGGGTATTTACTCAGAGTCCACAGATTTGTGTCACATGTCCTCTAGATCTGATGATCAAAGATTGCTTTGGTTCATTACCCGGAGTTCATAGATTTACCCCACATCTCCTCTAGATCTGACGACTATGAATTACTTAGAGACTTTACCCAGATTCCACAGATTCATGCCATGTCCCTTCTTAATCTGACAGATATGAATTACTTCAGGACTTTATCCGGAGTCCACAGATTCACACCATGTCCCTTCTAGATTAGCCAGTCCAGATTCACTTCAGACGATCTGACACTGGAGATTTACTTTGGACGATCTGACGATTGATATCTACTTTGGATGATGTAAAGATTGAGATTTTCTTCAGATCTCCTACTCTTCATGCTTAGAGAGTCTCAAATATCAACTGAAAAATATCAAATAGATTTCCCTAGAGTCTACGATCTGTCACCACGTGTCCCTATGGATATGGTGGTCCAGATTCACTTCGGGTCTTCGGGGTTCGGAAATCTGAAATTTTAATTGAAAAACCTTGAACATATTCTTCCAAATTTCGCGATCCATCACCATGTATCCCTCTGGATATGGCGGTCCAAATTGACCTCCTGGTGATGGATGACCTCAAATTTCTTCGGGACTTCAGGACTTCGAAACTTTGGTTAGTCCCCTTCTCCTGCATGTGCCAAGTGTTAAGGTTCTTGCACCTTGCTTAGATCATACGGTTGTCGATCCTTGGCATTGTGATCCAATGGCCATTGTCACTCCTCCTAAGCTTCTGAATTACTCCAACTTAGAATATTTTCTAATTGCTCGAAGGATTCGACCTTTTCTCCTCCTACGTTCCTATCTCCTAGATTCTATCTGCACTCCTGAAAACGCTATCTCTTCCAAGCTTGATCTCCTTGAAGATTTTTCCACCCTATGCGCTCCTTGCGTTTCATGGATCACGTCAAACTCAGATCGAAGGTCAACGAATATCGATAGTTCACATAAATTGTAGGGCCCCAACATGTGTACTCTTTACCAAAGATTTCGACCTCTGCAATCTAGAAAGTGCTCACTCGATTCTAGTGTAATCGGGATCGTTGATCTTCCAGCCCATCGATATCAAAGACAAGGGTGAATTACGGGTTGTGAACTAGTGCATCTGCTATTTTCACCTTCGTGCTCTGTAGTGATTCCCCATCGTCAATCTCCATTCATAGATCAATGGTTCATAGAAATTGTGGGGTTCAACTTGACTATTGTGCAATTAGACATCTCAAAGCCTCAAGCTCCAAGGTTCCTAGACCTAGGTCACGTGGATCTTCATATAACGCTTGGTCTATAATCCTCGCTCTTAGTCGGGTTTTTGGTTAAGGGAATATATGCAAGTTTAGAGTCTCCTAGAATACTGGTCTGAAGGGAACACCTTCCCAATTTGCAGAGCTTTAAGCTCTGAATCAAGGAAAAGTAACTTGTGAGGTTACCAAAATAGTAGCTATGCCCAGAGGCTTGCTCTGACTCCAAAACAGTGATGTAAATTCCTGGGGAAAGCGCCTTCGAGTGATTAAACTGGGACGTATGGAAATTCAAGTAGAAATATAGGTTCTCAAGGGAAAGAATGCATACCCATAACTTAATCATTTAATACAGAGAAAGAACCCTTTATAGACATGTAAATACTCGCATGCATCCATTATTTACAATTCAAAGAATAAGGCAAGAAAACACTTATCAGAACCATAGAGTGTGATGCGACTGCTGAAAGGGATGCTCATTTCCACCCAACCATAGACTCAATCACTCCCAATGGATTTATCACGGGCCACCCCCGAGCTTAAGCCACAATGCTTTGAGATTCAATCTCTTACTTCCAGCTCAACGTAAGTTAGGGATGGAGGTTACTCTCCTTCTCCCAATACATAAATAGATAAGGATGAAGGTTACTTTCCTTCTCCTATCTCAATCTCTAATTTCTATGATCATAACTCATTATTCCTCTTTCAGTACTTCCTCGGACCCGAGAGTTTCCGCTCTTGTCTCTGCATTTTTTCCTCGCAGGTATTCCTCTGCCCACAACACTTCCTTTCCTTTTTTAGTCACCAAGGTTGTGTGTGGCTCGAATTCCTAGTCCGTGGTTAGGTTTGGAAGCCTTATAGATGGGTGGTCTGCCCCATCCCCTTATTAACTTTTGAGGAGGTCTTCCCACCTACCATCCCAACTGTAATTCCTTCTTGGGTTAGACTGTTGTTCTGATATAAGCAATTAATTCCATCATGGTACTGGTTCGGTAGAGGTTAACGCAACCATTTCGGGTCCCCTCCACCACCTTTCACAGCATTCATGGTTTTCTCTTAGCAAATCCCCTCTTTCAGCAGTCATGCAACACATAACCATTTTCTATTAAAATAACATTATTTACATGCATCGACCTTTTGTACAAAGGTCCATTAAATCAAACATTCACACTTTTAGGTTTTCCATAGTTCCTTGGCCAATATAGTTATATTTATAGACTGGGGGAAACAAGGTGTTACAATTCCCTCCCCCTTAAAGGAACATCATCCTTGATGTTTAATCTGTCAACATGACATGTATGTATAGGAGTAAAAAAAATCGGATATACCTGTCTCATGGCATCCTGCATTTCTCACGTAGCCTCATCTGGGCCAAAGTGTTTCCACTGCACCATGACATGTGCAATGGTTTGGTTCTTGAGTGAGATTTCCTTCCTGTCTAATATGAATTGGGGTTCTGGTAGGAATTCTCCCTCCCACTGCACTTGGATCACATACTAGTCAATTATATGATTAGCATCATGTACATATTTCTTCAATAATGAAACATGAAAACAATTATGTTCCTTTACAGTGGGAGGAAGTGCTAGCCTANTGCAGAGCTTTAAGCTCTGAATCAAGGAAAAGTAACTTGTGAGGTTACCAAAATAGTAGCTATGCCCAGAGGCTTGCTCTGACTCCAAAACAGTGATGTAAATTCCTGGGGAAAGTGCCTTCGAGTGATTAAACTGGGACGTATGGAAATTCAAGTAGAAATATAGGTTCTCAAGGGAAAGAATGCATACTCATAACTTAATCATTTAATACAGAGAAAGAACCCTTTATAGACATGTAAATACTCGCATGCATCCATTATTTACAATTCAAAGAATAAGGCAAGAAAACACTTATCATAACCATAGAGTGTGATGCGACTGCTGAAAGGGATGCTCATTTCCACCCAACCATAGGCTCAATCACTCCCAATGGATTTATCACGGGCCACCCCCGATCTTAAGCCACAATGCTTTGAGATTCAATCTCTTACTTCCAGCTCAACATAAGTTAGGGATGGAGGTTACTCTCCTTCTCCCAATACATAAATAGATAAGGATGAAGGTTACTTTCCTTCTCCTATCTCAATCTCTAATTTATGTGATCATAACTCATTGTTCCTCTTTCAGTCCTTCCTCGGACCCGAGAGTTTCCACTCTTGTCTCTGCATTTTTTCCTCGCAGGTATTCCTCTGCCCACCACACTTCCTTTCCTTTTTTCGTCACCAAGGTTGTGTGTGGCTCGAATTCCTAGTCCGTGGTTAGATTTGGAAGCCTTATAGATGGGTGGTATTCCCCATCCCCTTATTAACTTTTGAGGAGGTCTTCCCACCTACCATCCCGACTGTAATTCATTCTTGGGTTAGATTGTTGTTTTGATATAAGCAATTAATTCCATCATGGTACTAGTTCGGTAGAGGTTAACGCAACCATTTTGGGTCCCCTCCACCACCTTTCATAGCATTCATGGTTTTCTCTTATCAAATCCCCTCTTTTAGCAGTCACGCAACACATAACCATTTTCTATTAAAATAACATTATTTACATGCATCGACCTTTTGTACAAAGGTCCATTAAATCAAACATTCACACTTTTAGGTTTTCCATAGTTCCTTGGACAATATAGTTATATTTATAGACTGGGGGAAAAAAGGTGTTACAATTCCCTCCCCCTTAAAGGAACATCATCCTCGATGTTTAATCTGTCAACATGACATGTATGTATAAGAGTAAACAAAATCGGATATACCTGTCTCATGGCATCCTGCATTTCCCACGTAGCCTCATCTGGGCCAAAGTGTTTCCACTGCACCTTGACATGTGCAATGGTTCGGTTCTTGAGTGAGCTTTCCTTCCTGTCTAATATGAATTGGGGTTCTGGTAGGAATTCTCCCTCCCGCTGCACTTGGATCACATACTAGTCAATTATATGATTAGCATCATGTACATATTTCTTCAATAATGAAACATGAAAACAATTATGTTCCTTTACAGTGGGAGGAAGTGCTAGCCTATAGGTTACAGGTCCCACTCTATCTAATACTTCAAAGGGTCCACAATACCTAGGTGCCAATTTGGCATAGGCTCCCATTCTCAGGGAACTCTTCCTGGGTCTAACTTTGAGATAGACATGGTCACCAATCTTGAACTCTATGGGAGTTCTCTTTCTGTCGGCGTAACATTTTTGTCTATCTTGAGAAAACTTCATATTTTTTCTTATCTGAACCACTTGTTGTTCCATTTCTTTCATCATGTTAGGTATGATTGTAAGTATGTCCACTGGGTTACTCCGGCTAATTGGAATCATGCACTGTCTACCATAGAGGGATTCAAAAGGGCTCATCTTCAAGGATTCCTGATAACCATTGTTGTAGGCAAACTCTACCAATGGTAGGTAGTCTTACCACTTCTTAGGATGATGAATTACATGCATCCTTAGCATGTCTTCTACTATTTGGTTCACTCTTTATTTATGTCCATCAGTTTGAGCGTGATAAGCTGTGTTGAACAACAATTTTGTCTCAAATCCAACCATTAGGGATTTCTAAAAGCTTGAAGTGAATTTGGTATCTCGGTCAGATACAATTTCCTTGGGCATGCCATGCAATATAAATATATCCCTCATGGAGATTTTGGCAATATTTATGGCCTTGCAAGTTGATTTGACAGGAACGAAATGAGAAGACTTACTCATTTTGTCCACTAAAACCATGATGACATCATATTGCTTGGTCGACTTTGGTAATCCGGTGATGAAATCCATGGAGATGGTTTCCCATTTCCATTCTGGGATCGGTAGGAGTTGTAACAACCCTGTTGGATGTCGATGTTATGCCTTAACTTGTTGGCATTCTAGGCACTTAGCTAAATAGTTAGCTATGTCTTTCTTCAATCCAGGCCAATATAATTGTTTTCTAGTGGTCGTGATCATTTTCTGATATCCTGGGTGACCGGTATATGGTCTCTTATGTAGTTCATCCATTATGAACCTCTTCAAGTCATCAAAGTTTGGAACATACATTATGTTTTTGTAAGTCAAAAGGCCTTCTTCGAGCATCTAGTAGCCTTCATATTTTATCCCTGTAGGATCTTTCCTTGAGTATGAGGTCACGGTCTTGAATAGTGCATCTCTTTCTTGTGCATTCCTGACTCTTTACTTGGCATCCGTTTCACAGGTGTTTACTGTTGCCAGATGAATCATTTTTATACTTATGATAAGGGCATCGACCACCCTATTTTCCTTTCCTTTGATGTGTTTGATTTCGAAATCAAACTCACTAAGGAGAGCCATGATGCCATCCACCTAGCTTTCTTAGCATTGAGTTTTGGTTGAACAAACAGGTGTCTCAATCCACAATGGTCTGTCATAAGCACACATTTCCTACCCAAGAGGTAGTCCCTCCACATTTTTAAAGCATGTAATGGCAACCAACTCTAGGTCATGGGTCACATAATTGATCTCATGCTCATTTAATTTCCTAGACACATAGAAAATTACACATCCCTATTGCATAAGGACTTCTATGAGTCCTTCCTTGTAGGCATTTGTACACACAAGGAAATCATTATCTGGGTTTGCAATCTTTAGCACGGGTGCATGGGTCAGAAGGTATTTCAGTTCCTGAAATCTTTCTTCACATTCTGATGTCCAAATGAATTTAATCCCCTTTTTTTGAAGAGCATTGATTGGACAACCAATCTTAGAAAACCCTTTTATGAACCTTCTATAGTATCCTGCTAAGCCCATGAAAGACCTAATATCGGATACATCCTTCGGGGTAGGCCATTCCATAATAGATTTGATCTTGTCGGGGTCTACTACCACCCCTTCCTTAGATATGACATGGCCTAAGTAATGGAATTTCTTTTGAAAGAAATCACACTTGCTAAACTTAGAGTAGAGTTGATGCTCTCTTAGTACTTGAAGTACGAGTCTAGGATGTTCTTCATGCTCCTTCCTGTTCTTGGAGTAGATTAGGATATCATCAATGAAAACCAATACAAATTTTTCTAGGAATTTGTTGAGTACATTATTCATCAAGCACATAAAAGTGGTGGGGGCATTGGTTAACCCAAATAGCGCCACCATGAATTCATAGTGACCATACCTTGTCCTGAAGGCTGTTTTATGGATGTCTTCATCCTTAATCCGGACTTGGTGGTATCCATACCTTAATTAGATCTTCGAGAATGTGGAATCACCTCTCAATTGGTCGAACAGGTCATTAATTCTTGGTAAGGGGTACTTGTTCTCTATCATTGTATTATTGAGTTGTATGTAATACATGCACAGTCAGAGTGTGCCATCTTTCTTTTTCACAAACAAGATGTGTGATCCCCATGGAGATACACTGGGTCAGATGTAGCCTTTGTCCATCATCTCCTTTATTTGTAGCTTGAGCTCAACCAGCTCTGGCGTGCTCATTCTATATGACATTCTAGATATTGGTACCACTCCTGGTGTAAGTTCTATCGAGAAGTCAATATCCCTTCTTAGAGATAGACCTGGTACCTCTTCTAGGAACACGTCTGTGTATTCTCTTAATATGGGGTGGTACCCTAGGTTTGGTTTGTCATTCTCAATATATTCCAGTACCTGTATGGAATATAAGGAACACCCCTTTCTACAATACTTTTTCATTTGAAGGGATGATATTTGTCTCACTGAGACAGGCTTTTGAATCCCTTGGAGGGTCATTTTTATCCCTTCTTCATTTACACATTCTAAAGTTTTATGATAACAATCCAATTTAGTTATATAAGAATCTAACCAATCCATACCAATCAACAAGTCATAAGATCCAAGGGAAGTATGTTAAGGTTCGCTCAGGTGGGAAATCCACCCATGATGAATTGACAGGCTAGTATGACCTCTGCCACCTTTCTTTTGGTCCCAGTGGCTAATCGCACCAACCACAGTTTAAACATGTCTAATTGGTTGCAGTTTACACTTATCAACAGTTTGAGGGGCCACATAACTCAAATTAGAACTTGGGTCAATTAAAATAGAAACTAGATGGTTGGCGATCATACCTTCCAACTCCACTACTGAAGCTTGGTGGTCGGCTTAATTATTGTCCAAGGCTACATAGATTTGTGGCATGATCCTGGCCACATCATTGATGGTGGTAGCTTTGGATATTGTAGACTCTCTTACTGTTCTATTGTCTGTGTGGGTAGTCCCTCAATCGATGATCTTCTCCACAACCCCAACATTTTAAGGGTTCCTTCTTTAGGTTATCGGTCTTTTATGGGACTGTCTTAATAGTTTTATTTCCACTATGAGAGGGGAAATTTTTCTCATATACACTTCTAGTAGGAAGGATACTTCTAGAATCTTTTCCATGGTTCTTAAATATTGAGGATTTAAACCCATTCTTCTGGAATCCTGAACTACTCCTCTTCTTCTAGTCCTCATGAGGTCTTGTCTTACTCCCAAACTGTTCATAACAATACCTCATCTTCCAGATAGTTTCTTATAAGGTCTTTGGTTCGTCGAACTCAATCCTGTCCTAGTAGGTCTGAGGTAACCCACTAATGAACCGCTGCATTTTTACTTTTTCATATTTTATGTAGGGTACATACCTCAGTAGTTCAAGGAATTTATTGAAAAATTCATTTATGGTGAGCTACCCCATCCTGAGTTCATAGAATTCCTTAGTCTTCCCATCCATGTATTTCTCTGACAGATATTTCTTCCTGAAGTATTTCTCAAATTGTTTCCATGACAAGTCCTTCTCATGGAATCCTTTCACATTCCTAAGGTCTTCCCACCAAATGGAAGCCTTTCCATTCAGGTTAAAGATGGTTATTCGAGCCTTCAAGTTTTTAGAGTAGTCATGGACTCTAAAGTACTTATTTAAACCAGGTAGCCAAACTTCACCCTCTTCTCCCTTCCTAATCTCTCCATCGAAAGAGGGTGGTTTGGATTTCTTGAATTCTTCAGGATCATGATTTTTGGAATGCTTATGCTTCTTTCCTTTCCTTTGAGAATGTGAGCTTTCTCTACTACTAGAAGATCCTTTGGATTTTCCAGCTTCCTTCGGATTGGGCCTTCTTCGAGGTGCTTCTCCCAGTGTGGCCACTTATGGAGTCATGTTTTCGGATATCAGGTGGAATTTGACTTCTCTTCTTATGTCGTCTATCCACATTACTAGTTGTGGGTTCATGTTTTAGTTACCTCTATATGTCGGACAAGCTCTGCAGCAAGACTGCATTAATTTTTGTTTGTTTTTCTTGATCCTTTATCAATCTCTCATTGTCAGCCTTGCAACTCTGTAATTCGGCCCCGAGGCTCCTTACATTTTCAGCCAGATCTGGAGGGGTTTCCACCACCCTCCTTTCGTCAGATTCTTCATCTCTATTGTGGGATCCATCCACCACTTCATGACACGTCACCATCCTTTAGTCTTGAAGTTTTACCGTGATTTACTGACTACTCAAGTGTTAAAAAAAAACACTTATTGTTAGCTAACAGTCTATTAGTTCACGAACAATACACGGTTCAATTTCTTAAATTCACACACACAGTAGAAAGTTTCATTATTTTCTTTAATAAAATTTTTAACTAGAATTTTTAAGAAAGAGGTAAGGTAGAGTGTCACTCTTTTAAAATTACTCCAAATAGAGTTTTTAAGCGACTCGTCCATGAGCCCAAGAAGGCCAAGTGTTGTAACCATGCTCTAATACCAATTTGTAACACATCCACAATGGGGCGAAAAAAAAATTGTCCTCCTTACAGGAACAGACACTTTCCCTCTACGATTCCTAATTTGGGAAGCCCGGGACTCAGCCCGACCCTCCGGTCAAGGTTCTTCGATTATCTAAGTCAAACAAGACTTAGATACCTTGATAGTCTCACCTCTTAATCAAACACAGTCCCTTTTTTCTTCTCGTGCAGGTTCTATGATACCCATGACCTTCTCCTTTGCACTTCAATAAAGTCTTGGAGTTGCTGTTAGCCCCTTTTCTCTTGGCCCCTCCTCGGATGTGACCTTCGGTGATGACCTCATGCAAACACAAAATTGTGGGTGCAACCAAAGGCAGTTTGAAACCAAACTAATTTTTGTCCCACAATTCTCCTCAAGCCTCCATGTGTCCTTTCTCCAAAGTTGAGGTTTGTATTGCATCCCACCCTCACTTTTTTAAAGTTCGCGCACCTCCAATCCCCACAATGATATGGTATNCTGCACTTGGATCACATACTAGTCAATTATATGATTAGCATCATGTACATATTTCTTCAATAATGAAACATGAAAACAATTATGTTCCTTTACAGTGGGAGGAAGTGCTAGCCTATAGGTTACAGGTCCCACTCTATCTAATACTTCAAAGGGTCCACAATACCTAGGTGCCAATTTGGCATAGGCTCCCATTCTCAGGGAACTCTTCCTGGGTCTAACTTTGAGATAGACATGGTCACCAATCTTGAACTCTATGGGAGTTCTCTTTCTGTCGGCGTAACATTTTTGTCTATCTTGAGAAAACTTCATATTTTTTCTTATCTGAACCACTTGTTGTTCCATTTCTTTCATCATGTTAGGTATGATTGTAAGTATGTCCACTGGGTTACTCCGGCTAATTGGAATCATGCACTGTCTACCATAGAGGGATTCAAAAGGGCTCATCTTCAAGGATTCCTGATAACCATTGTTGTAGGCAAACTCTACCAATGGTAGGTAGTCTTACCACTTCTTAGGATGATGAATTACATGCATCCTTAGCATGTCTTCTACTATTTGGTTCACTCTTTATTTATGTCCATCAGTTTGAGCGTGATAAGCTGTGTTGAACAACAATTTTGTCTCAAATCCAACCATTAGGGATTTCTAAAAGCTTGAAGTGAATTTGGTATCTCGGTCAGATACAATTTCCTTGGGCATGCCATGCAATATAAATATATCCCTCATGGAGATTTTGGCAATATTTATGGCCTTGCAAGTTGATTTGACAGGAACGAAATGAGAAGACTTACTCATTTTGTCCACTAAAACCATGATGACATCATATTGCTTGGTCGACTTTGGTAATCCGGTGATGAAATCCATGGAGATGGTTTCCCATTTCCATTCTGGGATCGGTAGGAGTTGTAACAACCCTGTTGGATGTCGATGTTATGCCTTAACTTGTTGGCATTCTAGGCACTTAGCTAAATAGTTAGCTATGTCTTTCTTCAATCCAGGCCAATATAATTGTTTTCTAGTGGTCGTGATCATTTTCTGATATCCTGGGTGACCGGTATATGGTCTCTTATGTAGTTCATCCATTATGAACCTCTTCAAGTCATCAAAGTTTGGAACATACATTATGTTTTTGTAAGTCAAAAGGCCTTCTTCGAGCATCTAGTAGCCTTCATATTTTATCCCTGTAGGATCTTTCCTTGAGTATGAGGTCACGGTCTTGAATAGTGCATCTCTTTCTTGTGCATTCCTGACTCTTTACTTGGCATCCGTTTCACAGGTGTTTACTGTTGCCAGATGAATCATTTTTATACTTATGATAAGGGCATCGACCACCCTATTTTCCTTTCCTTTGATGTGTTTGATTTCGAAATCAAACTCACTAAGGAGAGCCATGATGCCATCCACCTAGCTTTCTTAGCATTGAGTTTTGGTTGAACAAACAGGTGTCTCAATCCACAATGGTCTGTCATAAGCACACATTTCCTACCCAAGAGGTAGTCCCTCCACATTTTTAAAGCATGTAATGGCAACCAACTCTAGGTCATGGGTCACATAATTGATCTCATGCTCATTTAATTTCCTAGACACATAGAAAATTACACATCCCTATTGCATAAGGACTTCTATGAGTCCTTCCTTGTAGGCATTTGTACACACAAGGAAATCATTATCTGGGTTTGCAATCTTTAGCACGGGTGCATGGGTCAGAAGGTATTTCAGTTCCTGAAATCTTTCTTCACATTCTGATGTCCAAATGAATTTAATCCCCTTTTTTTGAAGAGCATTGATTGGACAACCAATCTTAGAAAACCCTTTTATGAACCTTCTATAGTATCCTGCTAAGCCCATGAAAGACCTAATATCGGATACATCCTTCGGGGTAGGCCATTCCATAATAGATTTGATCTTGTCGGGGTCTACTACCACCCCTTCCTTAGATATGACATGGCCTAAGTAATGGAATTTCTTTTGAAAGAAATCACACTTGCTAAACTTAGAGTAGAGTTGATGCTCTCTTAGTACTTGAAGTACGAGTCTAGGATGTTCTTCATGCTCCTTCCTGTTCTTGGAGTAGATTAGGATATCATCAATGAAAACCAATACAAATTTTTCTAGGAATTTGTTGAGTACATTATTCATCAAGCACATAAAAGTGGTGGGGGCATTGGTTAACCCAAATAGCGCCACCATGAATTCATAGTGACCATACCTTGTCCTGAAGGCTGTTTTATGGATGTCTTCATCCTTAATCCGGACTTAGTGGTATCCATACCTTAATTCGATCTTCGAGAATGTGGAAGCACCTCTCAATTGGTCGAACAGGTCATTAATTCTTAGTAAGGAGTACTTGTTCTCTATCGTTGTATTATTGAGTTGTATGTAATACATGCACAGTCAGAGTGTGCCATCTTTCTTTTTCACAAACAAGATGTGCGCTCCCCATGGAGATACACTGGGTCAGATGTAGCCTTTGTCCATCATCTCCTTTATTTGTAGCTTGATCTCAACCAACTCTGGCGTGCTCATTCTATATGGCATTCTAGATATTGGTACCACTCCTGGTGTATGTTCTATCGAGAAGTCAATATCCCTTCTTAGAGCTAGACCTGGTACCTCTTCTAGGAACACGTCCGTGTATTCTCTTAATATGGGGTGGTACCCTAGGTTTGGTTTGTCATTCTCAATATATTCTAGTACCTGTATGGAATATAAGGAACACCCCTTTCTACAATACTTTTTCATTTGAAGGGATGATATTTGTCTCACTGAGACAGGCTTTTGAATCCCTTGGAGGGTCATTTTTATCCCTTCTTCATTTACACATTCTAAAGTTTTATGATAACAATCCAATTTAGTTATATAAGAATCTAACCAATCCATACCAATCAACAAGTCATAAGATCCAAGGGAAGTATGTTAAGGTTCGCTCAGGTGGGAAATCCACCCATGATGAATTGACAGGCTAGTATGACCTCTGCCACCTTTCTTTTGGTCCCAGTGGCTAATCGCACCAACCACAGTTTAAACATGTCTAATTGGTTGCAGTTTACACTTATCAACAGTTTGAGGGGCCACATAACTCAAATTAGAACTTGGGTCAATTAAAATAGAAACTAGATGGTTGGCGATCATACCTTCCAACTCCACTACTGAAGCTTGGTGGTCGGCTTAATTATTGTCCAAGGCTACATAGATTTGTGGCATGATCCTGGCCACATCATTGATGGTGGTAGCTTTGGATATTGTAGACTCTCTTACTGTTCTATTGTCTGTGTGGGTAGTCCCTCAATCGATGATCTTCTCCACAACCCCAACATTTTAAGGGTTCCTTCTTTAGGTTATCGGTCTTTTATGGGACTGTCTTAATAGTTTTATTTCCACTATGAGAGGGGAAATTTTTCTCATATACACTTCTAGTAGGAAGGATACTTCTAGAATCTTTTCCATGGTTCTTAAATATTGAGGATTTAAACCCATTCTTCTGGAATCCTGAACTACTCCTCTTCTTCTAGTCCTCATGAGGTCTTGTCTTACTCCCAAACTGTTCATAACAATACCTCATCTTCCAGATAGTTTCTTATAAGGTCTTTGGTTCGTCGAACTCAATCCTGTCCTAGTAGGTCTGAGGTAACCCACTAATGAACCGCTGCATTTTTACTTTTTCATATTTTATGTAGGGTACATACCTCAGTAGTTCAAGGAATTTATTGAAAAATTCATTTATGGTGAGCTACCCCATCCTGAGTTCATAGAATTCCTTAGTCTTCCCATCCATGTATTTCTCTGACAGATATTTCTTCCTGAAGTATTTCTCAAATTGTTTCCATGACAAGTCCTTCTCATGGAATCCTTTCACATTCCTAAGGTCTTCCCACCAAATGGAAGCCTTTCCATTCAGGTTAAAGATGGTTATTCGAGCCTTCAAGTTTTTAGAGTAGTCATGGACTCTAAAGTACTTATTTAAACCAGGTAGCCAAACTTCACCCTCTTCTCCCTTCCTAATCTCTCCATCGAAAGAGGGTGGTTTGGATTTCTTGAATTCTTCAGGATCATGATTTTTGGAATGCTTATGCTTCTTTCCTTTCCTTTGAGAATGTGAGCTTTCTCTACTACTAGAAGATCCTTTGGATTTTCCAGCTTCCTTCGGATTGGGCCTTCTTCGAGGTGCTTCTCCCAGTGTGGCCACTTATGGAGTCATGTTTTCGGATATCAGGTGGAATTTGACTTCTCTTCTTATGTCGTCTATCCACATTACTAGTTGTGGGTTCATGTTTTAGTTACCTCTATATGTCGGACAAGCTCTGCAGCAAGACTGCATTAATTTTTGTTTGTTTTTCTTGATCCTTTATCAATCTCTCATTGTCAGCCTTGCAACTCTGTAATTCGGCCCCGAGGCTCCTTACATTTTCAGCCAGATCTGGAGGGGTTTCCACCACCCTCCTTTCGTCAGATTCTTCATCTCTATTGTGGGATCCATCCACCACTTCATGACACGTCACCATCCTTTAGTCTTGAAGTTTTACCGTGATTTACTGACTACTCAAGTGTTAAAAAAAAACACTTATTGTTAGCTAACAGTCTATTAGTTCACGAACAATACACGGTTCAATTTCTTAAATTCACACACACAGTAGAAAGTTTCATTATTTTCTTTAATAAAATTTTTAACTAGAATTTTTAAGAAAGAGGTAAGGTAGAGTGTCACTCTTTTAAAATTACTCCAAATAGAGTTTTTAAGCGACTCGTCCATGAGCCCAAGAAGGCCAAGTGTTGTAACCATGCTCTAATACCAATTTGTAACACATCCACAATGGGGCGAAAAAAAAATTGTCCTCCTTACAGGAACAGACACTTTCCCTCTACGATTCCTAATTTGGGAAGCCCGGGACTCAGCCCGACCCTCCGGTCAAGGTTCTTCGATTATCTAAGTCAAACAAGACTTAGATACCTTGATAGTCTCACCTCTTAATCAAACACAGTCCCTTTTTTCTTCTCGTGCAGGTTCTATGATACCCATGACCTTCTCCTTTGCACTTCAATAAAGTCTTGGAGTTGCTGTTAGCCCCTTTTCTCTTGGCCCCTCCTCGGATGTGACCTTCGGTGATGACCTCATGCAAACACAAAATTGTGGGTGCAACCAAAGGCAGTTTGAAACCAAACTAATTTTTGTCCCACAATTCTCCTCAAGCCTCCATGTGTCCTTTCTCCAAAGTTGAGGTTTGTATTGCATCCCACCCTCACTTTTTTAAAGTTCGCGCACCTCCAATCCCCACAATGATATGGTATTGTCGATCTCCTGATATTGACGGTACTGTCTGAACTAATAGTTCAGATATTCCCTTTTAAAATCCACGGACCATATCTGCACCTCCGAAATAAACATATGTGATCCCCTTCATGATTCTGAACTTCAGACTTTTCAAATCTCAAATTATGCTTTCCTCCATACATCAATCTTCTGAAGTTGACGATTTGCAGACACCTGTCCTCCTAAATCAATGACCCTGCTTCTACTTCAAGTGTTTGACCATTCAATTATATCAACGGTCCTATGGCCCTCTTCTCGATCAATGGTCGAGATCTCCTTCGGGTCTCTAGACTTCTAAGATCTCAAATCTCAAATTTCACCCCTTTTCCCAATGGATTTTATCTGAAGGCTATAATCCATTGACGCGTGTCCACTTGATCTAACGATCAAGGATTACTTTAGGTCTTTACCCGAAGTCCACATATTTGTGCCACCTGTCCTTTGGATCTGACGATCGAGGATTTCTTCGGGTCTTTACCCAGAGTTCACAAATTTACACCACGTCTCCTCTAGATATGACGACTATGAATTACTTCGGGACTTTACCTAGAGTCCATAGATTCATGCCACATCCCTTCTTAATCTGATGGATATGAATTATTTCGAGACTTTATATGGAGTCCACAGATTCATGCCACGTCCCTTTTGGATCAAACGGTCCAGATTCACTTCGGACGATCCGACATTGGAGATTTACTTTGAATGATATGACAACTAAGATCAAATTCAGACGATTTGATGATTGATATTTTATTCAGCTCTCTGGGTCTTTTGTTGGCAAATGTCTAACA
>JZKD02S1866461.1:0-55651 GCA_000966675.3 Picea glauca
CTTGCTGAAATTTACAAACTCACATGTAAGATATAATTCCACAATGGGGAATTATGCCTTACTTATATTAGACTTGACCAATCAACAAAGGTGTCTACTGGCTTAAGAGGGCCGACCTCTCTAAGTCACTTTATAATTTATTATTATTATTATTATAATTAATATTAACAATATTAATTATCTTTTACATTTATTATTAATCACATTAAGGTGGGGCTGACCTGTACCCTTTATATAACAATTAGGGTTACAGGTAGGTCTAACTCTTGAACAACATATAGCAAAGGATCTGATACACCCACTAGGGGCACATCCATAGGGATGTCATAGCTCTGGCTCACTATATTACATAGATGAACCAGATCTACACACGTTCACATGTGCTCATCCACAGACACGTCCACTCTACAGATCTCCATTCCCACTGCCTCACACAGGAGAATCATCTGGAGTTTTCTCGTCAACTCTACTGCTCAGAGGAGGCTAACACATCATATTCATTTTTGTTCACATGACGATGCGCCCAACACTTTTGGGATTTCACACGTTCACCGTGTGCTCAACCACTTGCATGTCCAACTCATTAGATCGCTTTTCCTTACTGGATAATCATCTAGAGTTCTTCTCACTCTCTTCATGGAGGAGGTCATCTCTACATTCCTAGCTCTGTCTCAGGAAGGAAGCACTAACCCTTCTTAGGGGCTTTCTCTCAGGTTTGTAAGCTAAGAGAAAGGCTTCACATAGCTGCAATGATCCACTAACCCTTCTTAGGGGCTTTCTCACATGTTTGTAAGCTGAAGAATGTCTCACATAACTGCATTCATCAACACTCCCTCTGAGCTAGGGAGGCATTTTCCATCAGGTCAAGTCTCTCACGGAAATACTCAAACTTTGTCCTGGAAAGTGGTTTAGTGAAGACATCTGCAATTTTTTTCATGAGTAGATAGGTATTGTACGTGTATTGTCTTCCTCTGCACCATGTCTCTGATATAGTGATACTTGATTTCAATGTGTTTCGATTTGTCATGAAACACTAGGTTCTCGGAGAGCTTTACAAAACTATGGTTGTCACAATGAATAGTCGTCGGATTCATTTCTTGATCGAACAAGTCTGTCAAAAGTTTGTGAAGCCATATAGCTTCACGAACTGCCACACTCAGTGAAATGTACTCTGCCTCTGCTGTACTTAAGGCTACAAAGCTTTGTTTTCTGCTACACCTGCAAACCATGGCCGATCCTAAGGTGAAGCAGCAACTTGAAGTGCTCTTTCTGTCTACTGCACTTCCTGCCCAATCTACATCGACATATCCTTCCAAGCTTAAGTCTACATTGGTTGCATATCTCGGGCCATAACCAATTGTGCCTTGTAAGTATCTCAATACATGTTTTGCAGCTATCCAATGTGTTTGTTTTGGTTGGCTCATAAAATGGCTAAGCACATTTACTGCATAGCAAATGTCTGGTCTGGTGTTAACCAAATACATCAAAGATCCAACAAGCTGTCGATATAAATGTGGATCTATGTCTCCTGAATTAGTGTCACTAATTTTCTTTAAATCCATTACCATTGGAGTAGGCATGGATTTGCAATCTGTCACTTTGAACTTCTTTAGTACCTCCATAGTATATTTTCCTTGACTTAGGAAAATATCATCTTTTCTCTGCCATACTTCTAGTCCCAAGAAATAATGCATTAGGCCCAAATCTTTCATTTCAAATTTGGCAGTCAGGGCTTGTTTGCATTTTGCAATGAGTCTTTCTAAACCGATGAGGAAAAGTTCATCCACATATAGGACTAAGATCAAGCACTCATTGCCATCAATGTGATAATACAAGTTTGGGTTAGTTGTACTTTTGTTGAACCCCAAACTCATCAGAAATCCATCCATTTTCTCGTACCAAGCACATGGTGCTTGTTTTAAGCCATATAGGGCTTTCTTCAATCTGCATACATGAGATTTTTCATTGTGCATAACGAAACCTTCTGAATGCTCAATATAAACTTATTCCTCAATTTTTCCATTGAGAAAAGTTGTCTTTACATCCATCTAATGTAGCTTGAAACCCATGGAAGCAGCTAGTGCAATGATAGATCAGATGAAGGTATATCTGGCTATTGGTGCAAAGGTCTCGTCACAGTCAACTCCCTCTATTTGTGAAAACCCTCTAGCCACGAATATTGCTTTGTATTTTTCAATGCTTCCATCGACAACATTCTTGATTTTGTAAATCCATTTGGAGGTCACTACAGACTTTCCCTCTGGTCTTGGAAAAACATCCCATACATAATTTTTTAATATAGATTGGTACTCTTCAGTCATGGCATCTTGCCAAAATTGTTCACATGCAGCTTCTCCATGACAGGATGGCTCTGAATCAATAATGTGGGACATGGATGAAAGGTAGCTTGAGAATCTCTTTGGTCTCTTGCTTTCTCTGATTGCTCCTTGTGGAGATTTATGTCCTTCTGCTTCTTCTAAGGTTTTTCGAGCCCAAGGAGGTCTCTTATGTCCATCTGTGACATTTCGGGGTAGGTTGCTTGGGGCATTAGAATCTGCTGGAGCAACTGGAGTTGTTGACTCATCTGTAATGATATCTGTCTCCCTCTGAACTATTGAAGGGGGAGAAGGTATTGTTTCGCTATCAATTTCCATTTGAGCCTCTCTGGATTTCTGAAAGGCTACTTCTTCTTCAAAGGTAACATCTCTGCTTACTTCAATTTGTCTCTGACCTGGGATGTAGATTCAATATGCTTTTGAGGATTCAATGTATCCTACAAATGTACCCTTTCTTCCTGAAGGTTCTAGATTGGATCTCTTTTCTTTAGGTACATGAAGGTACACTAGACATCCAAATATTCTGAAGTGTCTGATCTCAGGTTTTACTTTGGTGAAAGATTCTTCTAGAGTAATATTCTTCAGGATCTGATGAGGACTACGGTTTTGAACATATACTACTGTCATACATGCTTCTTCCCATAGAGTCGTAGGTAGACTCTGCTCATGTATCATTACTTTAGTTGCCTCAATGGTAGTTCTGTTTTTCCTTTCAACAACCCCATTTTGTTGAAGGTTGTAAGGAACTGTGAACTCCCTCTTGATTCCTGCTTCAACACAAATACTGTTAAATTCTTTTGAGGTGTATTCACCTCCATTGTTTGATCTTAATACTTTGATTTTTCTTCCGGTTAGGTTTTCAACCTAAGCTTTGAATTCTTGAAATTATGCAAGGACTCCATCCTTGTTCTTTAGAAAGTAAATTCAAATTTTCTTGGAGTGATCATCTATGAAGAGTACATAGTATAAGTTTCCATTTAAGGATGCAACAGTCACTGGACCACATACATCTGAATGTATCAAGTACAAGATTTCCTTGGATTTATTGTCACTGCTAGAAAAGGATCCTTTAACATTTTTTCCAAGGGCACAACCTTTGCAAACACCTTTATGTTGGATTTGGATCTCTGGTAGATCTGTTACCATTTTCCCAAGAGCTGGAAGAGCTCTATAATGAATGTGAGCAAGTCTTCTATGCCATAACTCACTCAAGCTGATAGTGTCATGTAGTAAGGCTTGAACTGGTTTGATGGTCAACTTGTACAAGTTGTTTTCTTTGACACCAATTACTTTGGAAGAGCTTATATGAGATTCTTTGTAGCATGCAAGGACTCTTCCTAATTCTGAGAAAGTAATTTTGTAACCTTTGTCTTCCAAGGCCGAAATAGAGAGAAGGTTTCTCTTCATTCCGGGTACATATAGAACTTCCTCTAGTTTAAGCCGCATATCTGAATCTAGTTAGAAGGTGGAAGTTCCAACTCCTCTTACATTATATCTGGCATCATCTCCAATAACAACATGTAGATGTGTCTCTTTCTCAATGAAGTGTGTTAGATGATTTATAATACCGATCATGTTCTTGGAGGCACCACTATCAACTAACCAAGTATTTTCATTTATAGGAACCATACCTGAGAGTGTTGAGATGTTGATGTCTTCATTGTTTTGGAGTCTTGTGCTAAGCTTGCTTCCCATCACGATTTTGCTCATCTTCACAAACCCTTGTAAATTATGCTAGAAAACCTAACAGCTAGGTTAGGCTAGCACTTTTAGGTTTTGTTGGTCTTATGACTACATAAGCCTTGATAAACATGGTAGCCTTGGTAAGCTGAGGAGCTTCTTCAAGAAGTTTGCAGAAATGCGCTTTAGGATTTTCTGCAGAATTTTGGCGAAACCCTAGAAACCCTTAGGGCCAAAAATTCAAAATGCCCGAAATTTTGATTTGAGACTTGCTGGAGGTGCGCTAAAAGAGGTTGTACCCTTTTATGTCTTTTTTAGCTCAAGCGTCCAAGTTTTGAGTGTTGAAAGTTGTCAGGAGAGGAGGTCATACAAAATTTCTGGAAACCCTAGGAGGGTCGTACGGTTTCTCCAGATGAGTGAGAGAAAGGGATGGAAAATGCTTGTGCAATGGGATCTTCAAGACCTATGCTATGATACCATGTTGATTTTTCAATCAGCCAGGTTAAGCATGAAGTTCATTCCATTTTAGCATTTAACTTAACCATAGACAATAATGTTGCAGAAACCAAGATCACAAGAAGAAACACCATGCATAAGAACACAAGAAGTATCCTAGGAAACCCTTCTCAACAAGGGAAGAAAACCTAGCCAAATCCTTTGCTATATTCTTAAAGAGAAATACCTTCACCACAGGAAAGACCTAGCACATAAGAGGGTTCTCAAACCCTAGAAGACTAGTGCCCAAGAAAGGTGCGCACTTTTCCCAAGTAAATGTACTTGCTAAAATTTCCAAACTCACATGTAAGATATAATTCCACAATGGGGAATCATGCCTTACTTATATTAGAATTGACCAATCAACAAAGGCGTCTATTGGCTCAACATGACCGACCTCTCTAAGTCACTTTATAATTTATTATTATTATTATTATTATAATTAATATTAACAATATTAATTATCTTTTACTTTTATTATTAATCACATTAAGGTGGGGCCGACCTGTACCCTTTATATTACAATTAGGGTTACAGGCAGGTCCGACTCTTGAACAACATATAGCAAAGGATCGGATACACCCACTAGGGGCACATCCATAGGGATGTCATAGCTCTGGCTCACTGCATTACACAGATAAACCAGATCTACACACATTCACCTATGCTCATCCACAGGCACGCCCACTCTACAGATCTCCATTCCCACTACCTCACACAGGAGAATCATCTGGAGTTTTCTCGTCAACTCTGCTACTCATAGGAGGCTAATGTATCATCTTCATTTATGTTCACATGACGATGCGCCCAACGCTTTTGGGATTTCACACGTTCACATTGTGCTCAGCCACATGCACGTCCAACTCATCAGATCACTTTTTCTACTGGATAATCATCTGGAGTTCTTCTCACTCTCTTCATGGAGGAGGTCATCTCTACGTTCCTAGCTTCGTCTCAGGCAGGAACCACAAACCCTTCTTAGGGTATTTCTCTCAGGTTTGTAAGCTGAGAGAAAGGCTTCACATAGCTGCAATGATCCACACCTCACAAGTTTGTAAGCTGGAGAATGTCTCACATAACTGCATTCTCACATAGCGACATACATCAACAGTATTCTTGGTGACATTCTTGGTGGTATTCTTGGTAAGTGCAATTGCAACTACTACAACTGAGTATTTTTCTTGTTATGTGGCTTTGGGACTTTCTGTCTGGTGAGCTATCTTTGGAGAAAGATACGCTCTTTTGGTTATCTATTGGTTCCAGTGCTAATTCCAGAATCATTCTATCTAGAAAAGGTTATGGTGCTCAGGGGTGGATGTGTTCCTATGGTTGGGTGACAATAGTAATATTGTCTATGGTAAAACAAGCACATCGAATATTTTACACTACATGGCACACACATTCAAGAGGATGAGGCATTGACATAGGATGGCGAAGCAGCACTGGGCACTAGGAGGAAGGGAACTTAATCCTATGAGCACTGAGACCATGCAGAATATTATAGGATGGTGATCACTTGGATTGAGGGTGTCTTGCTTGGAGGACACTCTACTTAGACTTTGTTATGGACTTGAGACACACATGCAGAGGAGTGTTGGAGCTTGTCTTGGAAAGCACACAACCTTTTGATGAGGAGTGTTGGAGCTTGTATTGGAAATCACACAACCTTTTGATGAGGAGTGTTGGAGCTTAGGATCTTGTCTTAGATAACATGCAATCTTGTGATGAGAAGTGCTTGACATGTGGAGCCTTAGCTTGGAGACTGCACCACTTAGGATGTGGAGTCCAACCATGTAGTGACAAGTGTATACCTTGAGAGCACTCCTCATGTGATCATATTCTAGTGACTAGAATAGGTTGCTTGTGGACTTAGTCTACTTTATATTGTTGTCCTACCCCACCTATATTATACAATGGGAGGAGAGTGTCTTTGTTTTTAAGAACTTAGTGACTAAATCATTTGTATCTACTTGATGTTATTATTTTGTGCTTATGTGATGTAAGAGTTGAAATGTTTAGGTGAAGACTTTCTACACCAAGGCTTGTGTGAGATAAACTCTAGAGAATACTTGGAGTGCTAGGGTCAAAGTCTTGGTGTGAGAAAGAGTTAAGGTTTGTGGCATGAAACCCTAGAGAAGGCTTGAAGTGCTTGATGATAGTGGAACTTGTGTGATACATGTTTGTGAATTTCCTTGAATACTTGTGTGTTGCAAGTGGGAGATCCAAGGATGGACTTGTTGGTGTGATGATAGCTTATTGTGGAGCATTTAGTGAATTTAGGAGATCTTGGTGAGATGCCTTTCCAATGCATGGTATTGATGGTTAGGTTTTGTTGTTGATGGTGGATGCCCTAGCTAGAGTTTGGTAGAAATTGGAGTGTCTTCTCTCGAATGAGATGAAAGGACATGTTCTACTAGCTTTAGGATGAATTGAGATATTGTATTGTATCTTCATTATGATGTAATATGAAGTGTATCATTGTTGTCCAAATATGTATGTTGAAAGTACAAAAAGGCATACTCATGTTCTCATTTTTATGAGTGGTTTCTTTGTTGTTTATATATGTTCATTTATTGGGATAGCTTAGCCGATGTCTTATGTGATTTAGCGTGCTAAGAAGAAACTAGAAATAAAATTTATTGCTATAATAAATCTACTATAACTAAAATAATTTTCAAATTTGGTTGATGAAGGGGATTGTGCGGTAGGGGTTGTGAATCTTCTCTCCTTCAAATACACGTTCTAAGTGTTTGTTTTCTTTAAAGCGCCTAGTGATTTGATTGGAAAAAAGTGAGGCGTAGTGTTGTTGTAATTAATATATATTATTTATCCATAAGGATTAAATTTATATGAAATAGATCCAAGGAACCTCAAGTAAACGAAGTGAAATTTATGAAGTGTTTTAAAGTGCAGATTTTTGAAATATGCACATGGTATTAGAGTTGGTTTTGTTTGAGATTACTCTCTTGGTGAAGAGGGAGTTGGATATTTTAGTTACGATGTACTCGACTTGTGATAAGTTGTTGGGTGTGAAACCTTGGTGTGCTTAGGAGAAGCACTTGAACCGTATAAGGGTGATATACTTGATTTGCTTCTAATTTTTCCTTAAGGTGTGCTTAATATTTGCAGGAATGACTACTCTTGGTCTTGCAAAGTGTGATAGGTTGGAAGGTGCTTCCAATTTTACGCATTGGAATTACATGCTACAAATGCTATTGGAATAGGTTGAGATTTGGGAGAATGTTGAGAAGTTGATTGTCTCTCCTACCAATTCAAAACAATTGTCCAAGTATAATAAAAAGGACTCCAAGGCATAGAGAATCATTCTTGATTCAATGAATGATCATTTGATCACTCACATTGTAGAGAAGAAGATTGTCAATGAGATGTATGATGCTTCAATTGCATTGTACCAGAGTGTGCACATCTCTAGGAAAACATTCTTGATAAAGAAGCTCTCGACCATCCACATGAATGACACAAGTTCAATGACTATCTACTTGAGTAGGATGATAGAGTTGATAGATTAGTTGGCTTCCATAGGGGAAAAGGTGGAGGATGAGGAGTCGGTGCCCATTTCTTTGAATGAGTTTACTTCACTTTGGAAACCTTTTGTACAGGGTATTTGTGCTCGTGAGAAGCTACCATCTTTGAAAATATTTGGGACAACTTTATGCAGGAACATACAAGGTTAGAATCTAGTTCAACAAGACAAAGTGAAGTAGAATACCTAACCCTCATCAAGGGGATGAGAAAAGGAAGCAAGCAAGATCCCAGGAAGGGTAAGAATGGAGAATCAATCCAAGGTAAGAAGGATTTGAGCCATGTAAGGTGTTTTAGGTGTCACCGCTGTTAGCGCTAGAAGTTGACTCTTGCTGCTAAAGAATCAAGCCTAGCACACCTTGAGTTAATTGGGTTTAAAGAAAACAATTATAGAGAGGTGGGGGAATCACACTCTTGATCTCAATGTAGCTTGATGAATGAGCTATTAAAACCACTTCCCTATGTGCAACAGATCAGGTAAATAAAACTTCAGTTTGAGTAAAAAGAGAGTATGTGATATGATTAAGGAGAATTAAATGGAACAAGACTGACAATAATCAAAGAACATATTTTCTTTAATATACTGGACTAGTAGAAGAATAAACCTACACTCAAAAATCCTTTCTGAACAAGATTTAAAAGACTCAAACACACATGTGGCAAAGATTTCACTATACAAAATAGAGAAACCTTTTCAGCACATACATACAGTCATATGAGCATATAACATTAATGATATGTTCAAGATGAGGAAATAGAAGTGATAAACAAAGATGAGAGATACACACCAACCATTGACTTTATTAACAACTTAAATCTTTACATAGGTAGGACGGATCAAAATAGTCTTATAATTAGAACCTTTAAGCCCAAAACAGGGATCCCCCCCGTTCTTTTTCTACTTCATCCAATATATAGTGTTTTACATTGGTTACATGTATTTATGGTCAACCTGATAGTCAAGGACACATAAAAACTAATCCCTACAAGTGTCCAGGGTGAATTTATGCCTCTACCTACTGATATACAAAATAATAAATAGTTTACAAAAAGGATCCTATAATTAAGGCAATGACCTTGCATAGAAAAATCTCTTTGGTTGACTTGCTTTGCACCTGGATGATTACGATGCATCTTCCTCTTTATCATTCCAAGATCTTCCTGATCTTCAATGATCTACTCGAATCAAGACTTTGACAACTCAACAATGATAACCGATCTGTAGAATCATCGTATCCCAAGATAGACTGTAGATCCACAAAAAGGGTATCTTACTCCAGCTAATGATCCATAAAGTACTTACCTTGTTTACAACCTTTCTCCATTATGAAAAGATGAATGTGTGTCATATTTGTTGCAAAATCGGCTGCTACAGGAGTTCATGTAGCGCCAATATTTTTCTGTGTATGAGACTGCGGGAACTTCCTGTAGCGCCATACAAAAAAACAGTTTTGAACATTTTTAACGCCTTTCCTTGCCCAGGTTATAACCAATCATAACAAAAAGAGGAATGGTACCTTAAATACAAGGAAACACAAATGTTCTTCCATAATCAATCATCTTTCAGTCATAATTTAGTATTTTCATTGAAGGTGAAATTCTCAAACTGCAAATTCTTCTTGAAAAACTGATGTAGCTGCTTCTACCAACAAATCCAAATTGTTCCTTCTTGTTTGCTTGGTTTGAGAACGAGTTTGTATTCTGTTGAGATTATACCCTTCAGATCTGATCGTAGGGTTTGGGCCTTTCTTATCCCTTTTACTCTGTTTTCTTGCAGAAGCACTGTCTTTTCATGTGGGAGTCTTTTTGTTTCATGTCAAACCTCCCTTCTTATACTTATCCCTCTTAGGCTTAGTTACAAGAATTTTCTTGCTTGTTGATGGCTCCTCTTTTGGGTTTGCAGAGTCTTCATCAATAATGATAACCTTATCTTTAATGGCAGGGTTATACATTGCTTTGGATTTCAACCTGAATTTATTTCAAGGCCTAGTGCTCCTTTTTCTTATCAAAATTTTATATCTAGAAGCATCATCTTCAGAGGAGATTGAGCTAGGAGGAATGATCTTTGTGGAAGATCTTTAGGCTGTACATGATCTAAAAATTCTTCTGTTATTTCAAGTTCTTGATCTTCCTTCAATACCCTAGGTTTTTCCAAACTTTTGGTCTTTTTAGAATAAGTCTTTTGGGCATATGGAAATGGATGCTTACCTCCACCTAGGATATGAGAAGACCCTTCATCTTCTTGTAGGTTGGTTGGGGTAGGTTTCATTGGCTCGTCTGAAATCTTTAAACATGAATTTATTTTACCCTTCCTTGGAATGACTGGTTGACTTGCACTGGGTGAAGCTTCTTGATTAGGCTCAACAATTTTATCATGCAACTGTGTGGCAGGAGGATGTACTTCTTTCTCAAACCCTGTTTGGATCAAGAATCGATCCCATGTCCTCTGTAATTTTCCCAGATCGACTTTAATAAGTATCTTAATTAATCCCTGACGATAAATTCCATGAGGAAGGGTCTTAGGTTTTGCTTGAATTTTCATGGCCATCTTATTTAGATCTCTTAAGAAGTAATATGGTAGACTCATCCTTTTGATTCCTGACAAATGAAGAAGGAATTGGAGATGAAACAAAAACACAATAGAATAACGCCCTTCACATGTGATGTATATTTTAAGCATAAGCGAGGCCTCCATCCATTTATCAACGATCCAATCCCTAGGAATACCCTTGGCCCAATTGGGATCTCTATGTTCATGTTTAAAGAATTGATTTACATCCCCTCCTGTAATTAATTTGTTTTTGAACCATTTTTCTCCATCGACAGGGAGGTTACAAGTTGCTGCTATGGACTCTTTGCTGCAGAAAAGGGATATGCCTACTGTGTTGAGAAGGATAGGGGATTTGCTGGATCTACGGATGAAAATTCAAATTTGACCAGCTGTAGTGTGAAACTAGATTAATGAATAATGCACCAGATTTAAAAGAACTGTTTTTTGAATAAAAACCCCATCCGCATGACATCCTGGACAAGAGACACGTACAGGTGAAACGACCCCCACCTTAGCATGTTGTGACTGGAGATTGGGTACTTGATAACTGCTTTGAATATTTCATTCATCCAGGTAGGACGATCCACGTCCTCAAATTCACTCCAACCATATGCATGATGATGAAACATGGACAGGTGGAAGTTCCTATAGCGCCCAACAAAACTTTGTCCTTTTGCATTTTTTGGATGGATTTGACTTGAATCGATAGCTTTCTAATTTGGTTAATCATGAAGCATAGATCATGACATGACATATGACTCCAATGAAAAGATTTAAAGCTAATTATGTCATCAGGCAATTATACAAACATGTGCATAACTTCCTCTATACCCCTTTTACAAGACTAAGTCTACCTCATTTCTCTCAATCTAGCATTATTTTGATCCTCATAATAAATCTATTGAACCTTTAACAATCTAATGATAAGGATTTTAAACTTATAGACAAAATTGTAATGAAGAATAAAAAGGAGTGAGAGATAAAAAGTGTAGAACATAATAGGTTATAACAACCGTATCAAACATATGCCAGCCATTGTCCAAAGAAGAAGAACAAGAAGGCCAAGAAATAGGGACAGGTTGTAGGGAGTGCAAAGATTATAGGTTATTGAGTGGATGCGTTAGCATCCAAGCTTGAAGCCACCTTCTCCACGGTCTATTGTTTTATCTACGAACACTATTTCGGGTGTTGGGTGGTATTTGAATAGTGGGACATCGAAACATATGACTTATGACAATAAGATATCCAATAGGTTTCAAAAGCAAGAGGGAGAAATGTGCATGGAGTTGGGTGATGATACCAGTTATCCTGTGTAATGATTGGGCTCCATTTTCTTCTATAAGACATCGAATGATGTTCTTGAGTTGAATGATGTTTTGTTTACTCCTAGTTTGAAGAGAACCTTCTTTCAGTTTCTTATATGACAACATTTGAGTGTATAGTTTCCTTTGAAAATCAACAATTCAAAATCAAAGATTGTAGTATGGCAAGTTTGAGAACTTTGGCTAGAGGTGTCTAAGATTGTGTCCTTCATAGGTTACTTCTTGATTCAATGGCTTTAGTGCATGATAGTGGGAAGTCGATTGAGCCTTCTAGTTTTGAGGAGGCATTTGCAAAACATGAATGGTGGGATGACACGACAGAGGAGTATAACTCCATCCTAAAAAATGATGCTTGGGAGATTGTACTAAGACCCGTGGGGAAATCAATGATTGATTCCATATGGTTGTACAAGATCAAACATGTGGCTGATGGGAGTATTCAAAAAATATAAAGCAAGGTTTGTTGCAAGAGGTTTTTCAAATAAAGAGAAAATCAATTATGGTGAAACGTTTTCTCAAGTTGCCAGGTATGCTTCTATCCAAACCATTCTTGCATTAGCATGATACTATTATGAAACCTCATTCTATTGCTTAATCTTGTAGATACTTTATTTGAGGAGCTTATTTGTTAGGTTATAATGAACATTATGACGCATGGTTAAGAGATGATGTTATGGACTCATTATTCCTTGATGATTCATTGAGTTATTCCCTTTAATGATAATCGAAAAGTTAGAATACATTATGGTTCATGATTTGAAAAAATATTATGATGTTTCTTGGAAATCTAATCTTGCATGGGTTATGTTTCTCGAGACCCATAGTTGCATGGGTCGAATGATGGGAGCAACCGAGACGGATGTTAATTAAATTGTGGAAATCATGCCCAAGGGAAGGGACTCCTGCTCAATGAGGATGGCCAACCGAGACCTAGTGCCTAGCAAGTCCGGGAAGGGGAATATTGACTAAAAAATACTTCCTAATTTTATTTGGGATAAAAATTCTAAGAGGGATAAGCTTTATTTCACCTTTTACCCATTTTATGACACTTGTATTTATGCTCTTAAGCCTAATTTCACCCCAAGTGTATTCAAGAAGGGGGAATGGGAAGGTCAAGAGATTTTATGGAGAGGGAGTTGTTACCTTGTGATAAAATGGAAAAGAGAAGCTTGCCTTATGTGAGGGGGCTATATTTTGTGTGGGTGATACCTTAAGAAAGAGAACTATTAGATTTGTGCAATGCATGAAAGTACTCTGATAATTGCTCCAACTTTGTTTGAGTGGGTTGTTGAAGCTAGGGGTAAACCTAACCGCTGGTAGTACTAATGCCCATTGTTGATCTTGACAATTTTTTTGGAGCCCTTAGGACTCCACAACTAGAAGTGTTAGAAGCTAGAGTGGCTTTTATCCACAATTGGAGACATCAATGATTGATTCCATATCAATGATTGATTCCATATGGTTGTACAAGATCAAGCATGTGGCTGATGGGAGTATTCAAAAAATATGAAGCAAGGTTTGTTGAAGAGGGTTCTCACATAAAGAGAAAATCAATTATGGTGAAACGTTTGCTCAAGTTGCTAGGTATGCTTCTATCCAAACCATTCTTGCATTAGCATGATACTATTATGAAACCTTGTTCTATTGATTAATGTTGTAGATACTTTATTTGAGGAGCTTATTTGTTAGGTTATAATGAACATTATGACAGATGGTTAAGAGATGATGTTATGGACTCATTATTCCTTGATGATTCATTGAGTTATTCCCTTTAATGATAATTAAAAAGTTAGAATACATTATGGTTCATGATTTGAAAAAATATTATGATGTTTCTTGGAAATCTAATCTTGCATGGGTTATGTTTCTCGAGACCCACAATTACCTGGTTCAGATGATGGGATCAACCTAGATGGATGTTAATTAAATTGTGGAAATCATGCCCAAGGGAAGGGACTCCTACTCAATGAGGATGGCCAACCGAGACCTAGTGACTAGCAAGCCTGTGAAGGGGAATATTGACTCAAAAATACTTCCTAATTTTATTTGGGATAAAAATCCTAAGAGGGATGAGCTTTATTTCACCTTTTACCCATTTTATGACACTTGTATTTATGCTCTTATAATTTCACCCCAAGTGTATTCAAGAAGGGGGAATGGGAAGGTCAAGAGATTTGTTGGAGAGGGAGTTGTTACCTTGTGATAAAATGGAAAAGAGAAGCTTGCCTTATGTGAGGGAGCTATATTTTGTGAGTGATGCCTTAAGAAAGAGAACTATTAGATTTGTGCATTGCATGAAAGTAGTCAGATAATTGCTCGAACTTTGTCTGAGTGGGTTGTTGAAGCTAGGGGTGAACCTAACCGCTGGTAGTACTAATGCCCATTGTTGATCTTGACAATTTTTTTAGGGCCCTTAGGACTCCACAAATAGAAGTGTTAGGAGATAGAGTGGATTTTATCCACAGTTGAAGACATCAATAGCTAGAGTGGATCAATATAGTCCTTGCAGAGGAACCCCATAGTTGGAGATACTACAGTATCGATAAAGTACGTGTTCTTACGTGTTAGCACCAATTCTTGCAAGCAGGCAAGCGAGTAGTCTGATTTCAACGACAAGGATCAATTGGCAAAGCAGATCGACGATCGGTGGGGAATCCCAGTTAACAGAGTTGCGTCGGGATTAACACAATGGATAGCGCCCATATTACAAATCTGGGTCGTCTGATCCAGTTGGGACAGGTGGCAGCCAGTCGACATTTTGGGGATCGACGTTTCGGGAGACAAGGGACCTCCCATTCACTGCAGCTAAAATTGTCGATCAACGAAATGCCGAAGGCACCTTTGGAGCTGAGCCCACGGTCCTAGTGCCAGGTCACGTCAAGCGAGCCTGGGAATGAAGGTAGCCCCCTTTTAAATAATAAATGCTATCTCGGTCGTTCACCTGAAGGACACGCGGCACACATCCATGCTTTCACAGTTTAGTCGATCGATATTTCAAGGAAGAAGCGCATCGTGAACTCCCGGTGCAAGAAATCCCAAAAGAATTAGGACCATCGATCAGGAGGACATGCGGCGCATGATCTGAGCCACGGGTGGGGCCCTTCAAGATTTTCATAGTGTCAGCGCCGAAGACATAATCTTAGCCGTCCATCCAAAAGGACGCATGGTGCGCGATCACATCGACATGTCGACATTCGGGAGTTCTAAGGGTAAGGGATTCATATCTCAAAGCCCCGAACCCTGAAGTGCCGAAAGCGCCTTTGAGAATACGCGTAGGGTCACGGCCCGTGGTCACTTGAGGGAGTAGAAAAGGCTGTACATAGGGGGCCAAAAGTGCTAAGTTGAGTTTCAGAAGGGGAGCACCGTGTTCTCCAGATGTCGGTTCGACTTGATCTCAATCCTGATACCTGCTTGGAATGAATGAAGAAGAGAGGGGGTAGTTGAAACCTCACCTCACCCATTAATTGCAAGGTATGGAGGTCCCGGTAGGAAGTCCGCCTGAGGTGGTCCTCTATACTGGTTTTTTCCCACAGAAGCCATGCTGAGTCCTCGACTCCCTAGGGAAGTCTGCACACGCTAATTCAGCATTTAAGGGCTCAGCTACCCCCTGGCGCGAGCCATGCAGAATTAAGGTGGCGTATGACAGATGAGTGCAGGCTAGATTTGATTGAAGAGATACCTCATCCCGAAAGTCTAGGAGGCCTCTGATGGGCAAATGTTTAGGAGTATATATACTTAGTTTTGATATTTTTCAAATGATCGATGGTAGAGCGAAGCTCCCGATTGTAAAGTTTTAATAGACACACTAGTTCTCTGGTTATGCATCTATATGTAAGATTTCTTGTTTAATGACAGACGATTTTCTTACCCCATCTAGTTTTCATCTCATACTGAGGGAGTTCATGATTGACTGAATCACATGAATTATTGCAATTATGTTACGATAAAGGATTTACTGTTGCATTGTTGTATTCTCCGGTTTTCTGTGTTTGAATGTAAGAAGATCTTATGTTTATATGTTTTCTCCTACAGTCTGTTAGAAACCCGATGTTTACGACAGACCTTTGCTTTTTTCTTATACAAGTCTTCCCTCTATTCACCCTTACTACAACTCACTATCTGAAGTTTATCTAAGACCTCACTTGCCCATGCATGCCTGGCCTAGTTTCGGAGTTAGAAGAATATTGTTTTGAGTTAACTTCCATTCGATCACCTCTTTTTATAAACAAATCATGACATAAAATAATGGGCGTCGGGCTCTGCTCCTGCTGCAATCCAAGAGTGACTTCTGACGCTAACACTACGCACCATAACCACCATACATAGCTACTCAATTGGATGTTTGACCCATTGAGATTGTTGGGCATGTGAATGATTTGTGTTGAGCACTTGAAGTGTGTTTGACCTTCATTCTCATTGAGTTTAAGCCCGTTCTCGAGGGGTTGTACCTAGGTTTAGGTGTTACACTGGTTAGGTGGAAAAATTACCCTTGCATGTGATTTCCCACTTTATTGAAAATTTAGTTTGGAGCATTGGTTTAGAAAATGGAGTTAGTTATCAGTAAGGAAAAAGGTTACAAGTACATGTTATTCCACTGCTTATAGTATTATTTATCTATTTGAGTGTTGTAGCCTTAATTTCCACCCGATAGTCCAAAGAGGAATCCATAAGAGGATAGAAGAAAAAAATGATCCAGCTGGATATCGGTGGCTACCCACCTATTCCACTAGGTCAAAGAACAATTTCCATTTTGGCAGTTTTTTTACAGTTTCTTGGGTCCCAAACTTCCGGGCCCGTTTTGAGGCCCTAAACGATGTTTTTTGGGCTCAACAATGCTTAACATGTAGCTGAAAGCAGATGCCAAGATAAATGAATTATGTACTCCTCGACTATACCTTTCCAATGGTGTATCGAGTGCCCCAAACAAAGATTGTATGAAAAAGTTACGCCCTCGGGAAGTTAACATATCAACTACCCCCATCGGGGCCCACAAACCTTTTGGTGTTTCATCTCCTGGGGTTATGGTTTTGGATGTTTAGGGTTTTCTCATTATGTTTTATGTTAAAAAGTCCTTTGGAGCCTCATTGTACTCATATTCTTGGGAATGAGCGTAGCCATCACATCTCTTCTCAGAGACAAACTGCAGCCATTCAAGCCAGTTTGTTTCAGTATGCTTTTTTATAGTTTCAACAATTTCTTCTTATAAATAGAAGTCAAGTTTTACTGTATCTTTGTGTATTTCTTTTCTATACATCTATATTTCATTTCATTCCATTTATAAATCCAGATCAGTGGTTTCAAAGCGGCCTGCTCTTTATTTGTTTCTCGATGCATGTCTCCAATGAGGTTAGGGTACAAGGAGTTGGGACTCGAAGTAGTTGAGCCCTTACAAGACCGTCCCCGCCGATCATGACAACCTCCCATGATGAAAGAAAAGAGAGACGATGGAGCAGGATATCCTTTTAAATTGTTGCTTGAGGAAGCCCTCACGTGTCAAAGGAACAAGATGATGGATAACTTTGCACAGATCTTTCGACGACTGCCAACATGCGACACATCTTCATCAAGCGACCACTTGGGAGGTGCTGCCCCCTTCAAGATACAAGTCAATTTTGAGATCCCCATATTTGAAGGCCATATAGATGCAAATGTTGTAGATAAATGGTTGAATCTAATAGAAGGGTATTTTTCGATCCATAATTTTTTCAACAGAGAAAAGATTACCTTTGCGCTCTTCAAGGTTGTCCCCCATGTCAAGGATTGGTGGGAGACTTACTGTGAGCAAAAGGACACTTAAGAATCTGCAATATTTTTGGTTGCACCCACTTGGGATTCTTTCAGGGATGTTATTAAGGAACAATACTACCTTGTTGGAAGCTACGATGACCAATATATGAAATGGACCACACTAGGACGTGAAATGGACCAGACAATACTAGAGTTCACAAATATCTTCCATACCTTGTGCACCAAGTGGGTATCAAAGACTCTGAATGACATTTGGTGCTCAAGTACCGCAACTGTCTGCATAGATACATCCAAACATAAATGGAGTTTCTAGAAATCTCATCATTGGGCATGGCTTATCGATATGTTGTCAAAATCGAGCAAAGATTTAAACAGAAGAAGCGAGAGTTTGGATCTGTAGATTCCTCACAGCAGAAGCAGGGAAAAGGCAGCCCCAACCCATAGAACAAAGTACATAGTAAGGATGGACCCCCTCATGACAACTAGTCCAAACCAAAAACAAAGAAGGGTAATGAGAAGACGAAGAAAGACACTCGAAAGTGGTGTGAATTCCATAAAATCCTCTGGGATAACATCAATGATGGTCGCTCGAAGCAGTCGTTGGTGGTTGAGTTGAAAGCCTCAGAGTCAGAGGCAAGTTCCAAATCTCTACTAGATCCAGACAAGGGGAAGATGACCATTGATGCAGAACCCAGTGCCATTGTTTCTACCACCAAGGTCCAGCCAATTGAGCCAGAAGAAACGAAGGAAGGTGAACACCTTTTTTCACTCGCATATGTGGGTGAAGGGTGCTCTGTTGCATTTCATTGTCGATAGAAAAAGTCAAAAGAACCTAATCTCAACAAAGGTCATCAAGCGGTTGAACATGCTAATGACACCTCACCCGCAAGCCTACACCATTGGGTGGCTCCTACAAGGAAGATATCTCTGCATCAACCAACAATGTCATTTTCTCTACGACATCAAGCCCTTCAAGGATGAGGTATTATGTGATATTTCCCCTCTTGAAGTTTGTGATGTTATTTGAGGCCAACAATACTTGTGGAAACGACTTGTTGTATATGAGTCTAGACCTCACAGTGTTATTATTACTTTGGGTAGACAATTGTACATGATACCATAGGTAGGTCTGCCTACCACCATTTCTTTGATTTTTGCTAAGCAATGTAGGAAGGTCATTTCCTAGACCAGGAAATTTGTCTTCTTTATGATTCGCTCTCAAAGTGAATAGAAGGTCGCAACCACATCTATGGCCTATGTACAAGGCCTCTCCACACAACAAAAGCAGGTGGACAAGATCAGGGAAGAATATAAAGACATATTCTCCTCACCCACCGAGGTACCGCTGCAATGTCAGGTCAAGCATTCAATCGATCTAAACCTCAGTGCACCTCTACCCAATGGGTCAGTCTATCGTTGTTCTTGGATGGAAAATGAGAAAATCAAGCGACATATCCAAGAGATGCTTCAAAAGTGGCACATTCAACCCAACTCCTCACCTTGCAGAAGCCCAATTATACTCGTATAGAAGAAATATGGGACTTGGCGACTCTACATTGATTATAGGGCCCTAAACAAAATCATAGTCGGGAACTGGTACCCAATTCCATGAATTAATGACCTTCCTGACCAGCTCAAGTGAGCCAATTGTTTCAGTAAGATTGACCTGAAGTCTGGCTACCACTAGGTCCCAACAGAATAGACTGATGTATGGAAGACTGCTTTCAAGTCCAAAGAAGGTATTTTCGAATGGCTAGTCATGCCCTTTGGTTTGACAAATGCTCCAACAAATTTCATGAGATTGATGGATGATATATTGCGGACTTTCACCAATTATTTTGTGGTGGTATATTTGAATGATATCCTCATCTTCAATAAGAATTACGTAGAACACTTATAACATCTTCAACACGTCCTTCACACTCTGCGACAACACAAGCTATATGTTAACTTGGAAAAATGCTCCTTCGGCACGAATAGGGTCCAATACCTAGGCTACATTGTTGATGAGCATGGTGTGCATGTCGATACAACCAAGATCCAATTCATTCGCGACTAGCCAACCCGGACCACACTAACCAAGCTTCGAAGTTTCTTAGGACTTTCCAACTTCTATCGCAAGTTCATGTTGGGATTCTCCCATATTGCATGGGCCATAAACCAAGTGACCAAGGGTGGCTGCAAGGAAAATTCAGTGTGGGGGAAGTCACAACAACAAGCGTTCGATAATTTGAAAAATTACTTGTGCTCAGCTCTAGTACTGTCCTTACCTGATCCACAACAACCTTTTGAGATTGAGACCGATGCCTCAGACTATGTTGTGGGCATAGTTCTCACTCAACACAGACATCCAATGGCATATCATAGTGAGACACTATTAGATGTCGTCCGTAAGTACCCCAACTATGAAAAAGAAATCTATTCCATTGTACAAGCCTATCGACAATGGAAGCACTACATTCTCGGGAAGGAGACATTCATCCACACTGATCACAAGCCTTTGTAGTTCATGTAGACACAATGAAAATTGTAGAATGACCGCCATCAAAAGTGGTCCACATACTTGCAACAGTTCCATCTCAACATCAAATATAAGACATGGAGCACCAATCGCGTCGTTGACTGCCTTAGTCGACCTCTAGTTGCAACCTTAACCACAATGCTCCACTTGAAACTATGGATCCTAGGTTATACGTGGCCTTATATAACACGAAACACTGATGAGACGACAACTGTCATGGCATAAGACCAACTCCTCCCAAGTAACAAGTTAGAGTCGAGTGACATGTCAACTACTTCAACCTCTACACATACGAATTTTCCTCCTAACCTGATCGGACAAGAAGAAATAAGACCATGAGGTAGGAACGATCATCCATCGAAATCCATCAAGAGAGTCGGGGAAGGGGTAAGCTCTAGAGAACCAATATCTTTCCAACAAGATAAGGACATTATGCACGTAGAAGCCCCATCATCAAGAATGGTCCTCTTGATCAAACGATTATTAGAAATGACGTTGATATGGAAGGCCACATGATGGGAAGATGAGGCTTGACATCAGTGGCATCAAACTTCATCACGAGCTGATTAGCATAATCAACGACTCTTGTGACATACAACAATTCAACACGCTGCACGAGGCAAATTTGGAGTACTTCCAAAGTAGACATTGCACATGGGGTTTAAGCCAAGTCTTCGATGATAGAATAGTTGGGGGTGACTCTTTCCTTAGGGTTGTGCATTGTTTGTTTGTATACAACTTTAGGTATGCACAACACTGTCTCTTTCTCATGTTTCTCTATGTGTAGAGGCGCCTGATCCTCTGAGACTTTTTTCCTTTGTCTGTCGACTCTGGGTTACTATAATCACAATTTTGAGTTTTCAAGTCGATGGTATGTAGCTTCTTATGACTAAGAATTCTCATGACTCCATCGTATCCATCGGTCTGGGGTGCATTTGACGTGCCCCCTTACTAGTTGCGGTTGGAAGAACCAACCTACAAGTTCTACCCTTATGGGAAAGGGTTGCTCAACACAATGGGTTGTTGTTGTTGTTGTTTCAATTTCATAAGGTGCCGGGCTTCTTGCATTTGCAGGCATTGATGTGTAAGATGATCATCCCCACAAAGCTTACAAGGGAAATTCACCTTCCTTTTTTCATCGCTTTTCCTCTCATCATCCTTATCAGATTTTTTAATATTGCCCCCGCCACCTTTCTTACCCTTGCCTTTCTTGTCTCTGGGATGCTGAGGGCCTTTTTGAGTATTCGAATGCAAAAAATGTACATCAGATGACTGGGTGGCAGGGGTGGTCGATCCAGGGGCCAGACCAGCCATAAACTCTTGGATAACCAAGTTCTGCATCTAGTTTGTGACCATATTCGCGACTTTACTTTATGCAGAATAATGCCATCAGATTGTGGAGATGACTTTGGATTTTCCAAGTCGGGAATTGACCTCAGCGCATCTGGCATAATCTCATAGAGCATTCCATATTGAGAGTAAATAATCTCTAACTGTTGGGCCCTAAATATTGCTTGCTCTTCCGAAAATACTTCCGAAGTTGCAATGTCCTTTGAAATGTACGGGAGCAAGGATTCTAAGAACCACTCAAGGAGAAATTCTGGTGGAATTGTTTCTTTTATCAAGCTCTTCCATCTCCTCGATTCCTGAATGTGATAGGAAATGTGCGTAGCCTTGTCTAGTTCAAAGTTGGCGAGCATTTTTGTACTAGCATCATACCGAACGTGGAGTTGGAAGTGGTTAAGGAACACCATGGCTAAGTCACCAAACATTGCGTATTTCACCCTTTCTAGTTCTATGTACAACTTGGAAGTGCCTCTAGTGAGAGTGCATTGGAAAAGATGCAAGCGAATTGAGTTGTCATTCAGTGAATTAGATGAACACCACAAATGGAATGTCGTCACATGGTACTGTCGATATTCACCACTTTTCCCTTCGAATTTGGGTATGTATGAAGGTAACTTGGTTGGGACTGCAGGTCAACTAGGTTCATGAAAAATAAGGTCATTCATCAACTTGGATAGCTCTAGAAAATGTAGCGTTGCCAGAAATGGTAGCCTAGGATGCGAGTTTAATTGATTAGCAACCTAAAAAGAGGACCCTTGATTGTAACTGGCACTAGGTTTCCAGAAAGAGTTCGCAAAAGGACCGGGGCTTGGGATAAAACCTTGTTGACCCTATTTGAATGAAATAAAACCTCCACCCATTTGGTTTCCGAAAGGAAAACTGGGGTTTCCCCCAGTGGACCCCCCTTGTGCAAGAAAGAGTCCAGGCACGAGGTTAAACTAACTAAGAAAGGAGTTTCCCCCTTGTGACATCCCTTGTGTGGGATTCCACTAGCCTTGAAGAGGGGTACTCCCCAACGACGTCCCTTGTGAGGAGAAATTTCCTTACATGTGAACATATTGACCTTGGAAGGGGTTTCCCCCTTCCGAAACTACATATGAGGTGAAAGGGTTACTCTTGAACCCACCATACAGTGTGAATGGGGTCGAAGTGGACAACACACTAACGGACTGAGATCCACTACCCATAGAAGCGCCCCATCCCTAGGCAGGGTTAGGTTCATAAGATGAGAAATTCCCGCTCCCGATGAATGGGGATGATGAAGGAATATGAAATCCACCCTAAGGAAATGCTTGGTAAGGAGCCGAAACGCTCCTTGAACTGACACTCGATGCATGTGAAATCGACTGAGAAGAAACCAACATGTTTATCACGTCCATCGACGACATATTGTACGGAAAAGAATTTGTTGTTGACGGTAGAGATGCAACTACACTTGTAGCTTGAGTGGGACCAACAACCAACGAAGGAATGTTGCTGGTCGGAACGATGACACTTGACTATTTGACAATAGTCGTTTGACTAGACACACTAGGAGGAAGGATCCCTCTAGTGACGATCATCGTGGTGGGAGTTACAGGTACTCCCGACGCAGACACTGGTGTAGTGCCATCCATAGCGGCCTGACAAAGAGGGATACTATAAAAAAGATCCGATATGGGAGTTGGGACTTGTACCATAGGGAAGAAATAAGTCCCAGGTAATGGATGATTGAGATGTGGAGGGAATTCTTCGGCTCCAAGATATTCAATGATTACTTCAGGAGGTTCTGAGTCTATGATATTGGCTTGACAAGTCGACACAAAAGTGTTGGATGTATCAAGTCGACTCCTTAAAAAAGGCAGAGGAGAATTATTCTTAACTTCTTCTTCAGGGGGAAGCCCTTGAATTCTCCTTGATCTATGGGGCGTTTGGTCAGCCACTTTGAGGTGTTAACTCTCCGTGGGACCACGATACATGCCAACCTAGGAAAATCTACGATTGTCAAGCACACCACTAGAAAAAATCCTATATGGAAACAACAGACATAAAAATGCCTCGTTATTACTCTGAATTCGGTGGATTAGGTCTCGAGGCCACAATAGTCACAACGCAGGGTAAAGGGCCTTTCAGATGGAGTCACTGGTTGATTAAGTCTCATGGACCAACAAATGAATGAATGAGAAGCAATTATCTCGACCTCCACTAACCAACCTTATCCCCTACCCTAGGGATAACTAAGGAGATCACGTATCGAGGCCCACATGTCCTAGACATGGAGTACCGAGAGGCAAACGACTTGAGCATGGCCCTAGAGGGCCCCTCTTTTCTTTAGTGAAATCCATTCATCATCAATAACAGTATCCATCCCCACCAGCTTGGTCCTAAAGTAGCGATGAGTCTTGCTCCATAGGGTAATGAGTCCAGGTATCATGGTATGTATCACTCTGATTTTTGAAGCACTTGAATATGTTGTATCAAATCCTTCTTCATTTCATGACATTTGCTTGCAAATTATGCTCTTTGCCTCGTTCATATCTAGAGGGGTGACATGTTTCCCTAGCAAGTTGATTTCCCTTTAGGATGGGTTTCCACTGGGTGGATCTATGAAAAGTCATTGTCCATCCCTCCATACTTACCACTTTCCATATTTATTTCTTCCATCTCCCCTATCCTTGTTTGGGCATTGAGATTGGCTACACTAGGAAGGGTTGTACCTTACCTTGTGGGAAGAAGGGGCTAAAGGCCCAAAGGGTAAAAGTAGTCGACAAGAGTTAAAAGCCAATGTTGAAACCTTTGAGATGCTCCGCCCAGGGATTCCTGAGAAAGCAGTGAAAATATTCTCAGTAAGAAAAGGGAACCCATAAGATACATAAACACTCAAGGTACTAGTTGATGGATATGAGGTCTCATCATGAGCCAACCTATTATGACCATGGGCATGTAGCGGTATGACACTACCACCTATCTGGTACCAAACCAGGGTAGTGGCTCTTGATGGCATAGCCAAGAGAAAGGGGTCTCATCACGATCCAACCTTCTCATTTCCGTGAAATGCTTTTGGATAAAACTGTCACCTCTGGTCATGAAACAAGGATAATGGCCCTCAACTTTTCCCTTGAAGCACAAAATCAAAAGATCAAAAGAACTAAAGCTAAGAATAAAAGGCAATGAAGGGGATAAGAAACATTTGCATTTATGAAAAGTTGCAACTCACAGTCTACAAATGCACCCACAGGTAAGAATTTACATTTCCTTGTTATTACACATACCCCATGCCCAAACACTTACCCCATGCCACCTCATACACTTACATGACTTGGATTAGATCCCACCTGGAAAACACCCCAAACTTAAAGGAGGTTAGCCCAATAGGACACCCTGAGACCTTCTCCAAACCTAACTTGTCAAATTGCATAAGATATTTGAGCATTTGTTTGGGTTAAGGAGGTTTTGATAGACATGTTTGGGTAATTTAATTATTGGATGTGATTTACATGCTATGATCCCTGTGACTTATGAACCCCTGGAGGGCATACTTGTTGTTCTTGCAGGACCTTTTCCGGTGGACAGGCACACATGAGGGAATGATTAACTCAGACCTTCATGAGGGCTTAAAGGCCACATATGAATGCTGCAATCCCAACCAGGGGTAAGAAGAAGCTGAAGATTTGCACAGGAAAAAGAATGACGTTGCCTTTGGAGGCACCTTGACAGACCTAGACCTCGGGGGATCTTTCTCTTCCAAATGGATGTCGGCTCTTGAGGGCCCTGGACATCACCATCATGACCCTGGACGTCATCCAGAACTAGGGTTTTGATTTTGGAGGCAGTTATGAGCCCGATGGCACGTGTGGGCATCATCTTGGGCCTTTAAAGGACAAGCACCCTACATTTTAGGCTCAACGTTCCACCTTAGGGCCTCAACGTTACCCTAGAAGGGCATGATGTCACACTTGGAGATGTATTTAGGTGCTAATTAATTTTTATTATGTCAAAATTGGATTTTATTGTAAATTGGCCACGTCAGCCTTAATTTTGACCTAAAATTAATTAAGGGTGAAAGTTTTGTATAAATAAGCATAAAGTACATTCATATATATATCACAAATCACCTCTCACAAGAGGGAGGACTGAAATTTTTTCCCTAAAGGGGTTATTGGATGAAATTACCAAGGCACACTTGCTTGGAGGCTATTTTGGATGCATTTTGGATCATTTCTTGGTGAAATTTTGGCAAATTTAGGGTTTTTGTGCTTGATTATTCTTGGTGAAGTAAGTAAATCTACAATTTTCATATCATGATAAATGTCTATGGTATGTTTACTTATTCATATGTAAGATTATGAAATTGCTTGCTTGAAACTCTAGGAGAAAGAAACATAAGGAGCTTCTTTCTTGCTCTTTAATTTGCGAGTTTTGCTTAAGAAGATCTTGTCTAGACAAACTTCTAGAGCCCTAAAGTGCTAGCACTTTATAAGCTTTGTCTATTTCTTATTGAATTAAATATTTTTCAAGAGTCTAAGGATAGGATAAATCACTATGGCCTAGAAGTTCCTACACCCTAGTTGAACCTTCTCTTTGAGGCTTGGTGCTTGAGAACTTAAGGTTCTATTTCTTTAGCTTCCACCTTGTTATCTTTTAGACAAGTATAATCATTATTGTCTCTCCAAGTTAATGTGCTGATATAATTGACTCCATAAACCCTAAAGGCACTAGTCTCTTGTCTCTCTTTTGTTGGAAGGTTGATCAAACACTCAAACACTATTCTCTTAAGCTATTACTAATTAAATCTAACACTAATTTAGCCTAGATCGCTAACTCTCTTGCTGTTGTTATAAATATTTTCTACAACCATCTAGCTGCAACAAATTTTCCACATAATTGACTTTGAATGCTAGCTAAACACTTCAGAAGTTGCTTATGCATTTGATTATCATTCTGCTTAGTAAATGCTATATTTTCATTGTCTTTTCAAGCAATTCTGAAGAGCTTTTATTGCAGCTGTTACAATTTATTAATTGCTATTGTAAACTTATTAACTGCTGCAATTTTATATTAGCTAGCACTTATTTTCACTGTCCATTGTCTGTTGAGGTGTTATTATCATATTTGTACTTGGAATTATTGTATATGCATGCTATATTGTCTTGTTCTGGGCAGGTACATCAAGCACTTCATTAACCTCATATTTTAGACACAGACTTAATGAATTTGGTAACTAGTGAGAGGGGGGAGTATATCTTGACCATAACCCTAATTTTCCATCCCTTTAGGTTACCAGGGACGCCTCGCCTGGGGTATACCCTTCTTATCCCTAAAAAAGTGGGGATTTCCTATTAAGATGATAGTGATAGGATATCTTGTTTTTTACCCCAATCTCCCTTACTTTCCTTGGGATTTGGGAAAGTACAGATTGTGCGATAAAAGTACCCACGATTTGCAGGGCACCCTACAACAATACTCGAAAGTGTGATGTGAAATCCACCCCAGGTACCACAAAAAACCCCCGTAGTCACCTTATGATATCCCTAGGAATAGCCATTAAGGTCACCGACTCGCAGTCAACGTCGAGGGGGTATAGTCGACAGTCAAGATTGAATGTATGAGTAGGGTAGCTAGGCATGAAGGCTCGAAAGAACCATCTCTCACGGAGGTATAGGTACTAACAAAACCCCCAATATACAATACTTCCGCTACAATTAGGTAAGATTTGCAGGGGTCTCTCCTCGACTCTCCTTCACTCGAACTCATGCTTAGATGTTGTGTTAGAGAAGGCTCCCAACGATACTTATATGATACTTGGATTTATAGACTCTCCCTATCTCAGACTCCTACGTTTGTTTTGTGGCCTTGGAGAAATTTACTCTCCACCCTAAACCAAGGTCCTATCCTAAACTTGTTCGTGTACCCTATAAAAGTGAATATGTCTAATAAAGTTTTAGTTAATCATTCATTTTAAGGGTTGTTTTTACTCAAGAAAGGCATAGATGAAACTTGAATGGTGTTTATGATAGAATCCAAAAGGAAATCACTTAAGAACACAATGCAGTATGCAGTTTCTTCACATGAAAAAGGTGTGCAACAATGTTTAAACGAAACTCTTTTTCTTTTCAATGATGAAGACACTGTATTTTTTCTATGCAATATTTGAAACACTTCATAATGCAATCTAGAATCTCTTTTCAAATATCTAATGCAAAACAAAAATGCAAAAAATTGGAAACAAAGGTTATTTTCTTTGAAAAAGGCTACCACTACCAAAGCAAACTATAATGCAAATCAACTTGAATGCTAGTTAACTAAATCTTTTCTTTTAATAATCAAGGGCAAGGGTTCAAGAAAAGAAGAAATTTGGCAAACAAGTATATGTTTTTTTCTAAATGAAATGAAACACAAAACAAATGCAATTTCTTTTTCTTTTGTAAACAAGGAGAAGCAGGTATAGAGAAAGAAAGAAATCAACCAAGAGTAAATGAAAACTCAACAAGACTGGACATGCAACCCAGGAAAGCAAGACTGATCTCTCAATCAACCTGAAAAACCTTATAAACAAGAACTAACTTCAACAAAAGAAAGATTTTCTTTTCTTTTTATGTGATTAAGATTTTTTCAAAGACTTCAGAAAGAAGAGAACAACAAGAAAATTACCCAGGAGGCTCAACCAAAGCTGAAGGACCAACCTAAACTTCCATATTGTGAGAGAAATTTCTCAAAAACCCTCAATTTTACACCGGTCCGCGATTGTGTGCATTAGGACTCGTGGATATCCACGTGTCATACACAGGAAAAACATAGATGTCCACGGGGTATAGAAGGGACATTCGTGGATGGGATAGAAATTTTTGAAAAATTAAAAGCCACTCCAGAAAGGGGGCTTCCAGAAACTTTAACAAAAGTTTCTAAGAGGCTAAAGATTTACAAAATAAATCTAATAAATACAACAAAATCATAAAAGCAAGAGAAAACAAGAAACCCTAAGAAATGACCCAAACTAGGAGGGTCCCAGTATGGTCGCTAATTCTGATTAAGGGATTTTTCCTTCGTGACTTTGGGTAAAGTCACAATAGAGCAAGACCAGATTAAGAAGACTGAAATATACCCTCACAAACAAGAATGCAAACAAGAAATAACTACTTTTTCACTAGGAGAGAGAAGGGAAGGGTAAAGGAGAACAATTTCACCTTAAACCCTTCTCTTGTTTCTTGAAGAGCTCCTGGTCTTTGCCGGAACCAACCTGCAATAGGAAACCAAGATAGTGCCGCAACAAGGTAGTTATAGGTTCAAGTAACATATATCAAGTGTATAAATCAATGCATATATGAACAATAAAAACATATAACATTGCAATGAACACAAGATAGGAGGGAAAGATAACTCTTCTATTGTTAACAATATATGAAAATTGGTTACAACCTGGTTCAACTTCTGACATTACTTTGGAGCCAAATTCTCGGGTTCCTCCATAATTCCTTCGAGCATCAACTCAGCGGAAAGGGTCTTCCTCAAATAACCCAATAAGGATAGGAACACACCTTATGGCTATATAGGAGAGGAAGAAGCACTGGAAAATGAGTTTCTAGGTCAGGGGATGCTTCTAAGAGAATGAAGGGATTAGGGGAGCTTGCTAAATATCAACAGCATAACCTTGCACCATCAAACTTGTCCTCATATTTTCTCTCAATGGTGATTTTATACCATCCCAAAGAGGTTGGGGAGGTTGAATTCTGTTTAGTATGAGATTAGGGACGTTGGGAAACGAGCCCAACTGAAAAACCTACTTGAATTATAGAAATATTGTTTTTTTCATAAATTTTGAGGGCATCCGCGGGTTTTAAGCTTGCAAGTTGTGGATGTCCACATGTTGCATAAAGGGAACCCATGGATAGCAAAAAAAGTCAAGTTTTTTAAATGACTTGACGAGGAAAGTTTGGAATTTTGCTTAGCAAGCTAGGGAAAAGGGTAAGGCCATGTCACAAATGCATACATGTGGCAATTTGTGCTATAACAACAACCAACTGCTACATCCATTGCACTTGCTATTGATTCTACAATATTATCTAGTGGAGGCATTGATTCCTTTGGCTTTGGTGTTTGGCTTTGCTTGCTTTGTTGGTGGACTAGCTTATAAGAATTGTCGACATGTATATATTTGATTACTCTGATGTATATTTTACATTTATATTGATTTTGATATTATCGTTCATATAAATTATGCATTTTTATATCATGTTGATGTTGTTTTATTTATAAAATGTATTATGTGTATATTAATAATTTATATTTGAATGATTTCTTTATTTTTTAAATTAAATTGAGATGTATAACTCATTTAAATTTGAAATGCCATATTTGACATATTTGAGATGCACATGTGAAATATATATTGATTTGGTATTATCATTCATATATATTATGTCTTTTCATATCAAGTTTTTTTTAAAGCAAAAAAAATATTATTTTTTTCTATTATATACAACCAAAATTACAACCATATCACGGGGGGTCCGCCATAATGGAAACTAGACCCTTGATCCAATATTTAACACATCAGTTTTTGATAGTGTCATAACTACTATCTAGTTAATTAAACTATGAAAGTATGAGATTACAACACATATAAACATATAATATTTCAAAATGAAAATATAGATCTAGGGCACTCCATCATGGTTGACAAACTTATGAATTCAAAATAAGGTGGGACGCTGAAATCAAACCCAATATCCAACTATTGAGATAGGAGGTTCCTTCCCATTCACATCTTCCTGGTCCAACCCTGGAGGCAACTGATCATCTTCCACAATAAGTGGCTTATCCTTTAACCCTGTAGAGCTAGAGGTTCCTTCCGTCTGGTTCCTCTGAGCTCCTTGCTCCCCCTCTGGTTTATTAACTCTGAAATTGATTCCGAACTGTGACCGACAAAAAAGATCGAACTTACCCTAAAAAATGTGAATGGAATGAAGGGTGGCCCTGTCCTCCTGCTGGTGCTTTTCTAAAGCTAGTCCCACCAAGGCTTTCACGATCCCATAAGTTTATGCGAGCTTGAAGTATTTGGTGTTTCTTGTGCACAAGTAGATCGGGTCAGAAACCCAGTCTTTCACCTCCTTCAAAAGCTCTTCATTTGAGATTTCCAGTCGCTTCTTTCAAACCGTCGCTTCCACTTCTTCCAATTCCTTCCAATTAGTGTAGTGATTTCCTGATTTGATTAATATTTTAAGTCAATTTTTTTATTAAATTATATATTTTAAAGTTTATTCTTAAATAGTTTTACTAATATTTTTATTAATTTTGATAAAATTAGAATTGTTATAGTTAAATCTAAAAATATAATTATTCCTCCAATTTTAAATTGTGATAACATCATGCACATTAAATCACAGAAACATTTCTTATTATTATGAAGTTTTTTTATAAAGTTTTATTGAGCAATATGAATTTCACATCTACATTTAAGTATACGAAAAAATATTTGAACTTTACAATTATTACAAGTATAAAAATAAATTTATCAATTTAAGATAGAATAATACTTTTAAAATTGTTTATTTTCATCCTTTAACCTTGAATCTCCACTATCATTCAATTTACAATATAGTGATAATTTTAAGGATGATTATCGCGCTTCATCATTGAATCTCAAAATGATAATTCATGTTAGGTACATGTAAATTAACAATCCATATGGTGGTGGAACCTTAGTCTTGAAAATTGCAAACGAAATAATATATTAAACTTATGAGTTGAATCAAGCCTTGCAAATACACATGACATTGTGCGTGGTTTGTCTAGATTAAGGTTGTGATGAGCATTTTCGTTAATTTTAAAGTTCACTATCTTGGGATTTTGGTCATACTTCACAACTATGTGAGTTTTATAAATGTGTTGGTTATATTTGATAAACACACTCTTTGTGTTAAAGCGATTTTTTTCAATGTGTTGGTTGTATTTGACAAACATGTGGGTGCTTTTTTTGAATTAAAGAGTTTTTGAAGTGTGTTGAATGTGGTTGGGATCAAACATGTGGGTGTTATTTTTGCATTAACGAGTTTTTGAAGTGTGTTGAATGTAGTTGGGATCAATGATACAAATGATCCAAGTTTAATAAGATTTAGACCTTTTATGTATGAAGAAATGTGTTTGATATTTTATAATTGATTATTCTAAATTATCAAAAATATTTAACACATGTTTAATAAATTAAATTGATATAAATAAAAGTTAATAAAAATGTTAACTTTTATTTTTAAACTCTTTATCTAATATATTGTTTTAATAAAAATGAATAGATTTATTGACATGAATTATCTAGTATATTATTTTTTTAAAAAGAAGAAGGAATGTATTACAATAATTATGTATATCTACAACTATGTATATGCATAAAGAAGAAGTAATTATGGATGTCTACAACTACAATAAATGTGTTAAATGTGTTAAGTGGTTAATATCAATAAAATACATAAAATTAAAAATAATTTTATAAAATAAAAATAAAGAAACTCATCTTAATAACAACTAAGAAGGTTAAAGAAACATATCTTAGGATGGTTATAAACATAAATTATTAATACTAAATTTTTAAAAGAAGAACAAAAATTTTAAACCCATTCAAGGGGATAAGGATAGAAAACATGTTCTTCATTAATCTCTTCCTTGACATTAAAAACATATTCTTTAAAAAACACAGATGCACATTTATCAACATTAATTAAGAAATAATTATTTTAACGAGTTTTATGTAATTAACTAGGTGATATTGTGGAAACAAAAGATGCTTGTATACATAAAAACCCTTGTATTAGTTTAATGTATGACAACATATATATATATCAAAAACACCCTTTATGCATGCCCCCAAAGTGCAGAACGATCAGTGATGGAGTGTACTATTAAGTCACTTTGTTATGTGAAGTCATCGGTTCAAAATCCTCGACTAGCCTTGTGTGCTGCGTGAGGGGATGCATTGGCATGCCAAGGGTTATAGTGGTAGCAGTTGGATAACACAACCACATGTCATGCGAGTACGTGGCTGATTAGTTGTTGATTTCCCCAATCAAAGAAAAAAAAACACATTTTATGCAATGTCCCAAAGGAATAACATGTGAATCTTACAATTAAAAATTAATCCTAATCCATTAATGAGCTTGAAGTTCTAAAACAATTTAATCTATTTTTAACATTATGGATGTAAATGGTTGCTAACTTTTCATATCCAACATCATAAAATGAAGAAAAAAAATGTAATTGGCCAATTATATATAACCATAATAAAATGACATATCCATAATATAATGTTGAAATAAAACATGTCATATCACTTTTTGTTGCCATCACCATAATTATCCTCCTTGCGTGGCATTATAACATTGTTCTTCCCAAAAATATGTTTTAATCCTGTATCATGTTTTAGTATGAACCACCAATCCCTATCCAACACATTCGAGGAAAAAAACACTTGGTTGTAGTGTTTTGGGAAAACATAAGGCTCCTTAGTTTCATCCTACATAATTTTAGAGTTGATACATACTATTCCATTATCACGATCTTCATTTACATTACTCTGGTCGTAGGTATCCCACCACTTGCAGCTAAAAATAACACATTGGAAATATGAGAAGTTCACTTGCATGATTTCTTGTATCTTTCAGACGTCACATAACAAACCCCTTCAACTTTTTCATGTACCTCTTTAAGAAGAACATTCAATGACATGAGACCACCTCAGATAATTCAATCTCATTAGCTAGGTGAATTAGAAGATGGAATTGCAAGTCCATGAAACTTGTGGGACTAGTTCCTTCTCAAAAACACAAACAATCTCATCTATCTCTCAATGCCATCACAAAATGTTTAGCCATGTGAACTTTATTTAATGTACAAACGTTGATAATCTAGATATGGCACATTGCAGGTCCTAGGGAAAGCAATGGTTTTCACAACCCATAAAATTAATTGCTAAACAAACACATATAAAATTAATTGCCATAAAAATGTGAGTGCATAGCATATTATAACCCACACTATAGAAAAAGAAGCAGGTTATCAACATACATTCCCTTAGAAGGTTCAAACGACCATGTGATTTCAACCTTGAAAAATGTTGTTCTATGGTGAAGCAATGTCATAGAGTCAACCTCTATACAAAAGGCACCTTCACACCCAATATAACATCCTTTACTAGAGAAAGCTCACATGTTTTCAAAACCCATGGGACATCACCTTCTTTAAAGATCAAGAGGGACCAACCTCTCCTATACTTTCTTTTTTTGGCTAATGTTTCTTTTAGTATTTGAAGAAATACAATCTCTCCTAACACCCAAGCAATGTCATAAATTCGACCTCTATACATAAGGCACCTTCACACCCAATATAACATCCTTCACCAGAGAAAGATCATTTTTTTTCAAAATACATGGGACATCTCCTTCTTTAACGATCAAGAAGGACCAACCTTTCCTATAATTTCTTTTCTTGGCTAATGTTTCTTTTAGTATTTGAAGAAATATGATCTCTCCTAACACCCAATGTGTCTCTTTTTTTTATGATATGTGCATCCATAAAGAAGATGGAATTTTTTTTGAATATATGAATGGGATCTAGTAAGTGGGCAATTTGAAGATGCTCCCAATATGGAAGCTCATAAAATACAGATGATCTAGATTATATCATTATATTATTTTTAATTTATCTCAATGATTTTAGAGTGGAAAAAATTGAAGGAATCAACTTGCAGGGCCAATTTAGTGGTGGGTGCCAGTTTGGAAAATTGGGGACTGGAACCTTTCAGGGCCATTTTGAGGCATCAAACAGTATTTTTGGGGGTTAAAAATGGGGCTAGCCACGTCATCCGGCCCCATTACTCACACATATGGGGCTAGCCACGTATGTAATTTAAATAATATTATAGAAGGTCCAAAACCCTATACAAATTGAGGGTTGAGGAAGTCAAAAACCTACCCTTAGATGGCTATCAAGCTATGTTAAATACCAGGCCTATATGAGGAGAAGGGGTTCCATTCTTTTGCATTGTATCTTGTTCCATAGCTAAGAAAAACATCTGAGAGTGGTATTCTGTGAGCATAACAGAGGAGGAGAGATTCTATAACATCCATATAGGCCACATGTCAAAGGAAACTCCACAAAGAGATCCTCTTTCTGTGCACTTGCATCATTTCTATACCATAGAAAAGAGAGCAGAGCAGGGTCACCTTCTAGCTGGGTTTTTTCTGGTATTGGTTTTCCTAGGTCACATCTTGTGTTTAATTGTGGATGGTATGTGTACTTATTTTTATTCTCTATTTTTCGCATTTGAACTATTTCATATGTTTTTTTTTAAGAAGAAAAATCGTAATCAAGAGTCTGAGATCTAAAGGAAAAATAACCTTAATAGTAAAGATTTCAGTTATTTATTAGATCTGTTGTGACGAACTGTTCCAATGGAATATCCATGATAGTTTACAAATCATATTGGTATTAGAGAAATTTTTCTTTTGGGTATTATGGGAAGTTGTAGGATCCAGGATTTGACTTAAAGAGAAGTCGCAAAAACCCTGGCCATGGTGGATGAGTTTGTTCACAATAACCCTCGAGATCCAGCGAAAGAGAGATTTGAGCGGTTGGAAGCGCAAATTGTAGACGTTAGTCGCAATATGAACTTCCTCATGATGAATCTTGCAAGCAAGCTCATACCGTTCAAATATTATGGAGGCTCTAACTTATAGATCAGATTGAAGGGGAAATCAGAAGATCAGGAAGACCGGGAAAGGAGTTGCAGAAAGAATCCGAGAAAGAGTAGCCAAGTTTGAGTGCCATTAACCCTTCACAGTCCCTATTCAAGATGGAAATGAAAGTGGACATAAAGCCATACCAAGGTGATATTGATGCATTAAAACTGAATCATTGGTTGCAACTGCTAGAAGTTTATGGTATCATTCACCATATAGATGAAGGGAAAAATATTTCATTTGCTAGATTGAAGTTAGAAGGACATGATTTAACCTGGTGGGAAATCCACAAAAAAAAACTTATGTTGGAGGATGATCCGCCAGTAACTAGGTGGAAGGACTTCAAAACCCTCATTAAGTCCCAATTCTACCCTATTATGTATGTAGAGGACCAATGGATTTGGTGGCACTACATTAGGCGGAGGCAGGACCAAAGTGTATATGAGTACACCACTAACTTTAGAAATATGGACGTCATGCTGGGTATCTCTCCCAAGAACCAAGATGTACTCCTCAACTATTTGGAGGGTTTACATAGCCATCTACAAAAGAAGGTTATGCTCTTCAAGCCAAGGACAATGGATGTGACATGTGTACAGGAAAATTACCTGAAAAACCTAGGCCAAAAGAAGGGGCAACCATGTGGTTCAAAGCAGAAAGAGAACCAAGAAGCTTCCAAGGCGGGGAAGAAGAAGTGGAAAGGGGGAAAAGATAAGAATACAACAACCAATACACATCAGTGAAAATATCCCAACAACCATTGCAATCATTGCAACATTGATGGCCACACCGAGGAAAAGTGCTGGAAACTACATCCAGAGATGAACCCAAAGAACCACAAGAAGGACAGAAAGAAAAAGAATCTTCTAGCCATAGATTCAAGCAATCAGGTTTAAAGTAGCTTAGATGATGATGAAAATATTGTTTACACATCTATGCAGAAGGAGGTGAATCCGAGTAGCCTTCATCACCAGGAAGAGAAGGAGATGACCAAGCTCTTCCACATCAAGATTCAGGACAAGAAGACCATGATAGATGCTCTGTTTGACCCTGGTTCGTAGGCTAATATCATAGAAGTGGATCTAGTCAATAAGATTGGACTGGAGGTTCACGATTATCCTTGCCCCTATCCATTGGGATGGGTAAACAAGGATGCAAATATAAAGGTAATGAAACAATGTAAGATTAAATTTGTTGTAAGTGTTGATTTTAATGATGAAGTGGAATTGGATGCAATACCCCTTGATGTATATGGAGTAGTGTTTGGAAACCCCTACATGTATACGAGGGATGTAATCTTCATGCAGATATCCAACCAATACCGACTGATCAAGGATGGGAAATCCTCCATCATCAATGTGCACAAAGGAAAATCAAAACTTTCACTGGTAAGTGCCAATCAAGTTAAGAAATTGATCAGTTCTAGTAATAAATATGTTTTACTTTTTCGAAGAGAAAATCAGTTCGATGAAGAGTCATTAAAAGTGAAAACATCCTTGGAAGGGTGTACTAAAGAGTAGAAAAATGATTGGAGGAGTTTCTAAGGGAATACAGGGGATTATTCCAGGAGCCTAAAAAGCTACCACCTAAGAGGGAAGTGGAGCATGAAATCCAATTATTTCTAGACTCTCCCTTGCTAAATATTCGGTTGTATAGACAATTTGTTCTAAAAGCAAATGAAGTGAAGAAGCAATTGCAACAATTATTGTAGCAGAGTGTGATTCGACTAAGTACCTCACCTTGCAGGTCACCCATCATAATTGTTCCGAAGGAGGATGGGACTTGGAGAATGTGTATCGATTACATGGCATTGAACAAGATTACACAGAAGAATCGATACCCTCTGCCAAGGATCGATGATCTGTTGGACCAATTGCAGCATGCCAAGTACTTCACTAAGATGTATTTGAAATTAGCATATCACCAGGTATGAGTCAAATAAGAAGATACCTGAAAGACTTCCTTCAAGACAAGACAAGACTTGTATGAGTGGTTGGTTATATACCATTCAGTTTATGCAACACACCAACTACATTTATGAGACTAATGAATGTTTTTTTACGCCCTTTTCTAGATTAATTTGTTATTGTATATTTGGATGATATACCGGTTTATAGTGATACCCAGTAGGAGAACATCTCACATCTTATGCAAGTGTTAGAGACTCTAGAAAAACACCATTTGCTCGCCAATATCAATAAATGTGAGTTTTTTTTTTTTTTAAGTAAGAAAGGGGAGAATCCTTCTATTCAATCCATGAAAAAAGTACAAAGTGATACATTGAATGGTGGATGGGAAAAGACCCCTCAGAAAGAGAATAGGGGATCATTTGAAACTAGCCTATGCTAAAAGAGAGCCCCATAGAGCACGAGGCCAGAGCAAGATGAAACATTACAATATAAGGAGAAGGACCGGATCATTATGTTGGCCAATGAGGATCCTTTCTACCTTTTTTTTTGCGAACATCAATCCAACCAGAGGAGTTGGCAGGCTCAGGAGCCTTTACTACCAAAGCTAGATGGTCTGAGGAAGTGCCAAAATCTTGAGCTGCTGAATTCAGTGGTGCTTCTTTGTCGCTGTCTAAGTTGTCTGATTCATGAGGTCGCTTCTGAGTCCCTGGGAGCGATGCTGAGATCATGATTGTGTCAATTGTTTCCCTTTTCGTGAGGTGGGTGCAAGGATTTAATTGTGAGAGTTGGAGTCATGACTTCTGAATCTGCAAGATTTTGTGCCGAGGCTACAGGCTGGTGTTTTGGGTCGACAGAAGGCTGCTGAGCGAAAGTTGGGGCCTGCGAAGGCATTGAGGAGGGCGAAGGAGTTGGAGCATCTTTGTGATGTTGCTTGTTGTCAGAGGAAGGGTTCGGGCGACTTTTGTGAGATTTTAGTCCTTGCCAACCATTAGCTCTTTTCCGTGCGCCAGAAGTTGAGGGAGGGGTGGGGGAAAGAGGACAAGTTACCTGGAGGTGCCCTGTTTGCTGACAGGAGCAACATCTGAAGGCGGTGTTCTCATAATCGACCATCTGTATGAAAAGATCTCCATCACCCCAATCTATAAGAATCCTATCTGGAAGCCCTTGAATGAGGTCAATTTCAACGCAGATGCGGGCGAAAGTGATGAATCCTTTCGTTATTCTGTCTGTGTCTATCTTGATAAATCTACCCAATGCATTGCCCAGGGTGGGTAAAAAAGATGCAGAATAGAAATGCAGGGGTAGATTGGGTAGTCTTACCCAGACTGGTGTAGTGATGGCTGTCATGGTCAGTGGATTGAAATCCGGGAACCATCGCTGCATGGAGAGACCAGATCTGCCCCAAAACCAAGGACCTTTCTCTAGCACGCACTGACATTCGGCTTCGGTGGAGAAGTTGACGATGAAGAACCCCTTGGAATAGAAGAATAGCTCATGACCCTCCGACCAAGTCTTGTTAACCCATTCCTTTAGCGCAGGGGCTGAGGGCCAGAGTTCGTTGAAGCGACAAATGAGGGCTTTGGCCTGGTAGAGAAAGGCATAGCCATAGACTTGGGGGTCTTCGACTTCTGTTGTTGGAGGTTCTGCGCACTGCTCCACAATGAAGGCGCCTCCAAAGGGCTCCTTTACTTTTGAAGCTTCAGCCTTGAGCTTTGAAGGAGCTTGAGCTTCGAAGGAGAGGAAGTCCCTGATTTCACGGCCTGCTTGTAAGAGCCTGGATGAGTCACTGAAGGCGCTCCTCCACGCAACCGAGAAGTGAGAGAAATGGTTGCGTCTTTAAGATTTCCGTAATCTCGTAGCAGAGAGCCATCTCCAAGCTGTCGGCCTTCGAAGATTAGTCGTTGGAATCCAGGCGGAGTCCCTGTGGCCTGGTGGATTTGGGTTTTGAGCTCAAAGACAGAGTCTGAGTCTTGAACCTGCAAGCAGAGAGAAGATCCGGCAATGGTTTTTATAAAAAGGGGAAGGCTTGCCGCGTTCTTCGAGCTAGTCTTGTCGCTATGTAGGTTAAGGCATCGACGGTGGCTAGGGTTTAGTACTTGCTGGTCCACCTCGGCCCTGCAAAGGACCGTCGCTTCCTTCTTCCCGTTAGGGTTCCGTTCCATTTGCATAACCCTCACGCAGTCGCTCAGCGATCTCTTGGGATCTGGGGCGATTAGAAGCTTGCTCAACCAACCTTGTAACCTGATGGTGACATCACCGTCGGGGCTCTGGAGCATCTGGTCCATTCCCTTGGGGCCGAGGGAGGTGCGGAGGATTCGCACAGCGGCCATGGCGGCCGAAAAGCTGGCCTTCTGAGCATCTGAACCTCTTATTCGGGTTTTCTGCTCCTGCTCCCTTATTCTGATAAATGGCCTCCCGAACTCATCAAATGCCAACGCCATTCCCTCGTGAGCGTGGCTGTAGTTGACAGAGGCATAACCGAGGGGGTTCCTGCTGATTTGATCTCTGCAGACGTGAGCTGAAAGAACCGGGGCAATCTGACTGAAGATGCTATGGAGCTGCCCTTCGGTGACGGTGGGATCCAGATCTCCCACATACAGAGAAGCGTTCAGTAAATCCGCCGTCGCCTGTTGCAGTTGTTGCTGAGCGGGATTCGGCAGCAGCGCCATGGCTTCCCCTAGGGTTTTTTGCGTGTCTTGTTTTCTTGATTCAAAAGCGTGAGAAACATATATTTAATGTTAATGTACGATAGATAATATCAATAAATGTGAGTTTGGTCAACATTCTTTGGTGTATTTGGAGTATGTGATCGATGGAGGGGAGCTCAAGATAGATCCTACAAAGCTGGAGGCCATCATGAAATGACCAATTCCTACAAATGTCATTGAAGTTAGAAGTTTTTTTGGGGCAACACAATACTTCCATAAATTCATAGGTTCATTTTTAGTGATAACTGCACCACTCCACGTCATAACAGGCAGTAGTAAGAATTTCTAGTGGGGAAAGAATCAACATAAAGATTTTGATGAGCTGAAAATAAATATTAGTCAAGCACCAATGCTCGTGCTACCAAACTTGCAGAAGCTCTTAAAAGTGGAGACAAATGCAAGTGGGTATGCCATGGGAGCAATTTTGATGCAAGGAGGAAGGCTAGTATGCTATCATTCTGACATATTTCATGGGGTAGTTCTAAACCACCCTACCTATGACAAGAAACTCTATGCTCTGGTTCAATCTGTCAAGAAGTGGAAGCACTATTTGATGGGCAAGGAAACCATCATCCACACATAACACTAACCACTATAGTATTTGCAGGACTAGAGTAAGCTATAACAAACCAAACATTACAAGTGGATGGGGTTTTTACAACAATTTCATCTAGTCATAAAGTATAAGAAGGGAAACACAAACAAGTTGGCATACATGCTTTCATGACTACCCACATCCAATATTACATCTTTGGGAACTCTAATGCACATGGAGCCTTTTACCCATTATGCATTTAAAGAGGCATACACAAAAGATGAGGACTTAAAGGAGGTGTTTCAGTAGCTATAGGGACAAATTCATATAGAATAAGGTGACGGAAAGGTTGACTATCATTTCTAGAACGGTTTACTCTACAAGCTCGACAAGATATGTGTCCCTAAAGGTGAACGATTGCAGCTTATCAAAGAGGCTTACACCTCTAAGGTTGTAGGACATTTTGGTGTTGGGAAGACAATTGCCAATTTACAAAGGTATGTGTACTGGCCCAGAATGCAAGAATATGTATCACGATATATGTATACTTTGTTGTACCAACAAGCCTAGTAGTAGGAAGAAAGGTCTATACCATCCCTTACCTATACCCACTCGACCTTGGGAAAGTATTTCCATGGATTTTGTTGGAGGTTTACCAACAAACAGGAAGGGACATGACTATCTATTTGTGGTAGTTGATAGGTTCAACAAAATGTGCATTCTCGTGCCTTGTAAAAAGACCATCAATGGACAAGAAGAAACAAACAAGTTCTTTGAATAGGTCTGGGTGCACTTTGGGATACCATGGAGCATCATTAGATAGGGATACCATATTTCTCAGTGCATTTTGGACTACAATGTGGGAGAAGATGGACACTAAGTTGAAGAGGTCTACAACATTCCATCCATATACAGATGGGAATTGTTGGCCCTTGGGTATGGAAGTAAGCGAAGATTAAGGCAGAAAAGACGGAATGTGAACTGCGTAGAAGACACAGTGACTGATACTGGGTCGAAGCGAGCATAAGGGCAGAAAAGGCAGAGCAAAGTAAGAGAAAGCAAGTCGTTGGACGAGGAGATCAAGGATGATAGATCAACAAGAAAGACAAATTTTGGACAACTCAGCAAGCGGAAAAAGCCACCGTTGGATGCTTTGGAGCACTGCACGAGAAAGAAGGAAAGACACGATGGCGAAGCCCTGAAAATGCGGGTCAAGTTGACCTAAGGTTTTGGTATCTAGGGTTTTGACACCTAGGTTTCGACCTAAGGCTGTCAGTGAGTTATTGTAATGTATAAATAAAGGTCAATAGGACCTGGGATGGGGTTCGATTATGCGATGATGAGTGATTACTGTTGTGAGAAAAAGAAGCATTGAGCAGTGAGAGAAGTCTGTATTGTAAGATTTCCAGCTGGGTGCGAAGATCAACCCTGCAGTTGGGTGCACAGGGAAGGGAGACAGAGAGAAGAGAGAAAGAGAGAGAAGATCTGCTAGCTAAGAGTGCAGAAATGACTGTATGCTTTCACTTAATATATTATAAAGCACAGTTCTATGGATGTAGCCCTAGGGAGAGGGTGAACCACGTATATCTTGTTGTTGTGTGTGATTGATGTTGTGTTACTTGTCTTCTGATTTCTCTGTTATTGCATTATTGTGCTAGATCTGAGATATACTGTGCGAAGTAGGTTTGAGTTGGTAGGTGATACCTAGATGCTGTGTTGTTGTTGTATTGGATCCAATTTGTATTCCCTTTGGTTGTAGACATCTGTGTCTTGCAACCCCCCATAGATACTTCGGGTGAGACTGCATCTACCTTGCAGGTGTTGTCGAAAGGGCTAGTAGTTAGGGATTGTTGGTGCGCTCTTGAGCATTGAACCCTGGGTTTGCCCCTGTGCCAACAAATTTTTCCGTTGCCGGGACCAGGATCATCTTGAGGGAATGTCAAGGTGGTTTCCATCGAAGACATAGATTCAGAAGTGGATAGAAGAACAAGAAAATGACTTCTCAGCCCATAACAAGAACCCTAAGCTTAGCATCAAGGACTGGTTGGGAAGGTATATCTTTACTGATATACACGAGATTTTATTTCGAGGAATTCATAAAGAGCTATATGAATGGTTAGCCAGATTAGCAGACACTCAGTTTGAGATCAAATCTAGACCACCTGTGGTTTGGACGTCGACGCTAATCAAGAAGGTCAAGAGAGTTGATAACGTCGTATCAAGAGTAGTGGATCACTAGTTTGATAGTACCATTGGAGGGTATATCACCGAGTTTGCTATTGGTAGGGTAGAGTCATATAGCCAAGCAACGAGATATTTCTTTAAGGGGACAAGAGGAAATTTTTTACATTTTCTAAAGTTGAAGATCAAGATGCTATTGCATGAGAAGAATATATTGAAGATACAATAGTGGGTTAGATTGAAAATATAATGTTCAAGAATTTAGACAACGAAAATGATGCAGAGCTTGGACATACGTGCAGTGAAAGGACCTTCAGGGAAGTTCCTTTGGCGAACTTGTTTGAGCAAGATCAGGAACCTCTTCTACAGGAAGAAGAGTTTTATAGTGGAGAAGAGGAAGAGCTATTGAACGAAGAACATTCAGGGTCCGTTGGACCAAGAGAAGAGCCAGAAGAACCTCAACGAGAAGAGCCAGAAACTTCAGGAACTGCACCAACTGTTGAAGTAAGTACTATTACTCCTCTTGTTGTTTCAACAACATTAAGTAATCAAAGTAGCCTAATTTATCAGATCACCAGAGCACTGGTATAAGTGGTTCAACGCACACTCAGTCAGGGAACTTAGGAAGATCTATGGTAGATGAGATGAGGTTAACCACCTTAAGAGGATATGGATATGAAGATCCTGATCAACACTGGTTTTTATGTGAAGCTATATGGAGTATTAATAATGTCATCGATGAAGCTGTTAAATGAGCTCAATTTAGTACTACCCTGAGAGACCACGCACTGAGATGGTACATGAAGCTTGTCCAAGGAACTGCACAACCTAAACTACTGAATGAAATAAAAAATGTGTTGGTTGTAGAATTCAAGAAACCCAAGTTGGAGTCACAATGCATTACAAAGTTGAAAGAAATCAAGTAAATATTAGCTGAACCTATTTGGGAGTTTGATTAGAGGTTTAAAACCTTAACGGGATGAATGAATTTTCAGATCCCAGATGAGAAGAACAAGGAATGGTTCATTGTTTCCCTCTTACCACACATTAGAGTCCCTCTGATGCAACAGAAGATCGCTTCACAGGTTGAGGCACTGGATATTTCCATGAAATTAGAATCAACCCCTATGGGAGAATCCAACTCAGGTATGAGTCAAATCTTGAGTCAACTAACTAGCTTATCACTGCGGGTCGAAGATATGAAAAAAGAAAGGGGAAAAGATAAGAGGGAAGACATCTGGTGCATTAGATGCAAATTGGAAGGCCATGATAAAGAGCACTATCCCCTATTCCACGAGTACTTGGCATCTGGAGCTTTGAGCCCTTTGAAGCAAGTTACCCTACCTTGGTGCGAGGTATGTAGAAATAAACATTGCCCCGGCAAGTGCTATTACATGCAAAAATATGTTCAGACACCCACAAATCTGTATTTCACATTCTGTAAGTTGGTAGGGCATGATGATAGGGATTGTAGGGCCTATGACCTCATGCATGAAAGGTCAAGAGACATATACAAGATTCAAGGCAAAGTACAACAAAAAGGGAACACTAAGCAGTATAACTCCCCAGGAAGAGGAAAATTCAACCCTCATGGTGGATTCAGAGGAAGAGGACGGGCAAGAGGTATGGGTCGAGGTAGAGGCCAAATCATTTGTTACAACTATGCACAACCATGGCATTTGGCAAGGGACTGTCATAACCCTTGTACTACTTGTAACTACTGCAACTCATTTGAACATGTCACAGAAGATTGTCCTGCGTTGTTAGCCAAACTTCAGGAAAGACGAGGAGGAAACCAACAAGTACAACTAATCACTGCAGAACCTCGCAGAGTGGATCCAAGAGTCACTGTTATCACTAGAGGAGGCATTGCTACAGGAGAAGACAGAGCGACCCAATGAAAGACTACAGAACAATCAAGAGTCAGAAAAGATGGAGAGAAAATGCAAGAGTTTGATCCAAAGAAAGAGAAATATATATTTGAGGAAGAAAGAAAAGAATTCAGGAGAGATCAGGCATCTTCATCAAAGGCTCGACAAGAAGTAAGAGAATGTGGAATGCCTCTGGCCTTTGACTAGTTCGCTTCGCCAAGGGAAGGAAAAGAGGTAAGTAAGCTCATGGAATTTTTATGCACTTGCATTAGTTTGATAAAGGATGAGAGCGTTGTAGAAGAGCTACAAAACTTGATTAGACAGTGTGAGCTAGGGAAGGTAGATTCCTTGCTGAGTAGAGCGGTACACCAAATATCTAAAAAGAGAAGGACAAATAAGGAACTACACCTGAATGCTCAAATTGGAGAGTATGATATAGACTATGTGGTCCTCGACTTAGGGTCAGAGGTCAACATCATGAAGAAGCAAACCTGAGCAATGATGGGAAAACCCAAGTTGATCTATTCCCCCATCAGGCTTAGGATGGCCAATCAACAACTCGTGAGCCCCTTCAGAAGACTGGAACATGTCCCTGTGGACATTGATGCGATCAGAACATTTTTGGACTTCGAGGTAATTGAGATAGTTGATGATAACTGTCCTTACCCCGCGCTGTTAGGAATTGATTGGGCTTTCAATAATTCCATTGTGGTTGACTTAAAGAAAAGAAGAATGACGTTTGAGGGAGATGGCCTTAGGGTCATCGCACCTTTGGACCCTGATGAAGGTCCCAGATACACAGAGCCCATCAGAGAAGAAGACTGTGCATATGAGTTAGAAAACATATACAAATTAACAGCTAGACAACAGGATTACATTAATCCTACAGCAGATGGGAACCTAAGCTGGCGAAGTGAAAATGCATGTTCATCAAATTCAGAAGAAGCACTGGAAAAATGGCAAAACCAAATGTATGAAGTATCTACAAGGAGATGTGCTAGATTAACCATAGAAGTTCGCTGGATCGACACAACAGTAAGTAACTTGCCCACATTTGATGGTCTAAACCATTTAGAAGCTTTCTTGCTCGAATTTGAAAAAATTGTACCAATACAACAAATATTGTTGGCACTGGATGAGGCCTTGAAAGAGACTCCAGCAAGATGGTGGGGGACACACAAAAACAACATTACAGACTGGGTACAATGTTGCACTTTGATGATAGCGTGGTCTTTAGAACGAATAGAAGGCTACGAAGATAGGTACATAGGTCAAAGCTGCCTGAAGGACCAAGTGAGAGATTGCAAGGAAGCTTGGAGCAACATTCCTCAAGAGTAGTGGGTGCACAACTTCATTAACACGCTGGACACAACCCCTATCAATTGGTACCTTCAAGCAAAACTGCGCCTCATCACCGCAGATTGAGAAGGTATGACTCAGAACTTTGTAACTACCTTTTTATTTGAAAGACAATATCCTACAGTGGATCAAGTGTTACAGATCGTGAGACAAAAAGTATTTGAGGAGGCACCTAGCCTCCCTTTGGAACAAGAAGAGGATGAATGGACTGCGCCTCTTCATAAATTGCAAGGCTGTTACAATATTAATGCTGATGAATATGATGATCCTAGGAATGTGAACATCACGGAAACAAAAGGCCAGAGAGACACAGAAGGACCAGGAGTTGAGCTACCTTTCATTGGACAACCAATTAAAATCAAGAAAGTTAATATTGGAATAGAGCAAACATCGAAGCTTGCAAATGTTGGAGATTATTTGGATGCTGCTACGATTGACAAAATCACTGAGTTACTGCATGAATATCAGGACTTGTTTCCAACCAAGTTCACTGATATGAAATGCATTAAAGGGCCCATGGGAGAGATGACGATCCCCTTGAAGCAAGACGCAAGGCCAGTCAAACAAAGACCTTACAAACTGAACCCTAAATATAAGGAGAAAGTGAAGATTGAACTCGACAGAATGTTGGAAGCAGGAATCATAGAACCTGTTGAAGAGTCAGAATGGATAAGCCCTATGGTGGTGCAGGATAAGAATACTGGAGAGATCAAGATCCATTTCGATCTCAGGAAGATGAATGATGCCTGTTTGCATGACCCATTCCCTACACCATTTATTGACGAAGTATTAGACAATGTGGGAGAACATGAGGTATATTGTTTTATAGATAGATTTTCAGGATACCATCAGATCAGGATTGCCAAAGAAGATCGCCATAAGACTACCTTTGCCACAGAATGGGGATCCTACCAGTACACGGTGATGCCTTTCAAATTGAAGAATGCGCTAGCCATATTTTCCAGGGTGGTGGTCAAAACATTCAAGAAGTTTTTACATAAATTTCTGGAAGCCTATTTTGATGATTGGAATGTTTTTAGTTTATTGCAAAAGCATATTTAATGTTTAATACTAATGTTGGATAAGTGCAGGCAATGTCAAATTGCCCTGAACTTGAAGAAGTGCATCTTCTTTTCACCCTTTGGAGTGCTGCTAGGCCATATTGTGAGTAAGCAAGGATTGCTTGTAGACCCATCTAAGATTGCCATTATAGTTGATTTTCCCCCTCCTACTTCAGTTAAACAGTTGTGCACTGCGTTGGGACATACTGGATACTACAAGAAGTTCATCAAAGGCTACACATAGATCACAACACCCATGGAGAAGTTTTTGAAGAAAGACTATTAGTTTCAATGGACAGAAGAATGCCAACAAATCTTCGACACACTGAAACAGAAAATGGTTACTGTGCCTATTATGGTTTTCCCAGATTGGAGCAAGGAATTTCACATACATGTCGATGCATTCTCTATTGCTTTAGGAGATGTGTTAGTACAACCGAGTGTAGGAGACATTGACCACCCGTTAGCCTTTACTAGTAGGAAGCTATCAACCACTGAGATTAGTTACACCACCACTGAAAGAGAAGGGTTAGCCATGGTGTACGCAATGAAGAAATTTTTCCACTACTTGTTGGGAGGACACTTTAAAATGTTTACTGATAACTCCACACTGAAATACCTAGTCAACAAGCCAGTGTTGGGGGGAAGAATATGCATATGGCTTTTGTTATTTCAGGAATATGATTTTGAGATCATGGTAAAACTAGGAAGGATGAATAAAGGACCTGACCACTTATCGAGGTTGGAACATGGAGAGGAACCTACTAGTTTGGAGGATACACTGCCAGATGCATAGTTTCTGGCCACGAGGAAGGTTGATGATAGTTCCGTTCCTGTCCACAAGAATAACATCTCGTGAATACACAGTCATTCAGAAGAAACAATTGGTAGTGCGCATTGTAGACTTTTCACTTATTGCTGGACAACTATACAAGATGGGACCTGATGAAACCCCGAAGAGATGTGTTATGGAAGAAGAAAGACCACTGATTTTAGCAAAATCTCATGAAGGCATCGCAGGAGGACACTACGCGGAAAAATAAACAATGCAGAAGGTTCTTAGAGCTGGCCTCTGGCGGCCTACTTTACACAGAGATGGTAAAGACTACTACAGAGCCTGCGATGTATGCCAAAGAGTTAGGAAACCATCTAGAAGAGATGAAATTCCATTAGCACCCCAACTAACCTTACAAGCCTTCGAGAAATGGGCCATTGACTTCGTGGGACCTATAAACTCACTAGGGAAGTGCACATGAGCCAGATACATAATCACTGCGACAAAGTACTTGACCAGATGGGCCTATAGAACCACTTGTAAGAAGCTAGCAATGCAGACCCCCTTTAAGTTGGTTTATGGTCTAGAAGCAGTTATTCCCATGGAATACTTAGTCCCTAGCTTGAGGATTGCAGCATTTACATATATGGATGACACTGGCGTTGTTCAAGAGAGGCTCGCGCAGTTGGTTGAACTCAAAGAAGACAGATTTATTGCAGGATTCCATCAACAAGTTCAGAAGGAAAGAGAAAAGGCTAACCATGACAGGCATATCAAGAAGAAAACCTTCAAGCAAGGAGATCTGGTATTGGTATACGACAATAAGTTCATGAAGTATCCAGGGAAGTTAAGAACACATTGGATGGGGTCGTATGAGGTTTCCTATGTCACGGAAGGAAGAGCTGCGCAGTTGAAGACTTTGAATGAAGAATGGAAGGAAGGTTTGGTGAATGTGAGACGGTTGAAATTGTACTATGACAACCAGATGCCTCGCAAATCTCGGTAAAAATAGAAGGAGAAGGGTCTAGTTACCAGGTGCAGTTGAAACTGGGTACCAGAAACAGAAAAGACAGTCTGCACACAATGGGGGATGAGAGAGAAGAAAGTATAGGCTGCTTCGCGCAGCCTGAAGTTGAAGCAAAACAGAAGGATCAGATCTGAAGTGCCTCGGGAAGAGTCACATGTGAGTGTTGGGGGCCTGTTGGCCCTTGGGTATGGAAGTAAGAAAATCTTAAGGAAGAAAAGACAGAATGTGAACTACACAGAAGACATAGTGACTGATACTAGGTCGAAGCGAGCAGAAAAGGCAGAGCGAAGTAAGAGAAAGAAAGCCGTTGGACGAGGAGATCAAGGATGACATATCAGCAAGGAAGATAGATTGTGGACAACTCAACAAGCAAAAAAAGCCACTGTTGGATGCTTTGGAGCGTCGTGTGAGAAAGAAGGAAAGACAGGCCAACGAAGCCCTGAAAATGCGGGTCAAGTTGACCTAGGATTTTGACACCTAGGTTTCGGCCTGAGGCTGTTGGTGAGTTATTGTAATGTATAAATAAAGGTCAAGAGGACCTGGGATGGGGTTTGATTATGTGATGATGAGTGATTACTGTTGTGAGAGAAATAAGCATTGAGCAATGACAAAAGTCTGTATTGTAAGATCTGCAGCTGGGTGTGAAGATCAACCCTACATCTGGGTGAGCAGGGAAGGGAGACAGAGAGAAGAGATAAAGAGAGAGAATATCTGCTAGCTAAGAGTGCAGAAAGGACTGTATGCTCTCACTTAATATATTATAAAGCACAGTTCTGTGGACATAACCCTAGGGAGAGGGTGAACCACGTATATCTTGTTGTTGCGTGTGATTGATTTTGTGTTTCTTCTCTTATGATTTCTCTTTTATTGCATTATTATGCTAGATCTAATATATACTATGCGAAGTAGGTTTGAGCTGGTAGGTGATACCTAGATGCTGTGTTGTTGTATTGGATCCACTTTGTATTCCCTTTGGTTGTAGACATACGTGTCCTGCAACCCCCCATAGATACTTCGGGTGAGACTGCATCTGCCTCGCAGGTGTTGCCGAAAGGGCCAGTAGTTAGGGCTTGTTGGTGCACTCTTGAGCATTGAACCCTGGGTCTTCCCCTGTGCCAACATGAATACATAAGTAGTTAATAGAACTTTGGTGCAAATTTTGAGGGGTTACAATCAGAAGCATCCGAATACCTGAGATGAAAATTTGATCTATATACAACACTCTTATAACAAAGTAGTCTATGCTTCTACTGGTAAGTCACCTTTTGAAACTTGCTTTGGGTATTTTTCATCTTCACCCTTAGATGTTGTATATGGATATCAAGGAGGAGTGAGGGAGGGCCTCATAGGAGATGCATTAAAAGTAGAAAAATTTGTTGAGAAGATCAGGCAGATCCATTTGAAAGTACAAGAGAAACTGAAGAAGTCACAGGAAAAGTACAAGGCTATACATGACCAACACAGAACAAAGATAACATTTAGAGTGGGAGACAGAGTATGGTTACAACTAAATAAGGAAAGGATGCATGGTCATGGTAAGAAGATCAAGGCTCTATGATATGTTCCTTTTGAGGTATTGGTAAAGGTGGAAGATAATTCCTACAGAATCAGTCTACCCCCATACATGCGCATTTAATCAGTAGTGAATGTGGAGAATCTCAATCTCTATGGGCCCTCCATGTTGGATTAGGAGGAGGATCAAGTCCTACCTTCCATAGAGGATTTAACACAAAATTCTCAAGAAGAATTGACAGATGACATAGTTCTACAGAAGTGATCCAGAATTACAAGACAAGGTCAACATGACCTTTAGCAGATTAGGTTGAAAGGACAACTTCTAGGCAAAGCAAAGTGGTACCCTAGGGAGAAGCTAGAGGAACAATTTCCTCACCTCATTCAGTAAATATTTTGGGGACCAAAAGCCTCCCTAAATGGGGAGGTATGATCTATATTGGATCATTATATTATTTTTCATCTATCTCTATGCTTTTGGAGTGGAAAAATTGGTGGAATTAGCTTGCAGCGCCATTTTGTCCTAGTTTGGAAAATTGGGGTTTAGAAGCTTTCGGGGCCATTTTGAGGCATCAAACGACATTTTTTGGGGTTAAAACTCATCTAGAAAAGCTTGGATCCTATGACGCTATTCTACACATCAATAAATTTCCAATGGTGCAAAAATCACGTCAATCATAGCTCATATGCAAAAGTTATGCTTCCCGCAAGTTGAATTACCGTGTTGACCACCATGGTACAAGAGGATGCCACATTATCCCCCGTTACTCACGCATATGGGGCTAGCCACATATGTAATTTTAAGAATATTTTATAAGTTCCAAAACCCTATCACATTTGAGGGTTGAGGAAGTCAAAAACCTACCCCTAGATGGCTATCGGGCCATGTTAAATACCATGCCACTAGGAGGAGAAGGGGTTCCATTATTTTTCATTGTATCTTGTTCCATAAATGAGAAAAACATCTGAGAGTGGTATTCTATGAGCATAACAGAGGAGGATATATTTTGTAGCAACCATACATGCCATAGGTCAAAGACAACTCCATAGAGAGTGCCTCTTTCTTTGTACTTGCGTCATTTCTATACCAGAGAAAAGAGAGCAGAGCAACCTCACCTTCTAACTGGGTTTTCTTCTTTATTGTGTTTCCCAGGTCATATATTGTGTTTATTTGTGGATGGCGTGTGTATTTATTTTATTTGAACTATTTCATACATTTTTTTTAAAGAAAACTAGCATCAAGAGTATGCGATCTAAAGGAAAAATAACCTTAATAGTAAAGATTTCAGTTATTTATTAAATCTGTTGTGACGAACCATTCCAGTGGAATATCTGCGAAAGTTTACAGATCAACATATTTCCTTTTCAACCCAATGGGCATTTTATCAACATAGGCGTTGAAAAATTTAGGATCTTCAAATATAGGTTATGTATTTAAATCAAACATTTCTACAATTTTCTTCTCCTTCTCAATGTCATACGCCCTAAGCCAGTCTGTCAGTGACAATATTTCATGTATTTGAGTTCTCTCTAGTTTACCATTGAAATAAAATGCTATTCTTATATAAGAGTGGTCTCCTAGAAGGAATACCCTCAAGCAATCATACACCAACATTCATAGGTGGTTGGACCACCTAACCTTTATGAAGGTCCATAAAATTTACATCCGTGATACTCTTTTGTTACAATATCTACGATGTTATTGTGTATGAAACATGTTAGTGCCAAATAAAATAGTTGCACCAAATTAAGTATGTCAAATAACGTTATCAATATAAACAAATCAATCAACATGCTTACCCGAACAAACTCCTAGTCCTAGATAATTGCGTGTGGTGTATGCACATATGCCATACAATGTAAAAGAATTTTATATCAATATGGGTATTGATACATCATATACATGTATCTGTATGCACATATGCCATACAATGTAAAAGACCTTTCTATCAATATGGGTATTGATACATCGTATACATGTATCCCTTCCCATAATTGCTCCAATTTATCAATCATTGGTTGGAGGTAGACATCCATTCTCTTCACTTCTACTAGGGATTATAAGAGTGAACATAAGATGTTCATTCTTCATGGATAACTATGGGAGGATATTGTTATTGATCACTACCATTGACCAAACATAGTAGTTTGTGTTTTGGAGGGAATACAGGTTAAACCTATCCATGACTATGCTCAATCAAAGGATTCTTACTCCATACTTTAATTTATTGGGCCATGTATCCTCTATATGCTTCATGGTTGTTGAATCCACTACCATCCACATAACTTCTAGCTAACTTCTATGCGAGGCATGCCATCCATACAACACGACTAATTCTTTGCAACGAAAGAACCTTTGAATCCTTAGGATTATAGGCATGTTAGTCAATATCTTATGGGAAGGACCATGTCCCTTGCCCTTGTTTTTTAATTTCTAGTACCCATCAATTCCACATTCTGGACATATCTCTTTGTTTGCTTAATCTTTGTATAGAATACAACCATTCAGATAAGTGTGATATGATATGTACTCAACACCCAACTTGTTCAACAAATGTTTTTCCTCTTCACAGTTGTTGAGGAGGACATTATCACTTGGAAGTACTTTATATTTGAGTTACTTGCAATTATTGGGAAATATAAATAACACTATCATCGAGCATGCATGAACTCCCTTTTTGCTGCTAATTGTATTGCAATATTCATTAAAATAGAGGGGACTTAATGGTCAGTTACCTCAATGGTGCCAAGAAACGATATTATAACATACCATACATTGCTTTCAAGTTACACAGTAACATTTTTGTCCCTAGTTGGGTAGACCTTGACCCATGTCCAATAAGAGGAGCGATGGAAGTGTATTGGTCAAACTGGTAGATCCTTTAAAGCACGTCTTAAAGAAAACATTGCTGACACAACCCACAAACATATCCCAAAGTCAACTATTTCCGAACACTCTTTCAAATCACAACACCCAATTTTCTTTGACCAACCAAAATCCTCGCCTCAACACCCTATCACTCATCTCGAATCATTTGAGAAGGATTGGAAATTGAAAAACATCCCAATAATTTTAATCGTGATGGCGGCTACAAACTAAGTCAATCTTGGAAGCCTGTCATTCATTTCCTAGGCCATCAAACCTAAATTGTTTAATTTGATCTCCCTTCCTAGTGTTCCTTGGTGTGTTCCCTTCTTTAAACTCCTCATTCTTTCATTTCTTTTACCACTTTATTTTATTTGTTTTTTCATAATTCGACTTCCATGTTCTTCTCATTATATTTTTATGTATACTTATTAATCATGTTAATATTTCTTAATTTTCCTAATTAATTCTCATTTATTTAATTCTATTTTTACATCCTCTTTGTTACTTTTATTACGTCTATCTTCTTATTATTCTTATCTCGCCATTCATATCTTCATTGTCTTTCAACATCTACAATAAGTATCAATTTGACTCTCATACTTTTATTAATTCAACTCACATATTATTTTTTATTTATTATCTTAAGGTTTTCTCATAACAACTTTTGTTTCATTTATTATATTTTTAAGGATTTTTCGTAACGATTATCTTAATTTCTTATAATTTTCTTTTCCTCTTCTCAATGGTCAAATCTTATCTTTTCTCTTTTAAAATCCATACCACTACACTCTTTTCAAACATCATAAGTTGCAATTGTCCCTGATGATGGGTGAAGTGTCCACTTGAAACGTTGGATGTTTCAAAACTTATCACATAGGTTATATCCAAAAATCTTAGAAGCATTATGACAAATTGTGAAAACCTACACACCCAAATTTCAAAAAAGGCATCAATGATATGAGCATCATTCCCTAGATCATCTTGTTGGAATGCATGTAACAACATTCCATTTGTGGAATGGGTATCCTATAAGAAATCATCAATACTCACCTCTATATTATTATCTTCATCTCCAACATGTGAAGAACCAATGTTACTGTAGACATTCTAAATTGGTGACTCAGGACATAGTGGGAATTGAATAGGTGGTTGATTCAACCATGCTTTGTATGCTTCCTATCCAATCTATGCTCATTTAACAACCTTCTCTCTATTTGACATCACAGTGAGGTGTGTTACACCTTAGATTCACTTCAGCGTACCTCATTTTTTCATCGGATGTGACCCATCATATGAGCAGATTTTGTGCCTATCTTGATCACGTTAGAGCTCAGAGTACCCTGATCAGATGTGCCACCATGATGATTTATACTATTGGATCATGATCAGCCAAAAGTGTGACCATTTTGTTCTCATGTATTGTATCAAACTATGCTTAGATGATCTATGTAAACATGTTTTTTACCTAGGTGGTTGGTCATGACATGTCCTCTTAGTCCCCATTTTAGGATAATCCTTTCTCTTATGGTTTAGTTGAGTATCCCTTGGAGGTCATTAATTTGATCCCAAGTATCCCTATATGGCATGGGTAGGTACGTGAGGGTCTTGGGATGGATCTACTAGGACACATGACCAAGAGAACCTCTAGCCCTTTTTACTTTACTCTATGTAAAAGTGTTGCTCATGTTGTAAAAGTTGTCATACCTATGGGAGAACACTTATGTTATGCCTAAGCATGGATCCCCTGTATGTATTTGTCACACTTTGGCCATGGAATCTTAGAGATGACTCTACAATTTATCATGCAATTTCATGGTTCCCTAGGAAGTTTCATAGATCTCAAGGCATCTCATAGATCCTAAGGCATTGGTCATGATGCCCAAGACACTTTGGGGATATAATTACATGCATGGGTCTTCTCTTGACATGCCACATCATAGATCCTTGAGTGCTCTCTTCATTCCTCAATTTCGAGGCATATTTCACTTTATTTGAGGGCCAAAGCTTTCGAGGACCATTCTACTAGCTGTTTTGGCACATGTGGACACCTTTTGACTTGGAGAGAGTCCTTCCATAGTTTTTGGAGCTTGCTTTCATAATGTGAGGATGTTCTTTCACCTTGGAGACTTTAATTTTGGATGTTGGAGCTTATTTGGAGACATCCTATCTTTTGGACCTCATTTACCCCACCTGTGTGGTCGTTCCATGCTTTGAGGCTAGATGTTGGCATCTTGTTGGAATTTTCTTCATTGGACGAGCATATTACCATGTATTGAGGGTATCCCCTTGCATTTGGGAGTGACATTGAGGTTTTTTGGACCCTAGTCGACCTCCTTTTGTCATATTACCTCCTCTCTTGGAGGAATTATTGTACACACAACACATCTTTATTGTATTTTGACTTGGTCTCTTTTAGTTAATTAGAAAACAAGTCATTTTTGTAGTTATACTAGGCTATATCTAAGGAGATTGAAAATAATATTGAATGAGAAGGATGATGAAGCCTCCTTTATAAATAGAGGCTCCTCCTCTTGTTCCAATTGGTTGTTGTTATTGGCTACTTCTTTGAGATTATGACTTTTTTGAATATCTAA
>JZKD02S1866461.1:55661-67768 GCA_000966675.3 Picea glauca
ATCAACAACTTGGAACAATCAATCATCAAACAATTCCAATGAAAGTAGATTTGGGATGGATCACTCCCCAAAAGATGCAACACATTAGTTTGGGAATTCGAAGGTTATATCATCTGGTTTCATCGAGAGTCGCAACTACAAGCACAAAAGATTTGAGAAGACATCATGTGCTAGAACAAAAGTTCAAAGGGAAGCCTTCCAATGCTTATGCTTTGAGGACAAAGCATTTTTAAGGGGAAGGCAATGTTATGAACATAAATATACATATATCATAGATATTCATAACATAATAATTAATAAATAATAATTATTAATAATGAAAGGTCATGTCTCAAAGGACATGACTATTGGTAAAGGGTACCCTTGCGTGGGTATATAAACAAGCCCTCATTCTCAATTGTAATCTATCTATCTATCTTATTATTATCTCATCTATTCATTTATTATTTACAGTCCATATGGATTTGATTATTATATTCCAAATATTTTGGATAATTTTTGTGTGAGCGAACTTTGTTCGTCTCAGCGTATCATACAGAAAAATAAAAAATTCAAAAGATAAAAAAATGTCTAGATTCCATCAGATATTACATAGCGTGATACTTCCAGTCTAGCTATTATCATCCTGAGACTCGCTTCAAAACATGGAAAGAAAGAAAAGGAAACCTACAACAGGAAAGAAGGAAAATGAAATCTATAGCCATTCGAAAAATTCCTGTGATATAAAAGCACCCTCCTCCAACTCCAAAGCTTCCTTTGAAAGAGAATCGGCCCTGGTGTTTAATTCTCGATATACATGGGTGAACGAGGACCACTCGAAATCAAGGACAAATGCCAGAAATGCGCGAATCTGTTGCAGCAGGTGCTGTAGATGCACTACCTGAACCTGAGATTTGTTGTTGGCACAATATATTGCCACCTTTGAATCACCCAAAACCTGGATTCTTCTCAGATTAAAAATTTTTGCCATATACAACAAGGTCCACGTAGCTATGAACTCAACCTTCATGTTAGAGCCAAGCCCAGGAGCATAACGAACCTGAAAAATATGATTATCAGAGATATGTATAACCACTCAAATCTCACACCGGCGGGGATGGCCCTGGTTGGCACCATTAAAGAATTCCCACAGGGTTTCCTCAACCAGCGAGCGCATGGAAAGATTGCATGGATTTTCTTTCTTTGGCTTGCACTTGAACTCCAGAGAGATTTTTGTCACTAGACCCACCAGAAACATGACCGGTATGAATTTATCTTGAAATATGTGCATGTTACATACCTCCCAAACGATATAAGAGAAGAAATAGGGAAGAGACCCGAAATATTTAACTGAAAGTTCATTCCACCAGAGGGAAAGCTATTCTTCCATACTACTACTCAGAGCAAGAGAATTAACCTTGAATTCCGAAGAGACTAAATACCAAACCTGTGACGGAAAATTGCAGGAAATGAAAAAATGGTGAGTGGATTATGCCTCCTTCATGCATAATGCACATCTGTTGGGGCATACCGATCCCCTTTTTAAACCATTGGCCCACGTTAATAGCTTGTTGTTGAGAGCCAACCACAAAAGAATTTTAGCTTAAGCAGAGTGTGCATGCTCCACACCTTTTCCCACCACCACCAATGCTCTCCTGTGAAGGCCTCTTCAGCAAGAACCATGTACCCAAGCTTAGTCGTGTAAACTCGACATAGAATTCTTAGACCAACTCATGGAGTATTTTTCCTCTTCCTGAAGCTTAATGAAATTTGACTTGAGGTTACCTACGCAACTTTTCTATTCTTCCACTAGGCCTCCCACTAAACCCAGATCCAACTCTGTGATCCATTCATTGCAGCCAATCATAACAACATCCTAGGCCCTTACATCCCGTAGAGTGTAAATCCCTTTGGAATGAAGAGAGGAAACTAGTTCCTATGATAGCTTATAGGCTCTCCCCGATCCTTAAGCTTTTCCCATTCCCTATTCTCCAAACTTTCCAATCACCAATGCTTCCACCAAATCTTTCCAAACTATTGAGCAATTAGCTATCGATTTCCTTTGAGAATGGAACCAATCATCCATGGACTTATTTGAAAGCATCACTCTGCCCCATAGCATATGAGTATGGATAAACCTCCAAAGGCTCTTTGCTATCAGGCCTTGCTGAACCAATAAATGTTCTTGATCCCCCACCCACCCACCCAGGCCCTTGGGCATGGTGATTGAGATTATTTGACCAGAGGAATGTCGTCTGCGTTCTTGCGTCCTGACCATAAAAACTGAAAACATACCTTTATAATTTTTGTTAGAATTCCTTTGGGGATTTTTTTCTATGGACGCCCAATATACTGGGATGTTGCTAAGCACAGATTGCAGGAGAACAAGTCTTCCTCCCCTTGATAGCCACCGATGAACCCACATAGAAATTTTGGCTTCAACATTTTTAAAAAGCCTCATCTAGTTGTCACATGTATAGGCATTGGGATTCAATTTGAAGCCCAACTATTTGAGCCCTTCATCAATGTTTTTTCGAGAGAAAGGAAGAAAATTGTCTAGCTGAACTAGAACTTCATCCTGAAGAGCATTGCATAAGATGTTGGACTTGGACATATTGATTTGCATTCCTATTGCTAAAAAAACAGATCCAAAACATCTTTAATAGCCTGAAATTCCTTTGTGGACCCTGCACCAAAGAGAAGTATGTCATAAAAAAATAACAAATGGGAACAAAATTCTGATGTAGTGATTTTGACACCTTTAAGAATTCCACTCCTGACATTTTCAATCAGCCCGCTTAACCCTTCAGCAATGATAAGGAAAATGAATGGAGACAAGGGGAAACCCTGGCGAAGCCCTCTTGAGGGACGAAAGAATTTGGACGGGGAGCCATTAATAAGGACGACAAAGGAAGTCGACTCAATACACCCCATAATCCAATTGACTGTAGCCAAGTTCATCCTCATATGCGTCAGACAAAGTCTAACGAAAACCCAACTAACTTTGTCATAGGATTTAGATAGGTCCAACTTGAGAATGATTGTTTGAATCTTTTGCATCTTGATAGAATGCATAAATTCCCGGGCTAGGGCTACCACATCATGAATTTGTGTAATGTTCCCAAGCCATTATGCCAGGAACATCACGTCTTGCATGAATTTTTCACTATTTCTGAGTGTGGCTTTTCGTCAAACACTTTGCTTACTATGGTTCTTTAGGTTGCGCTTAGGGTTATACTGATGGTTTATGTGTGTGTTTGCAGCAACAGATAAGAAGATAAAGAAATGTAACATACCACAACCATATGCAAGATCCACAATATAATAGACAATCCAAAATCATTCAGAACTGATCTTTATTCATAATAATAAGAACCTGATACAAGGATGAGGCCGATCTGGAATGCTCAACAGATGGATCCCGTATACATAATAAGAGCTGCTACAAAATGCTCCAATAAAATACTACAAGCCTCCAAAGGCTGAATACTCAATGAAGACCAATGCAAGAATAGATCTGAGCCGTATGAAGTGCCAGACCCCCAAGTTGGAAGATGCCACGCTCTGTTGGAACACTGAATAGCCTCAACAATTCAGCCCTGCTGCCAAAGATGTCCAAACCCTCCGGTAAATATGCCAAACAATAGATTGGGTGAATGCAAGAACAACCAAGTGCTAAAATCCTCAAAATCCCTCTCAAACCCATAGATCTAACTTCCCTTCAAAGAATGGTGCACCCCCCTAGATGCCTGAAACCCTAGGTAATTCAGCCTCCCTCCTAGATGCCTGAAACCCTAGGTAATTCAGCCTCCCTCCTAGATGCCTCCAAATGCTCCACAAAACCACTAGAATGATAGATCGGGACCTGGTTACCTCACTCGTGAAGTCCCAAGAGAAATAGTGAAGATCTGAGCTAGCAAATGACTGAAACCATTTTCTAAAGTTTGCTCCTCTCCTCCAATTCGTCCCATGCATCTAATAAATCAAATGGCACATAAGGCTCCTCCTGAATGGACTAGATCTGATGTCCAAGACCCTGCAATGAAAACCCATGTGCTAGAATCTCCAGAAGCCCTGCCAATCACCTGCAATGAACCCCCTCCTTCTCTTCTTGTGCTTGTGCCTGGTGTAGAACCCTCCTGCACTGAGTAGATCTGAACTAGAATGGTGTGGGGGAGTATTGCATCCCCGAGACCAAGATTGGGACAAGCTAGGTGGAATCTTTCACCACCGAATCGTCCTCTAGGGTTTGTTAAGTCAAAACCCTCAAAAACCCCAAGGTATGGGCTCTCTAGCTAGAAGCCATATATCAAAATGATAATCATACATGAATGAGAGAATAGAGGCCTTTGCCTCTTCTTTATACTTCCTGCTCACCTTGTCTCTCCAAAGTGACTTTTCTTTTTTAATTAATTAACCTTTTTACCTCTGAATAGCACCTTATCTCTCCTTGTGGCTTCCATGGCCACTGGAAGTCACTTCTCATCATCCTAGACTGTAGTGTTGTTCCTTTCGATTCCAATGAGCTATTACACTGAGAGGTTCCTCCAAGTATTGTGCCCAAAATGACCTCTTCAGTGAATTTAATTAACCTATAGCTCAAAATACTCAAAATCGTGGAAATTGTCGGAATGCAACAGAACCAAAGCCAATCTGTGCGGAATGGATCATAATGATGAAATAGGATGAGCAATGCAAGTCAGACCCCAAAATAACCCTCAATAGCTCATGTACTTGCTATAATCTCTAACTGGCTACCCTGGTTATCATAACACTGTGTAATACCCTGATGTCCCAAAGTGGGGACATTACAATTTGTCTCTTATACAGGAAGTCGAACCGCTCTTCGAAGATTATATCATTGAGGAGAGGCTTAAGTATGTTAGCAATTATCTTGGAGATGATCTTATATATGGCATTACAACAGGATATAGGTCTGAAATCTTCGAAAGAAGCTACTTTTTTTTTTTGGAATTAAAGCTATATGGGTGGCATTGAATGATCGCAGGATTTTTTCCGAGTGTTGGGAATCTTGAACGACCTTCCTCAAATCGTCTTTGAGCATATCATAAAAACCTACGAAAAATTCAACCAAGAGACCATCCGGTCTTGGAATTTTTCCCTTTCTAAGAGAAGAAAGGGTGGCAAGAAGTTTGCCTTTCGAAACTTCATCTTGAAGGGATTCATTCATTTCATCGTTAAAATACCTAGGGAAAAGGTTGACCACCTTTAGAATTTCTTCTATAGGACATTCTCTAGGTTCCTTAAAAACACTGACATAAAAATACTTCCCCACCTTCACTATACCTTCAAAGGATTTGACAATATGACCATATTGGTCCTTAATTTCTGATAAGGAGTTGATGTTCTTACGATAAGACACATACCAGTGGAAGAACTTGTATTGTTATGTCCCTCCTTTAACCAAACGGCCATGCTTTTGAGACACCACTCTGTTTTTTCAATTGCCAATAGATCTTATCTCTTAGCCATGAGATCTTGTAAGGAAGTCTCTTCCATATCATAGAGAGAGTCAAGAATTTTCCCAACCAGAAGAGTATCAATCTGATATTCAACATCAAGAAGGAGGGATTGGGATTTTTTATGGAAGACTTGGGCCCATTCCTTGGATGCTTTTGACACCCTTTTCTACCATTTCTCCACGTGGGGATCAACTTCGGAGGTCCAGGTGCCTATCCTATAGCCAATACACAAAGAAACCCTCCATTGGATCCTTGCGTGGATGCCCCCCCTAAATTTCCCAAATCGAGAGAGTGAAGTTTAGATTGCCACCAAGAATGATGTCAGTAGTTGTTAGAGTGTCTGAAGAGCCTAATCCTTCCCAGAAGGATCTTTTTTCCGCATAAGGGCCATACATGTTGATCAGACTAAAAGAAGCTTCTAAATTACAGTCCACCAGTTATACCATACTAGAAGAAATTGAGGTGGAAGACATGACCTTAAAATGAGGACTCCACACCATGAGTAAACCACCGAATAATCCTTCTGCATCCATGGTACTAAACAACCAAATATTTAACCATAGACAAAGAATTCATTGCCTTGCCTACTACACACATGGTTTCTTGAAGCATTATAACTTCCAGAGAACAAACTTGCACTAGCATTTTGAGGGATAAGATTTTCGAGGCGCCACCGACCTCACATATGTTGAATGAGAGACAAATCATTAGGAACCTATCCCCTGGGATTTTTCCACTCCAAGGGCCACACTATTGTTGTTTTCTTACCATTTCTGATGTCCTTCCACGCTTGAATTTGAGCTAAAGAGAGGTAAGATTTCCTCCCCACCTGCACACTAGATACCTTGTCCGAAGCCATCCTGCCAACACCAGCCACCTCTGTCGATATCTTGACCTTCGAATGAAGGTGGTAGTTAGATTTGAGGAAAGGCTTGGAACAATTTATTTTCGAAGAGTCTTCCGAGATGGAATGGGGAGGAGAGGAAATGACGCGAGAGGGAAGGGGCTCTTTTACCCGCGGTGAAAGGGTGGAGGAGTAACCAAAAGAGTTCCAGGGACAAGAAAATCCAGGAGGTCTTCATAAATGAGCGAGAAGTTGAAATCAATAGTGTGACAAACCCTAATGGGATCCGAAGGGTGACCTAGCTCTAGAGCATCCTCGACCGATGTCTGATTTACTAAAGGATTAGACAAAACCAATGGAGTTATTGACAGGAAAACAAAAGAGGGAGAAAATGACTTACCAGGGTTGCCGACGAATTGTCCACTAGGATATATCCGCCTAATGACATGGGAAGAAAATTGACTTTGGGGCTGAGCCATGCACCCTCAAAAGATTTAAAATATTTAGCCACTTTTTTGGAGCCTGACTCCCCTACCGACTCATGATTGATTTTTCTTTTCTAAGAATTTCTGAATGGCGGGTTAAGAGACTGAGATTTGTGACACCGAGCCTGCAAATGTCTGACCTCATGGCATCCATAGCAGTAAAAAGGCACTCTCTAGTAATATATTCTTTGGACCCAAGAGAAACTCCCACACACTAGCTTATCTCGTCGAGGAGACCCTCCTTCATATTAACTTCGACTTGAACCTAGGCCCATTTCCAGTGAAGTTTTGAGTCCCAATCAAGTTCAATGCTAATAAATCGACCTATTTTATTCCCAATAAATTTCAGCACCTCCTCCTTCTAGAACACTAGTGCTTGATTTGGTAGGATCACCCACACCTGCAAAGGCGAGAGGGGGTTGTGGGTGGGATCGAAATTTATCTTCCACTCCTTTAAAACGGTCCCTGATGGGCCCCAACCCCAATCCTGCCTTAAAATAGCTTCGATATCCGCCTTTGAGCAGAACTTGAAACATAACCACCCACAGGTCATGGTATGAAACTATGGTTTGTACCCAAGCAATGCAGACCAATTAGAATCAATCCAGACTCTCAAAGTTTTCAGCCTCACAACCTTTTCACAGAATCTGCCCACCGTCATTTTTCCTAGAAGGTTAGGGATCTCCTCAAGTTGCACATCATCTCCAACTACCATCTTACTCCATCCTATTTTTACCTTCCAACACCTATTCTTTGTTTTCACAACCACAACAGAGGGGTTCGGCTCAACACATCACCTTGATTGTTCTTTGAATCGCTAAATTGAACCACACCAACATGGGAGCCTTACTACCACTTTGGAGGGGAGAAATAAGCACTTCCTCCAACAAAGGACTTGGTAGAATGAGTTAGTTCAACGAGAGAGAGAGAGAACCGAGGAAGGGCATCTCCTTCACCCATGCAGACAAGATGAAAGATCTGGAACCTTGGGTATCCCGACCGTCGGATTTATACCATCTGGTTCAATGATCGACTCTAAGGAAGCCAAAGCTTGGGCCCACCTATACTTTTGCAAAAGTACAAAATCCTCATCCCAATAGAATATTTCCTCTGTGATGAGGATGTCATCATCGAAGTCCAACACCTCATTCTCCATGAGAAATCTAAGTTGGTTTATTCAAACCACGCCATCTAGATTGTCTGGTTGTCAGAGATGACTACCCATCTGGCTTCCACCATCTCCTTTGCCACACAAAATGATAGGGAGCCCTACTAGTAACGACCGCCACACACAGTTTCAAAGCTTAGCCATCAGGGTTTCACGACTCGTCTCTCTAAAAATGAACTTTGGTTGGATTAGTTGTAGATTGAACTGGATTGAAATGGATATACATGCTCCCAATCAACTAAGAGGTTGAGGCTTGAGAGGAAGAGGTTTGACTTGTACCTGAAGTAGAAGTCATGTTATTCTTTGTTGGTGAAAATATTCGAGATGAATTTGTGACTTCTGTCTCGTAATCAGAAAGAGATTGTCGAGTATGAAGACTTTCTAAAATTCTTTTTCGCCTCCCATTTTCGATTAAGGTGTCAAATTCAAGAGATTTGTTTCTAATTCTTTGTGAAGGTCGAAGAGTTGTGGTCATATGATAACTCAAGCTTGCACAGGATGATTTTGAATTTTCCTCTCATGAATATCTCTTTGTTCTTGAATTTCAATATCTCAAGATATAACATTCCAAGAATGTTCGAGTTGTTCGCGAGAGGTAACAGTCTCCAAGATATAGTCAAATAAACAAGATGTAATACTGGTTTGGACAGGAAATTGGATTCGAACATTAGGTTGTCGAGTTGTAGGTAAGGTCGTAGGGGCAAACGAAAACTTAATTACAGATCCACAGAAGAAAGAAGCAAGGGGTTTCAATTCGATCTCAGTATGGTCGTCAAAATATGTTGAGAGCCAAACTATAATGTTTAGTTCACGACATTTAGAACCTTGTAAATGTAAGATACAAGATGAGAACCTTGTAAGTCTAAGAGAGACAAGATGGGACTAGTACCCTAACATTTAAGCCTTAAAGAAATGATGTAGACTTCATATTTATGAAGTCTTAGTGTCTAAGCTCTTATTTAAATGTTTTTATGTTTTTCAATTTTCAATTTTCTTCAAATTAAAATTAAATAAAATATAAGTACACAAAAAATTGTAAAGAATGAAAATAACAATAAAATTCTTTAAAAAATGAAAGTAATTAAGATATATACTAATTACTTAAAAAATGTAAGAAAAACAAAAAACTTGCAGTAGTAATAAATGATAAACATAACATAAATAAATATATTGGAAACTGAAATAATTCACTTAAACAATAATATTTTATTGATTAACCATATATCAATTTTAGACAAAATAGTTTCTTCAAGTTCCTACTAAAACTTGGACCAAAAAAATCTTTGAAAGCCTTCGATGTAAACAAAATCATACAAAGGAAACCAAAATTCTATAATATGATTAGGACCACCTCAAGTAGTGTGATGCACACAACTTATAATTTGCACAATGTACCACTGATGAGTACTAAAACAAATTCAGAACTTTCAAAAATAACAAACAATGCAAAAAAAAATAAACAACCTCAAAATATAAGATCAAATCAATGTCACTTTGCCTTTCTTTCCCACTTTTAAAGAAACAAAACTATTTATGTCACTTTGCCTTTCTCTCCCACTTTTAAAGAAACAAAACGATTTATGGAAGTATGGATACAGAAAAATAATCAAGAAAAAAACTCTCAAAGCTTAAGCATACCTCTCTTTGAATGAATTCCCCTTCAATTGATCTCTCCATCTTCCTTTGTATTATGTTCTAACATTTATTTAGTTTTAATATTTAGTTTTAATTGTCTTTTTTTTCAATGATATTTCAATTAATAAAGTAATTAAAGGGTTACTTTGCATAAAGATAGGTAGGATCCCATTAAACTTGATATAAAATAAAACTTATATCATATTTTTGTCCCCTTTAACTCCTAATGATCATTTCGAAACATCATATAATATAACCATATACATACCATGACTAAACATATATGTGCAATCATCAAACTATATCAACATTAAACTTTTTGCTTCTCCATATATCAAAATAAACTTAAAATATGACATATATATCAACATTAAACTTTTTGTCTCTCTATATATCAAAATAAACTTAAAATATGACATTTGATCTTTCAAACATATCTCAGAAGTCTCAGAAGTCATAGTCAAAATTTTAATGTCTTCAAACAGTCAAAGTAAAATGTATATCACCACTACATAACTATAAAATAAAGTAAAGATGAGTACTGAGATAATTTAGGGTGCATATCCACATGTGAAATCTCCCTCTTACTTTCTCCTCAGAGATGGACTAAGAAGACTCAGTGCTAGGAGATTTAACCAGAGGTTGTTTTCCCTTTTTATCATCAGTTGAAAGTTTTAGAGAGGAGGACTTGATCTCCATGGGTTGTTGATATTGAGCAAAGGAATTGCCAGAGGTAGTAACAGGAGCAATGACTAGCATATGTTGCTTTTTATGGATACTACGCCAATTTGCAATTCTAGAGGCAAGTCTATTTGGATTTTCTCCCCACCTGTCATTCACACGATCTGGTTGAGGCTGCAAAGAATGTTTGGTATACTTGGATGAAGCTACAAAGGGGCATTAGCAGGTATAAAAAGTTGAGGTAAATCTTGTTGTCCACCCAAGAAAATATGTCGAGTTTGAACCAATTGGTTAAACTCATCAGATTTGGCTTCAAAATGTACATAAAATATAATCCTCTTGTTTCTCCCTTCTCGCTAGAAAACATCAGGCATCCTTCCCTATCCTCTTCGAGATCCCTGAGAACCTCTATTAAAAACTCTCATCTAAAATTATGCATAAACAATGTCAATCTTTATCCCATGAACATCCCAACATGTAACAAACTATTAACTGCGTGCAAACATAAATAAGCAGTACTTTGCAAGATGTTCATTAATACAATTTAATGATGACTTAGGATGAGAAATTTAATCTCAGCAAGATGGAACGATGATGAATAGTATGCAATCTTTACTGGGTATGATCTTGATTCGTATTAGGCATTTATTTTTCTTGTTAAACAGGGTATGTGTAATGACATGGAAATCAGGTGAAGACAAAGATGGAGATGGCTATTGCGAAGAGAGAAAACCCTTATTAAATTTTCTTTACAAATACAACTCAAGACAAAGCATCACTGTAGACAATATGCATGCTTCAAATGCCTCCATTATGCATGTTTATCTTTTATTTAACTAGAGTAACTGAGGTAACTCATGTGCAAGAGTAATATCTCTATCAATGAACAAATACAATGCTCTGCATGCAAGCCTTTAAGTGCTTTCAAGTATGAGAGGGACAAGGAAATGCAAAAGCCAAGCCTTTTTTCTTTTATATAACCATAGACAGAGGGAAGTATAAATATGAAACCCCAACAAAATGTGGATATGAGATAGCTAAGAGAACACTGTATGTGTGGAAGTCGAGAATCAAAGCTGAGAAACAATCTTAATTTCTTTCAATTTCACTTCATTGACAGAGTATACAGCTCGAAAAAATAAAACTCACTATAAATCACGACTATGTAAGTCAAGAATTAACGAGGAAGCAAAGTATACACGAAATTTGAGGGAAAAAAAAGAAATAACCATGTTCCTCTTTTCTTCATCGNATATATATATATATATATATATATATATATATATATATATATATTAGGTTTGAACATTGAGCTAAAGATGCATAACAAAGGAGTAATGGAGTAAATGAGAATTAGACACAGCCATCAAAAAACCATTTAACAATGAATAAGTAGCTACAATAACCATTCTCTATATCAACAACAATAACAAAGCTACATACCTTCAGTTTAAATGTTGATAATTCTTCATGGCTACGCGTTATATCCTTTCTTGAATCGACTCAAATTTCTTTCTAGATTAGTTGTAACTACAGATGTTCACCAGACTTCACTGAAATTCCAGCCTGAGAACAAGGCAACTCCCAGCTCCACTATCAACTCTTGAATGCTCGCATAATGGTGTACAACTTTCATTAACCAGTTAACATATCAAAACATATCCCAAAACTTTGACATGCATGAAAATTCCTCATTTTAAATGCACTTTGTACAATCCAGCGAACACATAAATGCTACTAGACCTCGAAGCTCTCAAACATGAGACATTTCACTCACGTCAAAATACCACCTTTCTATCATATGCTTCATAACATAAGATCATGAGTCTAAT
>JZKD02S1866461.1:67778-82702 GCA_000966675.3 Picea glauca
AAGAAATCATGTGACCTGGATGTGAGGCTGGAGAAGAGACCCATCTACTGGAAGTGGCATCTTTCTCCCGTCTAATGTTGCTATATAGTACCTTTCTTTGTTCGAATTCTTCTTGATGATGTAGGGGCCAAGCCATGAGTTATTTTCTTTCTATTCATATCTGGGCTTTCCCCTTCTTTTGTCCCACATGAGCACAAGACTTCCTTCATTGAAATCAATGCAAGGTGTATCTTTATCGTGCGGAGGCTCTATGTGGACTGTATCTTTGATTACTTCTTTATGCTTCTCATCTTCCTTCTTCAAAATTTGGATGGACTTTGGTTCCTTCCCATGGTATTTTGCAAGTTTGTCTTTGTACTGATTTGTCCATGGAAGAAGTGTGTATATGGTGTCTTGTTGCATAAAAGGTAGCTTAGATAGATCATACTCAATGGTATGTGGGAGTACAACATAATCATATTCGCTGGCATAATCAGGACCATCAAGATCCATTACGTGTCTATCAACTTTCTCTCGATTATATAGTATATGAAAAGTGCCATCCCCCATAGGAATGTGTGCATGGGTGAGATACATGTTAAGGAAACCCCCAAGAGCAATAGACCAGCTCCTAGATAAATGGAACGTCAATCACTACTACATCCATGAGAATGTCGATATGTGGAAAGTCAATTAGGAAAACCTCAATGTCTTCACATACTCCCAAGACTTTAACTCTTCTTGAATCAATATCACAAACATTTCCATAAGGTCGGGTTGTCTTCAAACCAAGTTGTTTCATTACCTTCAAAGATATGACATTTTTTTAGGCCCCTAAATCAAGCATGCAGTTTTTCTTGTCCCTTGGTCGATCAAGATACATAGTGTTTAACATGATGGGAGAATCCTTCTTCTCAATTGGCACCTGTAAGATTTTCAAAATTTCCCTTTTTATAGAAGGGATCTTACACATCTCTAACACTGGGACTGTCATATTCAGTTTTCCAAACATGTTCGCAACATCTATATTCCACTGAATGTCATCTGTAGGAGTTGTCTTAGGAAGCAACTCACATACCGACGGTAGAGGTGGTGGAGCCACCTTTTCTGTTGGTGGAAGAGAAGTATCAGGCTGTGATGGAGGGGCTAAAGCATTTTTTCTTCTGTAGATTAAAATCTCCCTCCTCTTTAGTTCCTTCTTCTGATCATTTGTCAACTTACTTAAGGTCCAGAGTCTCCCCTCTCTTTCTCCTATTCTTCTGGCTTCATCAACCATTTCTTGAGCAACATGTTCATTGTTGAGATTGCAAATCATGAAGTTTATATCGTTAGGGAAATCTTCATTTTGTCAGGGGCACTCATCTTCCCTGTGGGGATTTTGGCATGGGAGACACCAATATTCTAAATCAATTGTCCCAACAAGTTTCAAAGTATTTGGGGCCTTTTCCTCTTATTGAGGTCTTGGTTTCCAATCGGTGGAATCTCTTTGTTTTCTGGTAAACTAAGGTCTGGGAGCAGATTGATTTCTTTCCATTGTAGTTATATGGTTCATAAGATGATTTCTCACCTGATCAAACTGAGTATTCATTTGGTCTATCTTCTGAGTGAGGAGAGCAATTAAATCAGGAGCATTGTTGTTGGAAACCCTAATCCTTGATTATGTCTTGTTGTAGGGATATTAAAAAGGTTCTATTTTTTAATCAAGGAGATTCTCTTCAATGTCGATATTGAATTCTTTAACTTATGCCAATGATGTAGGATTTTTACCTTTAAGAATGTATTGGAATTGCCCTTCAAAGGCATTCATGTAAAGGAGACAAACTGATGATGTTGTAGGACGGTAGTGTGTTGGAATTTGATTGTACAACCTGTCAAATCTTGAAACGAATTCCCTTACTGTTTCATTCTCCTTTTTCTTTATTTGATTGAACTGAGTTGCGAGTGTCCCACCATATGTTTTTCTTGACCATCTGCTTTTAAATAAGGTGGAAAAGGAATCATAGGTCGTGATCTGATTATCAGGAAGTCCCTTGAACCAATCAAGATCCTCCTCAGTCAATGATGAGGAAAATAGTCTCATGGCCACATCTTCATGATCAATACCTGCATTGTCCATGTCTTGGACCATGACATAAACGTGGTCTTTGATAGCTATCACATTGTTTCCTGGGAACTTTGGCAACCACTTGTTGACATTTGTCGACATATGGTTAGGGTAACCTTGGATATTGGCCATATTGAGGGGTTTGTAGAGGTCTCTTTCCCAAGGGCGAGCCATTGGAGCAAGGAGAAGGGATTTATGGAAAAGGTTTTTAGCAACGAGAGACTTGAGAGGAGGCCTTCTTTGGTAAACCTTAGAAGGCTTGAACCTCCCAGGGGTAAAAGGTTTGGGGCAAGAAGGATTCTGGGAAGGTGGAGTCGCCAGAGGAATTTCAAAATGAACTCATCAATAAATGTGGAAAGGGAAAGTCCCTCGAATGGAGTTGCTAGGTAAGCTAAGGGAAAGGCTTTGGGATGGCTTACCAAAGTGTTGTTAGAGTACGAAGAAGATTCAAAATATTCCCCGACAATGGAGCCAAAATGTTATGGCACAAGTTGTAGGTTGGGAAAATCCCGACCCAACCAAGGAACAAGTGCTACAACTTTGGGAATCCTACACCCAATGTCACCTCGATGTAGGTCCCACACTTCAAGGGTAACTAGGTAACTCTAGGGAGGTGATCTCGATGACCCTAGGGGTATTGAGATGGATATGGAGATAGATGAAAGTGAATCCCTTATAGGTCGAGTCTAAATGGAATGAGGAGTAGGGAGATATGCCTTGTAAGTTAAGTAAAGGCTTCCCCACAAGTGTAGTGTTTTTTCGGAAAATTGTACCTGCCCAAGACACACGAAAACACACCTTGAAACAGTATATGTTAGTTGGATCATCAAGTTAAACTTGTTGTCCCTAATTTGCAGCAATAGATTACAGTATATATCGGCAAAATGAATATACTATAAGCTTCTCAATATGTGCTCAAGATCAAGTAGAAAATGTAAGAGAAAGACTAGCAAATGACTAGCTAAACTGAAGATGAAGAGCCAAAACTCTTAGAACAAAGATACGGCTGTTGTAAACACTTGTATTGCAGCCAGAAAATAAGCCACTATAATCCCCTCAAACTTTGCCAAAAAGTGCGCTAGGACAAGGAGAGTAAATGTGCAAACTTTGAGCAAAAACCAATGGTTGATAAGAGAGTTATTAGAGCAAGCATGTTAGGTTTTATGCAGCCCTAATGGTTGAAGATGCAAATTTGTAACAGCAGAAATAAGTAGCCCTTAGATGAGGACACCCTAGTGGTTGTTGTTGAATTTTCACTATGCTAGGCTCAAGCATGAGTTTTATTTCATTTTAGCATTTACTTGAACCATAAACAAATGCAACTACACAATTTGCAAGTGATGCAATAACCAAGATCACAAGAAGAAGTACCATGCACAAGAACACAAGAAATATCTTGGGAAAACCTTCTACTCCAGGGAAGAAAACCCAACAATCATTTTCTCTATTCTCTAGAGAAGATCCCCCAACCATAAAACTCTAATGCACACAAGAGGGTGTTCTACCACCTTTAAACTTGCGCCCAAGAGAGGTGCGCATTTCAACCCTAAAAGTGTACTTGCTGAAATTTCCAAATGACAAGTGACAAGTGTGTTTCCTCAATGGGGAAATCACCTTTATTTATACTAGACTGGACACARCAAAAGTGATGTYTATTGGCACAATAGGGCCGACCTCAATAACTCAGAAAATAATTAATTATAACAATAAACATTAATTATCTTTTACATATGGTGGGGCCSACCTGTACCCTTTACATCACAATTAGGGTTACAGGTAAATCTTACACTTAGACAATATAGCAAGGGATCCACATATCCACTAGTTCTCAGCCACTAGGGACACGTCCACCTGTGCTCAACCACAGGGACATCATACTCAATATATCTCTATCTCAATTGAGTCCACAAGAGAAATATCTGGAGTACCACATCGTTTCATATCTCACATAGAGGAGAATGACACACCCATCACATGGGCATCCTCACCCCACATAGAGGCACACATCGTCTCATCTCAGTCCAGAGAGGAACGACAAACCCATCTCATGGACACACCCAACACATGGGCTCTCTCATAGGTCGACTCAACTCAATCTCATAGGAGAACGTGTCCTGGAGGATGTTTCATGAAGTTGTAATCATCAACACTCCCTCTCATATAGGGATGCATTCTCCATTAGGCCAAGTCTCTCACGGAAGTACTTGAACTCTGTCTTGGAAAGCGGTTTGGTGAAGATATCTGCAATCTTCTCATGTGTAGGAAGGTATTGCACATGTATTTCTTTCCTCTGCACCATGTATATGTAATGATATTTTATCTCAATGTGTTTCGATCTATCGTGAAACACATGATTCTCATAGAGCTTCACATAGCTTTGGTTATAAGAATGAATAATGGTAGGATCCATCTCATGATCAATTAAATCTATCAAGAGCTTGCAAAGCCACACTGCTTTGCAGACTGCCACACTCAACGTTATATACTTTGCTTCTGTGGTACTCAAGGCCACAGAGCTATGTTTCCTACTACACTAGGAAACCATGGCAGACCCCAAGGTAAAACAACAATTGGATGTGATTTTCCGGTCTACTGTGCTCATTGCCCAATCTGCATCGACATATCCCTGCAAACTCATGTCTACACTGGAGGAATATCTCAAGCCATATCTAATTTTGCCTTGTAGATATCTCAATACATGCTTTGCTGCTATCCAATGAGTCTATCTCGCCTGACTCATGAACTGACTACATTCACTGCATAACATATATCAGGTCTGGTGTTAACCATATACATTAATGATCCAATCAGTTGTCGATATAAATGTGGATCAATCTCGCCTGGATTAGTAAAAGCATCGTTCATTTTATTCAAATCCATCACCATCGGTGTAGGCATGGATTTGCAGTCTATCATACCGAACTTCTTCAATATCTCCACTGTATATTTTCCTTGACTCGGGAAAATCGCATCATTCCTCTGCCATACTTCTAGTCCCAAGATGTAGTGCATCATACCCAGGTCCTTCATCTCGAATTTAGAAGTCAATGCTCGCTTGCATTCAACAATAAGTCTTTCTAAATTGGTGAGGAATAAGTCATCCACATACAGGACCAAGATCAAGCACACTTTTGTTGAAGTCCAAACTCATCAATAATCCATCCATCTTCTCATACCAAGCATGAGGTGTCTTCTTTAGTCCATACAGGGATTTCTTCAACCTGCACACATGAGATTTTTCATCATGTATCACGAATCCTTCTGGTTTCTCGATGTAAACTTCTTCCTCAATATCACCATTGAGAAATATCGTCTTTACATCCATCTGATGTAGTTTCCAACCCATGGATGCAGCTAGTGCAATGATAGTACGGATGGAGGTGTATTGGGCTACTGGAGCAAATGTATCCTCATAATCAATTCCCTCCACCTGTGAGAATCCTCTAGCTACAAATATCACTTTGTATTTCTCGACACTTCCATCAATTGCATGCTTGATTTTGTAGATTCACTTGGAAGTTACTACAGACTTCCCTTCTAGTCTTGAAACAATATCCCACACATCATTCTTCAATATGGACTGATACTCTTCAGCAATGGCATTTTTCCATACCTATTGTCCTGATGCTTCTCCATGACAAGAAGGCTCAGTAAAAATGATGTGGCTCATGGCTGAAAAATAGCTCGAAAATATCTTTGGTCTCTTGCTCTCTCGGAATGTGCCTTGAGGAGTTGCATGGCCCTCTTCCTCCTGCATAGTTTGTCGATCCTAGGCTGGTATTTTATGGCCTACTGCAATGTCTCTGGGAACATCAACTAGAGAAACTGGATCAACTGGAACAACTGGATCGAATGGAACAATGGTTGTCTCCCTTTGAACTGATGAAGGGGGAGAGGGTTTTGAATTGCTGTCAATCTCCATCTGAGATTCTTTGGATCTTCGAAAGGTTATCTCCTCCTCAAAGATGACATCTCTACTCACCTCAATCTGTCTCTAACCAGGGATGTAGATTCAATATGCCTTCGAAGATTCATTGTATCCCACAAATGTACCCTTTCTGCCTGAAGGGTCTAGCTTAGACCTCTTCTCTTTGGGTACATGAAAGTATACTGGACATCCAAATATCCTAAAGTGTCCAATATCAGACTTCTTTCCGGTGAAGGCTTCTTCGGTAGTTATGTTCTTCAAAATCTGGTGAGGACTCATGTTCTAAACATATACTGATGTCATGCATGCTTCTTCCCACATAATCATAGGTAGTATCTGATCATGTATCATTGATTTGGTTNTTATATACTTTGCTTCTGTGGTACTCAAGGCCACAGAGCTATGTTTCCTACTGCACCAGGAAACCATGGCAGACCCCAAGGTAAAACAACAATCGGATGTGCTTTTCCGGTCCACTGTGCTCATTGCCCAATCTGCATCGACATATCCCTGCAAACTCATGTCTACACTGGAGGAATATCTCAAGCCATATCTAATTGTGCCTTGTAGATATCTCAATACATGCTTTGCTGCTATCCAATGAGTCTATCTTGCCTGACTCATGAACTGACTACATTCACTGCATAGCATATATCAGTTTTGGTGTTAACCATATACATCAATGATCCAATCAGTTGTCGATATAAATGTGGATCAATCTCGCCTGGATTAGTAAAAGCATCGTTCATTTTCTTCAAATCCATCACCATCGGTGTAGGCATGGATTTGCAGTCTATCATACCGAACTTCTTCAATATCTCCACTGTATATTTTCCTTGACTCGGGAAAATCGCATCATTCCTCTGCCATACTTCTAGTCCCAAGATGTAGTGCATCATACCCAGGTCCTTCATCTCGAATTTAGAAGTCAATGCTCGCTTGCATTCAACAATAAGTCTTTCTAAATTGGTGAGGAATAAGTCATCCACATACAGGACCAAGATCAAGCACACTTTTGTTGAAGTCCAAACTCATCAATAATCCATCCATCTTCTCATACCAAGCATGAGGTGTCTTCTTTAGTCCATACAGGGATTTCTTCAACCTGCACACATGAGATTTTTCATCATGTATCACGAATCCTTCTGGTTTCTCGATGTAAACTTCTTCCTCAATATCACCATTGAGAAATATCGTCTTTACATCCATCTGATGTAGTTTCCAACCCATGGATGCAGCTAGTGCAATGATAGTACGGATGGAGGTGTATTGGGCTACTGGAGCAAATGTATCCTCATAATCAATTCCCTCCACCTGTGAGAATCCTCTAGCTACAAATATCACTTTGTATTTCTCGACACTTCCATCAATTGCATGCTTGATTTTGTAGATTCACTTGGAAGTTACTACAGACTTCCCTTCTAGTCTTGAAACAATATCCCACACATCATTCTTCAATATGGACTGATACTCTTCAGCAATGGCATTTTTCCATACCTATTGTCCTGATGCTTCTCCATGACAAGAAGGCTCAGTAAAAATGATGTGGCTCATGGCTGAAAAATAGCTCGAAAATATCTTTGGTCTCTTGCTCTCTCGGAATGTGCCTTGAGGAGTTGCATGGCCCTCTTCCTCCTGCATAGTTTGTCGATCCTAGGCTGGTATTTTATGGCCTACTGCAATGTCTCTGGGAACATCAACTAGAGAAACTGGATCAACTGGAACAACTGGATCGAATGGAACAATGGTTGTCTCCCTTTGAACTGATGAAGGGGGAGAGGGTTTTGAATTGCTGTCAATCTCCATCTGAGATTCTTTGGATCTTCGAAAGGTTATCTCCTCCTCAAAGATGACATCTCTACTCACCTCAATCTGTCTCTAACCAGGGATGTAGATTCAATATGCCTTCGAAGATTCATTGTATCCCACAAATGTACCCTTTCTGCCTGAAGGGTCTAGCTTAGACCTCTTCTCTTTGGGTACATGAAAGTATACTGGACATCCAAATATCCTAAAGTGTCCAATATCAGACTTCTTTCCGGTGAAGGCTTCTTCGGTAGTTATGTTCTTCAAAATCTGGTGAGGACTCATGTTCTAAACATATACTGATGTCATGCATGCTTCTTCCCACATAATCATAGGTAGTATCTGATCATGTATCATTGATTTGGTTNAGACAATCCACCACAAGAGCTAGAGAATAACCTTCCAAGGCTAGTGCATCACTTCTTCCATTAACCATTCACAACCACATCCATACACAAGTGCACAAGAAATAAAAGAGCTAAGGAGCCCGGAAATTTCATACCAAAGACTCTCACAAGAGGAGAGTTATGATTCAAAATGAGATCTTATGCTCACATGGATTGTCCACAAAATAAGGAGTAAAACAGAAGATTAGGGGTCAACAACCCTAATATTTCCCCCTTAACACAATAATATTAAACAATTCACTTAAAATTTCATCTTTTGCACAAAATAAACCCTAATCTAGGATGATGTCACCCCTTTAGGGGACGTTTTTCCATTTTGAGGAGGTCGTTGGTGTTGGAGAAGCATGGAAGGGTCTCCCAAGGCCATGTGTCAAGCATCCAAGTGATCTCATCATGGTGAAAACCCTCTTCTCCTCAAAACGTCCAAGTGCAAATGAGTGGCACCTCACCACCAAGACCTAACCCCCAATATCATGACGGCATGCTCAAAAGTGGGACGTTTTTCCCCTCCTGGGAAAATCATTTGCAAATTAATGGGTGAGATAGGTCATCCAAGTCATCATCAAGGCCATCTAAGTCAACTCTCTCTCATCTGGCATGTGGGCCCCTGACATCCAACCTGTGGGCTTGTAGCCCCATGGAAGCCCAAGCTAGGCTTGTTCTCCCAAAATTGTCCACCAGCTAGGTCCTACAAAGACAAATGAACATGCCCTCCAAGGATCTCAAGTCATAACATCATGATAAGTGGATCCAATCAATAAATAATCCATCTAAGTATGTGCATCAAATATTACTATATCAAACAATTAACAACTCAAAGGCACTATGCGACTTGTCAAGCTTAAGTATGGGAGGGTTGACGAGGTGTCCTATTGGGTAGATATATCCCTAGGTCAAGGAGAGCCTCCAAGAGGTCCCTCTATAATCCATGAAGAGTGTATGAGGTGGATGGGGTCAAGACTAAATGGGCATAGAGCTCATAACATACTAGGGGTTGTAGTGTCTCATTCATGGGTGCCTTTGTAGAGGGTGTGCGGAGCATCACCAGCAAAGCAAGAGTGGAGGACAACTAAGCGCCTAGCACACATTTTGAAGTGAATTTTAAGTTTTAACGAAGGCGTATCACACAAATATTTTGAAAGGATTGTAATTAAAGAACATATTTAATGTTGTGGAGTTGCATGATCTCATGAGATCATTGGAGAATGTATTTTCTTTTAATGAAGCTGCATGAAGTACAAATTTGATGTGTTCAATCTTATATGTCTATCACAAATATTTATTGTAATAAATACTAAGTAGTTGAAATCCTTTATTCTGATAGGATAGTTCTAGAGTAGTTGGAAGGAAAATCTCGAAGGGCTCCTCTTGTATAAAGCTTTGTATTATTTACCATAATAGGTTGTTGAACTATTATTGAGGTTGTTGAATCTATTGTATAGGTTGTTGAAGTTGTTGGCATTCTAGTTGTTGATAGTTGTTGTAGAAGTTACTGAAGCTTATTAGAGTGTATGAGCACATGTATATTTTCAGTTGAATGAATATAATAGAGGAGCATTGTCCCAAATGTGTGGTGTCGTTGTGTCTATCTGGATGAATGAATGGTAGACTCTCTATTTATTTGCAATTCTCTGTTATTTCTTGTTCTTATGTTTATACATGCATTTACATGGTTGAATGTATGAATATGTGAAGATTTAGATAAGTTTCAATTGTTTCTCTTCTACGAGCAAGTGCAAGTCTGCATAGTGTCTGCAAGGAGTGCGTTGACAGAGTTTGTTTCGATTCATAAGCTCAGAAGAGATAACATGAACTTATATGTATGCAAAGAGTACACAGTGTCCGCAAGGCGTGTGTGGCAGAGTCTACTTTGACTCAGAAAGTTCTGGAGAGATATCTTGAAGGTGTGTGCAGATTCGATACTTAGTTGGGTATCGAAGGTATCATTCTGAAGGATTCCAGAGTGTTGGGGAGAAGCAAGTCCAAGGAAGATAACTTCAAGCTTTGCATGCAGAGAGATCATATTGTCTACAAGGAGTGCATGATAGAGTCTTTTGACTCAGAATCTCAGCAGGAGTAGCGGTAGTCGTCCACAGAGAAGCTAAGTCATGGAGGAGGACCTGTTGCAAGGTTTGTATAGGCTGAAATTTCGACTAAGTCTCTAAAAGAGCATTCAAAGGAAGAAAAATTTCGAGAAAGAACAAGCTCTGGAGGGAGAGTGGAGAGAAATCTTCAAAGGGAGGATCCCTTTAAGGTTTCCCAAAGTTAACGAGCAAGATCCGTCCAGGAGGGATCGGGATCATTCTAGACCGTTAGATCCGGGGAAAGTTGCATGGAGGTTAGCCATGAAGCATTTCGGCACTTCAGAGTTCGGAGTGTTTAACGTGTTGAGAAGCAGGATCACCGAAGTCGTGAAGTTGCGAAGTGAATCCTAACCGTTGGTTGCGAGGAGGACACATGGCAGTGGATTATAAAATCTAGGAGATAGAGTTTCGGATAAGTTCAGTGTGGAGTGGGCGAAATATTCGTGAAGTCGTGAAACCCAAAGTACAGTGGACCATCAGATCCAGGAAGACACGCGGCAGAGATCTGGGAATTCGAGAGAAAGTGTTTCAAAAAGAACCAAAGGCGGAGGTCGTGATATTTATGAAGCCCAAAGTTACGAAGAGTTGGCCCACGGTCACATCCCATGGTCATACATGAGAAAGAGTCTATCACAGGGCTAGTACTCACACATTCGTGTCGCTAAAGCGCCAGAGAGTGAAATTGCAAGGAGTTCTAGCTTGTAGATGACATCAAGGGGACCTGTGTGTATTAATTGTTCAGGGTCTATTGAAGGCCCGAAGAACCAATTCGGTTCAAAGAATTTGAAGATCCAAGACCAGGGGGTTGCATCAGAGTGGTATCAGAGCCTGAATTTGTTTTCAGGTAAAGAAGAGAGGAGACAAAGAAGTAGGTTGATATCATTGAGTGGTATCAGATACATCAACACAATGCCGGCTAGGAGACGTGTGGAGCCACCTGTACCAAATCGAGCTATGGAAAGGGATAGGGGAGAACTCAGAGAAATATTGGATGCCATGGAAACAACGCAAAGGAGAGCACCTAATGTTGGAGACATCACTGATGAAGAGAATGAATAAGTTGAAGTTGAGGAAGTTGTAGCAGAGGATGCTACAGAAGAACGCTTGTTGAAAGCGGTTGTCAAGTTAGGATCTAGAGAAAAGATAGACATCCAAATGTATGAAGGTAATTTGGACGTTGAATAGTTGTTTGATTGGATACGAGAAATGGACAAGTATTTTGACTATGAATATGTCGATGAGGAGAAAAAGGTGAAACACATTGTCACTAGGTTAAAAGGACATGTAGCATTGTGGTGGGATGAACTACAGGCTGACAGAAGAAGCAAAGGCAAACAAAGGATCAAGAGATGGGATAGAATGGTAGCCAAGCTAAAGGCTAAATTCATACCCAAGGACTATGAAATAATTTTTTTGAGGAGATTGCAGAACCTGAGACAGAAAGGAATGACGGTTAAGGAGTACACAAAGGAGTTCTATAGACTGAACATTGGGGCTGAACAAAGAGAGAGAGATGAGGAAAAATTTTTCCAGGTATATAAACGGCCTAAGATATGAAATCCAGGATGAAATCATCATGATGACAATAAGGACAATGGAGGATTCTTATTAGATTGCGTTGAAAGTAGAGGAGAAGTTGGCCAGAAATTAGAGTCAATAGAGCAGAGGTAGAATTTTGAACAGAGGCAATGGAATTTCCCATGACAAGGTACCGAGGCCCAAAGGTGAGACTGAGAAACCACATAGTCACTCTGAAAGAGGAGGAAGTTCCCGAGGGAGACAGAGTGGTGGTAGAAACTATTTTCCTAGAGGAAGAGGAAGAGGCAGAGGAGGAGAGGTGAAGTGTTATGCATGTGGAAAGACAGGACACATGTCTTGGGAATGCCCCGAGAGAAAGAAAGAAGGAGGTGAAGCTCACATTTCATAAGTGCAGAAGCGAGGTGTTGAAGCTGAAGGCGCAAAAAATGGGATATCCTTGATGATGAAGAAGGTTCTCTTAAAACCAGAGCCAGAAGTTGAAAAGCTATTGCATTGGAACAGTTTGTTCAGGACAACTTGCAAGACTAAAAACAAAGTATGCAAGGTGATAATTGATAGTTGGAGCACTGATAATTTAGTATCCACAGAGATGGTGGAGAAATTGGAGTTGGAGACGACTACACATCTGAGTTTGTATAAAGTATCATGGTTGCAGAAAGGTCATTGGGTAACAGTAACTAAACAATGCCTTGTTGAATTTAAATTAGGAGGGTATAGAGATGATATTTTGTGTGATGTAATTCCCATGGATGTATGTCATGTTTTGTTGGGAAGACCATGGAAATATGACAAAAAATTCATTCATGATGGGAGAAAAAATACTTATACTTTGGAGAATAATGGTAGGACACACATGTTTTTGTCGATTAAGGAAAATAAGGTAAAGAAAGAAGCCAACACGAGCATACTTCTCATGAGTGGGAAGGAACTCCTGAGTGAAGTTAAGAAGGAACAGGAGATGTAGTTTGTTGTAGTGAGGAAGTCGAAATTTATCCTTACAAGTACTTCTATGGATGATCTTCCTGAAGAAGTTCAGGAGTTGTTGGAGAATTTTGTTGACATAGTAGTGGATGAGTTTCCAAGCTCATTACCACCTATCAGAAGTGTTAGCCATCACATTGACTTAATACCGGGAGCAAGCTTTCCGAATAAAGCAGCATACAGATTGACACCTCAAGAGAATGAGGAAGTAAAGAGACAAGTCCAGAATTTGATCAACAAAGGTTTTGTCAGGGAAAGCTTGAGTCAATGCGCAGTACCAACTGTGTTGAGTCCGAAGAAGGATTCAATATGGAGAATGTGTACATACTCAAGAGCCATAAACAAGATCATCATTAGGTACAGATTTACATTGCCCCGGATGGATGACTTAATGGATTGCTTAAGTGGAGTGAACTATTTTTCAAAGATAGATTTGAAAAGTGGATATCACCAGATAAGGATGAGAGAAGGTGATGAGTAGAAAACAACCTTCAAGACAAATGAGGGATTGTATGAATGGCTTGTTATTCCATTTGGCTTAACAAATTCCCTGAGTACTTTTATGAGGTTGATGAATGAAGTGTTGAAATATTTTATTGGTAAGTTTGTGATCGTATATCTGGATGATATACTAGTATTCAGTAAAACTAAAGAAGAGAATTTTAGGCACTTAACATTAGTGATGAAGAGTTTGCAGCGGTAGAAGTTGTTGATCAATTTAAATAAATCCTCTTTTATGAAGACATAACTCATTTATTTGGGTTTTGTGATCTCTTCGAATGAATTAAAGATGGATCCCAAAAAGGTGAAAGCAATCAGAGAATAGTCGTCACCAAGGAGTATATTTGAGGTGAGAAGATTCCATGGATTAGTGAGTTTCTATTGGAAGTTCATCAGACATTTCAGTGAAATCGGTGCACAAATGATCGATACAGTGAAGAAAAGACATAAGTCTTTCAAATGGATAGAAGAGGTTGAGAAAAGCTTCAATATATTGAAGGAGAAGATAACAGAACAATTGATTCTAGTCTTGCCAGATTTCGGGAAGACATTTCAAGTGAGATGTGATGTGAGTGGAGTTGCAATCAGAGCGGTCTTGAGCCAAGATAATAGGCATGTTGCATATTTCAGTGAGAAGCTAAAAGATACTAAGAGAAATTACTCCACATATGATAAAGAGTTCTATGCTATAATTCAAGCCTTGAAGAAATGGAGGCACAATCTTGTTCCAAAAGAGTTTGTTTTGTATAGCGATAATCAAGCTTTACAATTCATAACCAGACAGGAGAAGTTAAACTAGAGAAATACCAAATGGATAGAGTTTATGAAAAATTTCACTTTTTTCATTAAACATATTTATGGTAATGCTAACAAGGTTGTTGATGCATTGAGCAGGATATGTCTAATTCTGCAGGAATTTCAAGTGAAAACCTTGGGGTTTGAACACCCTAAGGAAATGTATTGTGATTATCCAGATTTCAAAGAGGCATATGAAGCATGTGTGAATCCTATGCTCAAAGACAAAATTCAGTGGAAAGAATATCTAGTTTAGGAAGGGTTTTTATTTAAAGGGTGCCAGTTGTGCATACCAAAGTGCTCGATGAAAGAGAATTTGTTGAAGGAAAAGCATAGTGGAGGTCTAGTCGAAAATTTCGGCCATGACAAAACGTTTGCACAGTTGAATAGCTCCTACTATTGGCCAGGTATGAGGGCAGACGTGAATAAGTTTGTGAACAGATGTAAGATTTTCCAGTATGCAAAGGGAAGGAGACATAATACTGGTTTGTATCAACCATTGCCTATTCCATAGAGGCTCTGGGATGCAATAAGCATGGATTTCGTGTTGGGATTGCCAAGGACACAAAGAGGAATTGATTCCATATTTGCGGTAGTTGACATATTTTCAAAGATGGCACACTTTATCCCATGCCAGAAGACCAGTGATGCAACACACATTGCTAACTTGTTTTTCAAGGAAGTTGTGAGACTTCATGGATTTCCAAGGAGTATTGTTTCAGACAGGGATACCAAATTTGTTGGTCATTTCTAGAGAACGTTATGGAGAAAGATGGGAACATAAATATCCTTTAGTTCTG
>JZKD02S1866472.1:0-11521 GCA_000966675.3 Picea glauca
AAATGGAGTCACCACGAAGAAACCATGAAGGAAGGTGCACTGGTTATTCTTCAGAAACCCTAAAAACGAAATTGTCGTGAATGTAAAATGAAAAATTAGAAAAGAAAACAACCAAGACACATGGCTTCAGAAGAAAATGTAAGAATGTTTTATTTTAGTCCCAGTTCACCATATATACCAAGGGAACCATTTATTTTACATATATTTAACTCCTCATCAAAAGGTGAAGAAGTGTTGCACCTAGGTGATTGACTTGTGCGCCCTAGGTGGGTGTTCCCCTAGGTGGCCTCCTTGGCCCAGTTCCTCCCTGTTTAGATATGGAAGTGTCCCGACTTCCATGAGAAGATGTGGAAACTTGTTGTGGAATACATCAGTTGTGACCCACTTTGCCTAAGCTGGAGTTTGGCCTTGGCGGGCTACCTCATATGAAGTGTAAGTCTCGTGTCTTGTAGAGCGACTTCGAGTGTCCAGTATAGTGTCTTTGGCCAATGGGAGTTGGAAATCAAGAATGTTGTCCAGTGGATGAGTGATGGTGACTCGTTCTTCCTAAAGAAAAGGCTCACACAACTTTAAGTGATTTACATTAATGACATTGTGGATTCTTAGTTGTGGTGGCAGATCCAACCTATATGCATTTTCTCCAATCTTGTTGAGTATTGTATATGAACCATATCTCATTAGCAGAATCTTGTGATGGTAGCCTTTGAAGCGCTTCTTATCCAAGTGTAACCAGACTTTATCCCCCGGTTTAAAGGCCATGAAATTTCTTTGTTTTTCACGAAGTTGCTTGTCATGATCTTGGGATGCTTTGAGTGGTGATGTGACTGCATTGTGGCATTGTGCAATTTGTTGGAGAAATCGTTGAGCTGACAGTTGTTCTTTCTGTTGATGGAAGGTACCTTGAGGAGCCCAAGTGAGTGGAAGCTCGGTTGGAGATGTTGGTTGGAAGTCCAAGCAAACTTAAAAAGGTGAAAAGCCTATAGAAGAATGTGTTGCCTTGTTGTAGCTATGCTGGAGAATGTGTAAGTAATTGCCCCATTGTTTGTTGCACCCAAAGTGAGTTAGGAGAGCATGCACCAAGACTCTGTTGACAACCTCTGTTTGGTCATCCATTTGAGGATGGAATGCAGTAGAAAAATTGAGATGGCACGCCAATAGCGCCCATATGGTCTTCCAAAATGTACCGAGCAAGCTAGAATCTCTGTCTGAGATGATACTACTTGGAAGGCAAAAATGGGGCTAGACATGACGAAAATAGAGTTTCGTTGTTTGCGCTGTTGTAGTAGTCTTTGTGCATGGGATAAAAAGTGCCATTTTTCTGAAGCGACATACCACTACCCAGATTGCATCATGTTTCTTTTGGGTTGTTGGAAGTCCACTTAGGAAGTCCATTGAGATTGACTCCCAAGGCCAAGAAGGAAGCGAAAGTGGTTGATACAACCCATGCTTCCAATTGGATGGCTTGGATTGTGAGCATAAGGCACAAGCTTTGATAAAGTTTTCAACTTGAGGTTGCATGGAAGGCCAATGAAAATGGAGTTGTAGATGATGGGTGGTCTTTGTGGTCCCGAAGTGGCCCCCATAGGCTGACGCATGTGCTTCCCTAATGAGCAAGAGGCATTCTTCTAAGTGTGGAACGCATAGAAAATTCAACTTATATAGCAGGGATAGTATAAATAGGAGTTGAGGGTATGAGAACCCTAACTTAAATATTATTGTAATATGGCTCTTCTCAACTAGAGGTTGCCCCCTCGAAGAGGCCCGTGAACATTTCTTTCAGATTCAAAGTGTTATTTCTATTATTATTCTCATATCATTTCAGTGTTATTGTGGTGAATGTTTTGGTTATATCACTCTTATTCTGTCATTACTAGCATTTTATTTATGTTCTACATACATTTTACATCTGGTATATTACAAGTGGTATCAGATCACTTTCCTTGGCAGAAAGTGTGGGTTAATTTTTTTTTTCAGGGTAGAGACGTATTCCGACGTCTTTAAGCCACGGAGATTTATCGTTTCGAGCATAAACCCATGGTTGAGGGATTCATACATGTAATAAATACAAGTGGTACTTAAGCCCACATCTGTTGGCTACCCTTGTAACCCCTGTTGGTACCCCTTCGAGTGGTAGCGCATCAAACAACACCTATGTATGGATCGACCATTACCTGAAGCCCTCTTTAGATAAACCGATCGGTTGCCTGACTACTATAGTGTCAACAAGAACAACACTCAGGAAGATACTCTCCAGTACCTGGGTAGTCAGGTAGTACGGCTAAGGGTACGGTCTATCTTCCTTAGTTAGTGCCCTGAGATATTGGGCCAATTACTATTGTTGGACCCCGCACGTATATCGGATAGCTATAGCACAAGGAAAACTTTTGTCTATAGAACCCTTGAATACCTAACCCTTGGGGACAGAAACATAAACAAATTAAAACAGACAAGATCTATTGTTGTGCAACTGTGTTCAGTTTGCCAAGTAAATACACATTTCTTTCTGGTTAAGCATTTGGGAATTTCGTCTCTGCAGTATTCTTCAGACTGAAGTATAACTCCACAAGTGTAGGACTAGAAATAATAATAATAAATTAAAAAGAAAAAAAACAATGAGTTTGGAATTTTTTTCACCATTGTTTGAGACCTATTCCATTGGATTCATCTCTTTGCCCTTATCACATTCATCCATATATATTTTTTGGAAAACTTTTTTTACACCGCCCACCCCTTTTCAGTTCCCCCATCCTCATGGCCCATACCTGTAGCCAAGACTTGGAAGCTAGCTTCAACACCTTACAATCTAGTCTCATCGAGGCCCAACAAGAAGTGAAACAACTCAGTGCCAATGTTTTCACCATCAATACAACCATGCAGTCCTCAATGGAAGAAATCAAACAAGACCTCACCACCCAGCTTGAATCAGTATTTTTGGCACTCTGTACCAAACTGCATATCCCTACAAATAACCCTTCCTCTTCCTCACCTCCACATACTAAAGGTGACCAGTCCTCTCATTCCCATAACTTTCAGAACCATCACTTTCAACGTGACCTATGCCTTTCATGGGTGGATGTGACCAAATTTGATGGCTCAGACCCCACTGGTTTGGTAACCCAAATGGAACATTATTTCTCTTTATACGACATTACAAATGACTTGGCCAAACTCCGATATGATGTTCTCCATCTATATCAAGAACGTTGGAAATGGTGGCAAAAGGAGAAAAACTTCTCGTCAAGGGTATATTTCTTGGACACACTTTGTGGCAGAGATTTATGAACACTTTGACACTGACACCAACCATTTGGGCCATTTGACAAAGTTGAAACAATTAGGAATAGTGTAATTCTTTATAGCTGCCTTTGAGCGCTTGGCTTTTAGAACAAAGAGCATGTCTGATGCCTTTTTCTGAGAGTGTTTTATCAGTGGCCTCAAGGATGAGATTTGGGCCCATGTCCTCATGGCTCAGCCTCAGAGTTGGGTGGGAGCTACTAAAACAGATAAAGAAGCACAATAGGTGGTATCTTCTCAAAACCGAAAACCCTCCTTTATCCCTCACCCTAAACCAGTAAATCCCACTACTCCCTCTGCTCCACCCAAGATCCAAAAATTGACCAGGGATGAAATGCATGAATGCCAACTCAAAGGCCTTTGTTATAACTATGATGAAAAAGATTTCTCGGGCCACAAGTGTAAAGAACAAAAGATTTTTATGGCCATGTCCAAGGATATTTCATAAGAGGATGTAGAAACTCCCTTTGTGTCTGAGTCACCTAAATCCACTGACATAACCCCTCCCTCAGACAGTCCCAAAGTAGAACCGGTCATTTCCCTCAATGCTCTCACTAGATTCTCCACTCCCCAAACACTTAAGCTAATCGGTTACATCAAGCATCGGAAGGTCATCATTCTGGTTGATAGTGGCAGCACCCATAATTTTATTCATCACCGCATTGCTTAAGAAACTCATTGCTACATCCATGCCGTCAATAATTTCCAAATCATGATCGCCAATGGTGGTTCCATTAAATGTGGAGGGCGTTGTGAAAATGTGTGTCTCCAAATTGGTGACTACCACCTGAAATCCCATATGTTTGCTATCGACATGGGAGGTTGTGACACTGTATTGGGTGTAGATTGGCTAAGGACTTTGGGTCCCATTCTCATGGATTTTAAAGACTTAACTATGAAATTTGACCAGTAGGGCCACCAATATAAGTTCCAAGGCATCACATCCAGTTCACCTAAGATCATTAGTTCCCATTGCATGGAAAATATTCTCAAAAAATGTCATTATGGTGTTATCGCCGAACTCCATGCCATGCAAGAAATAGAGACACCCTCGGTTCCGCAAGACCTCCAAGCCATCCTTTCTAAACACCAATTGGTCTTTTCCACTCCCCAAGGAATCCCTCCTTCCCATGGTGTTCATGATCATTCCATTCCCCTGGTACCCGGAAGCCTTCCTCCCAATATCCATCCGTATCGTCACCCTGTTTCCCAAAAAAATGAAATTGAGAAAATCGTCCAGGAACTCCTTATTACAGGCATTATTCTCCCTAGTACAAGCTCCTAATATTCTCATGTGGTCATGGTTCCAAAGAAATAAGGTTCTTGGCGAATGTGTATTGACTTCCATGCCCTCAACAAACTTACCATCAAAGACAAATTCCCCATTCCTATCATTGATGACCTCCTGGATGAATTGAGTGGCGCCCAATTCTTCACTAAACTTGATCTTCGTTCAGGCTACCACCAGATACATATGAAACAGGATGACATTCCCAAGACTTCCTTTAGAACTCATCAGGGCCACTATGAGTTTCTGGTCATGCCCTTTTGCTTGTGTAATGCCCCCTCCACCTTCCAAAGCCTCATGAATCATGTCTTCTGTCCTTTTCTCTGCCATTTTTTCTTAGTTTTCTTTGATGATATACTCATCTATAGAAAAACCTGGACATACCATCTTACTCATGTGGATCGAGTTCTCCATCTACTCTCTCAGCACCAACTTTTCTTGAAACAGTCTAAATGTGCTTTTGGCGCCTCAGAAGTAGAATACTTGGGTCATATGGTTGGCAAAGATACCGTCAGTGTGGATCCTAAAAAGATTGAAGCTATGGAAGATTGGACTCTCCCAAAGACTCTTAAAATCTTCCATGGATTTTTGGTCTTAACAGGGTATTATCGTAAGTTTGTTCAGAATTATGGGAAGATTGCAGCACCTCTCACTGCTCTCCTAAAAAAGAACTCTTTCACTTGGACTCCAGCTGCTGCGCAAGCTTTTCAAACCTTGAAGATGGCTATGTGAACCACTCCAATCCTCCCCCTTCCTAATTTCACAAATAGCTTTGTGTTGGAATGTGATGTCTTAGGGAAAGGAATTGTTGTTGTCCTTATGGAAGAGGGTTGATCTTTGGGCTTTACCAGCAAGAAACTATCTGAAGAAATATGGGAAAATCCATCTATGAAAAGAAAATGTTGACAATTTTGCATGTCGTTGATCTGTGGAACCCTTATCTACTGGGAAAACATTTCCAAATTAAGACAGACCATCAAAGCCTCAAGTATTTTCTGGAAAACTTCATTTCCTCACCAGAACAAAAAAAATGGGTGACTAAAATCTTTGGATATGATTATGAGATCATTTACAAGAAAGGAAAAGACAATGTGGTTGCAGATGCACTTTCCCGAAAGAATGAAGATGAAGGATCCCTTTTCTCTCTTTCATTCATTGTACCAGATTGGCTCCAAGTCGTTCGCCAGGAATGGCTACAAGATCCCAAAAGTTTGTAGCTGATCCAACAATTGCAATCCAATGCTCCAACTTCCCTAGGGTACTCTTGGCTCCATGATGAACTTCAATACAAAGGCCATTTGTATTTAAGTAAACAATCAAAGCTTAAATCCACGGTACTTTCTGAGCTTCATGCTACACCCACAGCAGGGCACTCCGGGTTCACCAAAACCTATGACAGGGTCAAGCGTTCCTTTTTCTGGGATGGTATGAAACTAACATTCATAATTTTGTAGCTGAATGTGATGTGTGTCAACACAACAAGGGAGAAACAGTCAAATATCTGGGCACACTAAAACCGCTCCCGATTCCACCTGTTATTTGGAAGGATATCTCTATGGATTTTATTACTTGGGCAATAAATCCATCATCATGGTGGTTGTTGATCACCCTTCCAAGTATGCTCATTTCTGCGCTCTTCAACACCCATTTATGGCATCCATGGTGGATCAAATTTTCGTGGATCAGGTCTTCAAGCTTCATGGCATGCCGCACTCTATTGTTTTTTATCACAACCCAACTTTCACAAGCAATTTTTGGCTAGAACTGTTCAAGGTACAAGGCACTGAATTTCATATCGGCATAGCGTATCATCCCTAGACTGATGGCCAAACTGAATTTGTCAACAAGTGTTTGGAAACATATTTGAGTTGTTTTTCCTCGAAAAAACAAAATCAATGGGCTCAATGGTTACCCCTAGCTGAATGGTGGTACAACACTTTATACCATACAACTACACGCATGACTCCTTTTGAATCGGTATATGGATAGAAGCCACCTTCATTTCTCTCATATGTATCGGGTGCCTCGAAGGTCCAGGTGGTTGACCTAACACTTACATATCAAGAGGCTATTCTTCGTACCCTCAAAGAGAATTTGGTCATGGAACAGAATTGCATGAAGCAACAAGTAGATGAAGGCCACTTTGAACATTAATTTGCAAAAGGGGACGAGGTGTTTCTTCGACTGTGAACTTACAAGAAAAATTCCCTCAAGTTCAAGCACTGTCAGAAGCTCAAACCCAAATTTAATGGCCCTTATACTGTTCTCAAGCGTCTGGGACAAGTATCCTATCATTTAGCTTTTCCCAGCCATTCGAACCTACATCTTGTTTTTCATGTTTCATGCTTAAAGAAGGCGATTGGAGCTAAGTGCCATATTCAAACCAAACTTCCAGAGTTAGCTAAAGAAGGATCCATTTGGCTACAACCAGAAGCATTTTTGGACCAGCGTGAGCAGTGCCTACGTCAAAGAACCATCAAGGATGTGCTAGTCTAGTGGAAAGATACAACTCCAACAGATGCCACTTGGGAACCAACTACCATTCTACAATAATTTCCTCATCTCAAGCCTTGAGGACAAGGTTGTTTTTAAGGGGGCAGACATGTTAGGTTCCTAACCCGCACATAGGTAGAACAATATATTTAGATGTAATAAAGTTCAATATTAATAAGTCCTTTCAATAAAATAGAATAAGGCGGATGTAACAAGACCTAATAGAAGCTTCCGCTTTTAGAAGGATCTTCCTCTAGATTCTTCTTTTTAGTATAAATAGGAGTCGAGGGTATGAGAACCCTAACTTGAATATTATTGTAATAGAGCTCTTCTAAAGTGGAGGTTGCCCCCTCGAAGAGGCCCGTGAACATTGCTTTCAAATTTAAAGTGTTATTTTCGTTATTATTCTCATATCATTTCAGTGTTATTGTGGTGAATGTTCTAGTTATATTACCGTTATTCTGCCATTACTAGAATTTTATTTTTGTTCTGCATACATTTTACATATGGTATATTACACCCATGTCTGACTGAAGATGAGAATGGCATCTAAGTAGATGACCACAAATCGACCCAAATGTGCTATGAAGATGTCATTGATGAGCCTCATGAAAGTTGTTGGGGCGTTGGTGAGACCGAAAGGAATGACTTTCCACTCAAAAGGACCAAATTTGGTCTTGAACGTTGTTTTCCAAACATCATCTTGGTTCATTCGAACTTGATGGTAGCCAGCTGTCAAATCCAATTTAGTAAACCACTTAGCTCCTTGGAGGGTGTTGAGTAGTTCCTCAATCCGGGGAAGGGGGTAATGGTTTTTTATTGTGCCTTTGTTCAAGGCTCGGTAATTAGTGACAAGGCACATTTATGAGGTATCTCATTTAGGGATGACAAAGGCGGTAGAAGCACAGGGAGAAGATGAAGGTTGGATGTGGCCAGAGTTGATGAGTTCGGTCAGTTGTCTTTCCATTTCCTCTGTTTCTGTTGGGGCCAACCGATAAGTACGGGCGTTAGGTAAGGTAGATCTGGGGATGATTGAATGGAATGGTCATTGTGGTAGGAGGGGGGAAGTTCGTCTGGAGGTTGAAATACCTCTGTGAACTCATGCAGGAGGGGAGTCATAGTTTCAAGAATAGGGTGCGTTGTATTGTTTGGTGTTATTGGGCACACCAAACAGAGAGAGACACACTGGTTTAAGTGTACATGTGTGATTTTTTCTTTGGTAGAAGGGGGTTTGGGTCTTGCTGCAGTTAAGATATAAGTGTGGCCTTCTTTGGTAATTTTGTACTCGCGGGATTTGGCTAGATAGATAGAATTTGTTTGGGTTTGGTATGGGATACCAAGAATAAAATCCACACAATCCAAGGGGGAGACATCATAGAGAACAATATCTTTGAATTGGCCTGATCTAAAAATCAAGAAGACTTGTATTCTTGAAAATATTTGCAAGTTAAAATTTTATGTGTTAAAATGCAAATGGATCAACTTTGCAACACAACTTTAATAGGATTTACTCATTCAACATGCATATAAACAACAACAAATTCAGTGAACAGAAAACACATAACACAACAAATGATAAAGGATTTCACCCCTCTCTTGGGCTACATATCCTGGTCTAGTTTCCAATGGATCATTTGTATTATTTTCTCAAACTGCTCAAAAATGTTCTTTACAATGCTCAAAATGCCAAATAGGCTGCTCCAATCACTTTAGAATGTCCAAAAACCCCTAGCTGGGCTTTTTCGGCACCTCATTTGGCCAAAAATTGAAGAAGATAGGCTTCCTGGAAGTCTCCCCTTCAAACTTGTTGTCTCTACATCTGAAAAACGCACCCCTATTGGCTCAACCTAGCCCACACGCATATTTAAGCGTAAAAACTTAGCACCGAACGCAACCATGTGAACCGGGCAAACTGTAGGATGGTTATGGGCACACCTAGCCCCTAACCGTCAAGGGAAGGGTCATATGACCCATGTGACCGCGCGTTTAAAAATAAGGGCCAAGAGTTTACATAACCATTTGAACTAAATTTAAATCCAAACCAAACGCATACCCATGCGCACGTCACGATATAACAATGGTCATATGGCAAAAAATATGTGACTGCGGGCTATATTAAAAGGGCTATGTTAAAACACATATGCGTGCTCATGGTCATATTACAACACATACGACCAGGGTTTAGTTTTGAATGTGCGCGCAAAGGTTTAAACCATGGCCATATTACAATATAACATAACCACGGGCTAGGGCTAGGCCCCAGCTCGACCCCCCACCCAAACTTACAACATTTTAATTCAAATAAAATCTGCACCATATAGTGTTAATAAACACTATGGTGGTGCATTGGTTGGTGGTCTTTTCCAAAGCTTTGCAAGCAGGTGGAGGTCACGGGGTCGAATCCGGTGGACTCCAAATAAATTTTAAACCAATATATAAGGGACACGTGGAAGCCATTGATTGGGCCACATGTCACCATTCCATTCGCTGCAAACAAGTCATGTCACGTGCAAACTATCCAAATAGATAACTACCATGTGTCGTAGGACCTGCCACGTCAGTGTCCGTAAGGACTGTACGAATTGTACAGTCAACAACCCTTTTTTTTGCCTGTTTGTCATTTTGAACAGAACGCGATATCTCTTGCTCTCGACGTTCGTTTGAACCCAAACGAGTTGCGTTGGGTTCGTAACAACAAGGACTATGCTCCCATTTGATTTGAAGTGATTCTGAGAACTTTGAATGTTTGGGCAAAATTTGATCCCTTGATCACACCTCCCCATTGGAAAGCTTTTGGACCTCCAAAAAACTATTTTCAGTCTATCTGAAGATGAGGATATAGCTCCCTCACTTTTCCAACCTCAATCCACTTGGATTTTCTTGGATTTGTACCTTTAAGACCAACTCAAAGATACTCCACATTTCCTCGTTTTGAAGTTCACATTCTCCTATCAAGAATGGTGTCTTCATGCAGTTCTATAAGATATTCTAGGGAAAAATCATCTATAGAAGGAATCTGAACATGCTCTCCTTGATTGTCAATCAAAGGAGGCTCATACAATTTCAAATTCTCAACATTAACAACTGCATACATTTGCATATAAGGAGGCAAATCTAAACGAAAGGTATTGTTACCAATCTTGTCGATAATCTTGAAAGGACCATATCGAATCGGTTTCAATTTTTTACCTTCTCCTTTAAGCCTTTCCTTGTTGATGTAAAGCCAAACTTCATCTCCAACTTGGAAACTGTGATCAACACGATGCTTGTCATGTCTTGTCTTGTACTTGTATTGACTCTTTTCCAACTACTGTTGCACCATTTGATGTATCGACTGAATTTGTTCAATGAACCTTTCTGCCCTATCAATGTCATATTGACCATCAATAGCAATATACTTCCCAAAGATAAAATCTAAAGGATATTTGGGCAAATAGCTAAAACATGCTTCAAATGGCGACGTTTGAGTGGAAGAGTGCTTAGATCAATTGTAAGCATCTTGAATGTAGTGTAAATGCTCATCCCAAAGTTTAGGATGCTTGCTGCAATAAGCATGAAGAAGATGCACCACTATTCGATTTACCACTTCTGTCTGACCATATGTTTATGGATGAAAAGTTGTGCTCTTTTTCAGTTTGGTGTCCATGAGTGCCCATAAACTTGACCAAAAACTTCCAACAAATCGAGAATCTCGATCATAAATAATGGATTTAGACAATCCAAAATGCACCCAAACATTTTGAAATAACATTTGTGTCATTTGCTCAGTTGTAACCTGCTTCGTACAAGGCATCAAAATACACATTTTGCTAAATTGATCAACCACAACATAAAGATAATCATGATTTCGTCTAGACATAGGTAGACCTCCTACAAAGTCCATGGGAATACTTTCCCAAGGACGAGAAGGAACCAGAAGTGGAGTATACAAACCCAACTTTTGATTTCTAGGTTTACATGTGGCACATAACAAACATCCTCGAACATATCTTGAAACACTTTCATTCATTTTAGGCCAGTAGCAGTATCTTTGCAAATTAGCCACTGTCTTGCCTACACCAAAATGACCAGCAATAAGAGAAGAATGGGATTCCCTTATGATTTTGATTCTTTCACCCTGTGGAATACATAACTTTCCAAGAGGATACAAAAGATTATCATGCACATGGTAATCCAATTCCTCAACATGGTTAGAATGACACAAAGTCTCATATACTTCTTTAAAATCAGTATCCAAAGCATATTGCTCAACATAACCTTCATGCATGATAGGAATATGCTTAAGAATAACTAAAGCACTAATAATAGGCCTTGAAAGCATATCAATAACCTTGTTATAAATTCCCTTCTTATACTTGATGACCAAGTGGAACTGTTGTAGAAAACCCATCCATCTGAAGTGCCTAGCTTGTTGTAGCTTTGTTTGTGATTGTAAATATTGCAGTG
>JZKD02S1866472.1:13402-35903 GCA_000966675.3 Picea glauca
TTTCAGGATGAAGTTTCCAACAATGGTCTTCATCATGGCCATCTTTTGAACAATGTTTACATGTGAATTTTTCTCCTTCTTTCTTAACAACAACATTCTTTTTTCCATTTCCCTTAAACTTCCTCTTTCCTTTGTCTCCATGGCTGAAAGGCTTCTTGTTACCCTCATGAGTTTTGTTCCTTCCTCTTACTTCCAAATGAGTGGTCTGAACAAAAACTTCATCTAGATTTGAAGGATTAAACATGAGTATAGTATGTCTCAAATAACTATGTAAAGCTCCAATGTATTTGAGTAAACTTTATTGAGAAGACAAATCTACTCCCAAAACCAAATCTCTTCTCCTAAATTCTTGAGTAAATTTTTGCACATTCTGTCCTTTAGCTTGTCTAAAATTTTGCCAATCCATAGTAGCCTTTTTCATATATGCCAATGGGTAAAATTGTCTTTTAATTGCAACAATAAAATCATTCCAAGAGGTTAAAATTTTACCATGTTTCTTCATGTTCTCCTGAGTCTTGGATTCCCACCAAATGAGTGCTACACTATCCACTCTTAAGGAAGCAAGCTGAATCTTAGTTTCATCATCTTGAATTTTTTGTATCCTACAATACACCTCAATCTGACGAATCCAATTATCTAATTTCTCAACATTAACTTCTCTATTGTACACTGGCAATTCGAATTTAATATCAAGCTTTAACGAAGGAATTTGTGAAGGATTTTTACCATGTTCCTTTGGAGAGTTCGGAAGAGGTATTGAATTAGTAGAAGAAGAAAAAGAAGAAGATGGAGGAGAGGGTGCTAGAGAAGCACCATTCCCTCCATTTCCATTTGGAGTTTTATCAACACTGTCTCCCTTTTGCTTTGAAGGGTTGGAGCCTTCACCTTGCAAACTTGTATTCCTTTCCATCAAGATCTTCATCATCTCTCTCATTTCCATGAAAACCTTTCTGAGATCTTCATCTTCTGCAGGAACATGTTCATGACTCTCTTCACGAGCCATACTTGGTGAATGCCTCCTTGAAACTTGCGGTGATGATATAAGCTTCCTCCTTGAAGGATGAGAACTTGGCTCTACAAGTTGACCTTCTCCTCTTGTGATTTTCAACCTTGTGAGCATCAAAAAAAAAACACTTGCAAATAATCAAGTCTTCAAAAAACTATGCTTTGATACCAACTTGATCTAAAAATGAAGAAGACTTGTATTCTTGAAAATATTTGCAAGTTAAAAATTTTATGTGTTAAAATGAAAATGGATCAACTTTGCAACACAACTTTAATAGGATTTACTCATTTAAGGTGCATATAAATAGCAGCAAAATTCAGTGAACAGAAAACACATAACACAACAAATGATAAAGGAGTTCACCCCTCTCTTGGGCTACATCTCCTGGTCTAGCTTCCAATGGATCATTTGTATTATTTGTTCAAAGTTCTCAAAAATGTGCTTTACAATGCTCAAAATGCCAAATAGACTGCTCCAATGGATTCAAAATGTCCAAAAACCCCTAGCTGGGCTTTTTCGGCACCTCGTTTGGCCAAAAATTGAAGAATATAGGCTTCTTGGAAGTCCCCCCTTCAAACTTGTTGTCTCTGCGTCTACAAAACACACCCCTGTTGGATCAACCTAGCCCACACGCATATTTAAGCATAAAAAATTAGCACCGGGTGCAATCGTGCGAACCGTGAAAATTGTAGGACGGTTATGGGCGCACCTAGCCCCTAACCGTTAAGGGCAAGGTCATATGACCCATTTGACTATGCGTTTAAAAATAAGGGCCAAGAGTTTACATAACCATTTGAACCGAATTTAAATCCAAACCAAACGCATACCTGCGCGTGCGTCACAATATAGAAATGGTCATATGGCAACAAATATGTGACCGCGGGCTATATTAAAAGGGCTATGTTAAAACACATGCACGCACCCATGGTCATATTACAACACATACGACCGGGGTTTAGTTTTGAATGTGCGCGCAAAGGTTTAAACCGTGGCCATATTACAATATAACATAACCACGGGCTGGGGCTAGGCCCCAGCCCGACCCCCCACCCAAACTTACAACATTTTAATTCAAATAAAATTTGCACCATATAGTGTTAAGAAACACTATGGTGGCACGTTGGTTGGTGGTCTTTTCCAAAGCTTTGCATGCGGGTGGAGGTCACGTGGTTGAATCCGGTGGACTCCAAATAAATTTTAAACCAATATATAGGGGACACGTGGCGACCATTGATTGGGACACGTGTCTCCATTCCATTCACTACAAACAAGACATGTCACCTGCCAACTATCCAAATAGTTGCCCGCCATGTGTCGTACGGCCTGCCACGTTAGTGTCCGTATGGACTGTACAGTCAGCACCCCTTTTTTTTGCCTATTTGTCATTTTGAAAAAAAACACGATATCTCTCTCTCCCGATGTTTGTTTGAACCCAAACAAGTTGTTTTGGGTTCGTAATGACGAGGTCCACGCCCTCGTTCTATTTGAAGCAATTCTGAGCCCTTTGAATTTTTTGAGAAAAAATTGATCCCCTGATCATGGCCTATGGCGAAAGTGACCAGACAACGCTTGGACACTAGGAGGCAAGGGCCATCCTTTTGGACCCATCTGAGTTGATAGGGTTGCAGATGTGGAGTGGTGACAAGATTAAGTCGGTTGACAAGGGCTTGAGACACCAAATTTTTCTGGCTTCCATTTTCCATAATTAGTAAAGGCAAGGCATTTTTGATTTGGCAGTTATGGGTGAAGAGGGCTTGGGTGGATGCGTTCGAATCTTCCTGGGTCTTTAGAATCAATGAGGGGTCTACTTCTATGGGATTGTATAGAGGAAATTATTCGGTATCTTCTACTTGGGAAGGCGCAATGAGCTCAGTGAGTAGAGTTTTGTTGGTTTTTCGATTTTGTAGGATTCAACAATCTGATGAATTGTGTGAAGTAGTTTTCTGGAATGAGCACCAGGGTGTCCTTGTAGTTGTATTGGGTGTGGGTTTTTGAGTCTGAGGAGGTGGATAGAGGGATGGGGGATGGGATATGGATGGTTGAGAGGCGAGGGCATTGGGGTAAGGGAGGGACTGCGGAATATGACCTCTAGGAGCGACTTTCCTTTCTATAGCCAAAGATCTATGAAATGTTTTATCTAAAGTTGGATTTTCAAACAACTCTACTTCTCGACGGAATTGAATTAATAAACAAGACAGAGATTTTAATATGAGTACCTCTTCCGGATTTGGAACATGAAGTAAGAGTCACATCTTGCAGAAGAATTCTATGTAGCCTTGCACTCCTTATGAAGGGAGTTGTCGAAGTTGGTTCCATTTGATCCATAAAGATTGCACATACCCAAATGGGTAGAAGTGATTTCTCAAATATTCAGAAAGTCGATCCTAGGTTTTGATGGGTTGCGAAGTAGAGGATTCTGGAGCATCCCCAATATCTATCACAAATGTGGTATTCTCTTGCTCCGTATCCCACCAAGTTTGTGCCAGTCCTTCTAATTGCAAGGCGGAAATCTGGAGTTTTCTTTCCTCGGTAAGGCCTGGACATGTATTGAAATAGGTGGATAGGCTACAGATACAAGAATCCACCATTTCACCATTCGTTTGTCCAACAAACTTGGGTAGTTGGATTCAAGTGTCCAACCAGAATGGATCTGGATTGTTTTTTTGTTGCATTTTGATTCAGGCGGATCGCAAGGGCATGCAAGCATAGCTAGCAGCGAGACAACGCAGAGATAAGAGACAACTGGAAAAGCATCGAGCACATTTTTTGAAAATGTTTTGAAATATTAATGAAGTCATTAAGTGGAGGCATGCTTGTATTATCGTAAAAGGACCTTGAGCGATCCGCTCTCGTCCATAGTAGATAGGAGCCTTTATGTGTAATGAATGTAGGTAGATAGAATTTAATTCTAGATTAGACAGTTTTAGAATGCAAGAGGGAAACAGGATATAGACACCCTCATTGTATAGTTGTAAGATTATTATGTCAAGATAGAGCATAGAGCATAGAGAAGAGAGTAGAGAGTTGTAGTTGAAAACACCCATGTACAGAGATTTGAATTAATAGAAAGAGCTTTGATTCAAATTCATGGTGTCGTATTGTTCTCTGTGTATGCATGTTGAATGTTATTCTCATGGATGTTTACTTTCTGCTATACATTTTCTTTAAATGTTGTGTATATGATTTCATGCTTTGTGTTTGAAGTCTGAGAGAGAGTAAGGAATGAGTTTCAATTGTTTCTCTATATGAGAAAGAGTTCCTACAAGGAGTGCAGTGAAGTTTTATGCAAGGAGTGTGTTGACAAGAGCTCATAGTTTTATCTCTGAAAGCTCAGGAGGGTTAACGTTGTTCTCATTCTCACAGAAGTGCAAGTTGAGCATAGGAGCCATGCAAGGAGTGCAGGGGTTGAGTAAAGTCTTAGAGTTTGTGAACCTAAGAAATTGTTGAAGGACTACTACTGCAGGGAGTGCGCAGAGTCGAAGGACTTCAATTCTTTGAAGTAATTGAAGGATTCACTGCAAGGAGTGCATGCGGGAGTCTTCTTTAAGACTCAGAGTTGGAGAAAGATAAGGAGGGATAGGGTCTTCACATTTGTTGAAGAAAAGAACAGAAGGTTGGTTCTTTGAGGCGTTGAAAGGAGGCGTAGCAAGTTTGCGTAGCCGACAGGTAAGTTCCACGGAGATATACTTGGTTAAATTCGCAAGAATTGTCCAGGAAGAAAGTGATGGTTGGAATTATTTGAGAAGAATTCACAAGGTCAAAAGAGCCGTCAGATCTTGTAGAGAAGAAGGTATGTTACAACGATCTTTCCTCAAGCGTAATCGCAGAAGAAATCAGCCCCGTAGGATCCAAGTCAGCCAGGCTCGTTGGATCACTCGTGAAAAGTCATTTCGGGTTTTCATGAGTTGGAGGATCGAAAACTTTGCATCAAGATTCGCGAAGTGCGAAGTCCCGATAGGGAAAGAAGCTACATTGTGGGATTGCGTTGACGATGTGTCAGAACTCAACATTTCAATGTTTTGGAGGATAGAAGAATGAGACTTCCATCCCAAAAGTCTCGAAGTCGCGAGTGGCGATAAGGAGTATTGAGGAGTTCGGGATCTCGGCACTCGCGTTTCAGGAATACAAAGGAGGCACCACTTGGGGAGCGAAATCGTGAACTGCGAAGATAGCACAAGGTACACATGGCAGAATCACGAGGTGGGACCATGGAAAAGATGGGTGGATGAGTGTCGTCTTTTGAAAGAAGTCAACACCCCGTTGACCTCTCGTTTCTCGGGGATTTGCAAGACAAGAGTCGGGAGATCGACATCGAACCTCACGAGTGGTGAGTTGTGACAAGCGCTTAGGTACATCGAAAGTTCAAGTCTCAGAAGGTAAAGAGTTGAATATTTAGAAGGAGAAGCTGAGAAACAACGAACTCCGGGGTTCCAAAATCGCGTTAAACATGACCATAACATTTGGTCAAAAGGAGGCTGGAATTGAGGCTTCGTGTTCAATCGTGTGAGCTCAATTCGTAAGGACCTGTGGAGAAGCATCGTTTTGTGTGTGTTAGATTCCCCGAAGAGGAATGCGAAGAGTCAATCCGACTCAAGGGTAGGAAGTAGAGCGATCCTGTAGCGGACTGCCGACCTGAGGGCCGAGTGCATCTGCGTCAGTTGTGGTATTAGAGCACAGAAAGATTTCTTTGCTTTCTGTAGTAGGGAAAAAGAAGATTCACCATGCCTCCGAGAAGAAGAGACAGGCAAACACCTGATCCACCAGAGGATAGGGAAATGCCAAGAGGAATAGGTAGGTAGGTGCCAAATCCAACGATGGAAAGAGAGATGTGTGACATACGCACCAAACTTAAGGACATGGAGACAGCACAGAGGTGCACAGCTGGTGTTGGAGATGTCAGTGATTCCGAAAGTGAAAATGAAGTTGGACATGAAGGAGAGGAGGTCACAGCAGAAGATGCAACAAATGAATGCTTGATTAGAGTTGTTGCAAGAATGAGTGCAAGAGACAAAATGGACATTCTAGTTTATGAGGGAAACTTGGATGTTGAAGAGCTTCTAGATTGGATTAGAGCTCTGGACACATATTTTGACTATGAATATGTTGAAGAAGACAAGAAGGTCAAACATGTTGTCACGAGACTTAAAGGACATTCGACATTGTGGTGGGATGAACTGCAACCTACAGATGCTGCCAAGGTAAGCATAAAATTAAGAGTTGGGATAGAATGATTTCAAGGATGAAAGCGAAATTCATTCCCAGGGATTATCAGATTTCTTTGTTTCAAAGAATGCAAGATTTGAGACAGAATCTGATGTCAGTGAAGGAGTACACTGAAGAGTTCTACAGGCTGAACATTAGAGTAGGTCATCGTGAAAGTAATGGTGAAAAGGTTGTCAGGTATATGAATGGCCCGAGATACGAAATTTAGGATGAGATGAGCATGATGACCATCCAAATGGTGGAAGATGCTTATCAAATGGATCTAAAGGCGGCAGAGAAGCTGAGCCAAAAACAAGGTCAAAGAGGCTGAGGCAGAAGTACAGCCAGGGGAAAATAAGAAGCCAAAGGAAGAATGGAAGAAACCTCAGATTGAGAGAGGTGGAAGCTCACAAAAAGGGAAATATGATGGACAAAGAAGGTAGTATGATGATTAGAGAGGAGAGTATGTTGATAACAACATTTTTCCTCATACTAGAGGTAGAGGAAGAGGAAGAGGTGGAGTGATAAAATGCTTCACATGCCGAAAGGTCAGACACAAGTCTTATGAATGTCCAGACAAGAAGAAAGAGGAAGGAGAGAATCACATTGCCGAAGCACAAAGGCAAAATTTTGAGGTAGAGGATGTTGAAGGTGGAAGATCGCTGGTGATGCGAAAAGTTCATTTGACACCATAGAAGGGAGTGGAGAGTTCATTCCAAAGAAACAAACTTTTTCGAACTGCTTGCAAAACCAAGGATAGGGTATGCAAGGTCATTGTGGATAGTGGTAGCAAATATAATCTCGTTTCTACAAAGATGGTAGAAAATATGGAGCTAGAAACTATTGAACATCCGAGCCCATACAGATTTTCGTGGCTACAAAAAGGACATCAGGTAAATGTCACTAAACAATCTTTAGTTGAATTTAAAATAAGAGGGTATAAAGATGAAATACTCTGTGATGTTATTCCTATGGATGTTTGTCATCTATTGTTGGGTAGACCATGGAAATATGAAAAGAGTGTGATTCATGATGGGAGAATGAACACATACACCCTAGAGAAAATTGGGAGAACTCACATGTTGCTTCCAATCAAAGATAAGGAAGTGAAACCTAAAGTAAGAAACACTGTACTTCTCCTGAGTGGGAAGGAAATTCTTACAGAGGTTAAGAAGAAGGAGGAACAACAATTCATTGTGGTCAGGAAGCCAAAGATTGTTTTAACCAGCACAAGGGTAGATGATTTACCAGAAGAGGTTTAGGAACTGCTAGAAGAGTTTGTTGACATAGTAGTAGATGAACTACCTCGTTCGTTGCCACCGATTAGAAGTATAAGTCATCAAATTGATCTCATACATGGAGCTAGTTTTCCAAACAAAGCAGCGTACATATTGACGTCGTAGGAGAATGAAGAGGTCAAAAGACAAGTCTAGGATTTGTTGGACAAAGGTTTGGTCAGAAAAATCTTTATTCTGTGTGTTGTTCTGAAAGTGCTCAGTCCGAAGAAAGATGGAGGTTGGAGAATGTGTACTGACTAGAGGGCAATAAAAATAATAACCATCAAGTACATATTTCCATTGCCAAGGATGGATGATCTGATGGATTGCTTGAGTGGAGCCAAATTTTTTTCAAAGATTGATTTGAAAAGTGGTTATCACCAAATCCGTATGAGAGAAGGTGATGAATGGAAGACAACATTCAAAACCAATGAAGGTTTGTACGAATGGCTTGTCATGCCATTTGGTTTAATAAACATGCCAAGTACCTTCATGAGATTGATGAATGAAGTCCTGAAGGATTTCATCGGAAAATTTGTCATTGTGTATCTGGATGACATACTAGTTTTCAGTAAAACAAAGGTAGAGCATCTAAAACATTTGGCTACAATGATGAAGAGGTTACAACAACAGAAGCTGTTGATAAACATGAATAAATCCTCATTCATGAAGACAAAGCTCATTTATTTGGGGTTTGTTATTTCTGCAGATAAGTTGAAGATGGATCCAGATAAGGTGGAGGTGATTAAGAATTGGCCGTCACCAAAGAATATCTTTGAAGTTTGAAGTTTTCATGGATTGGCTAGTTTCTACCGGAAGTTCATCAGGAATTTCAGTGGAATTAGTGCATCGATGATGGACACAGTGAAGAAGAGACACAAGTCTTTTCACTAGGCAGAAGAGGCTGAGAAAAGTTTAAATTTGTTGAAAAGGAAAATTACGGAACAACCAATTCTAGTGTTGCCTGATTTCCAAAAGAGATTTCAAGTAAAATGTGATGCAAGTGGATTTGCAATAGGGGCAGTATTGAGTTAAGAAGACAAGCCGATAGCATATTTCAGCGAGAAGCTGAATGAAGCCAAGATAAAATACTCGACGTATGATAAGGAATTCTATGCTATTATACAGGCATTGAAGAAATGGAGGCATTACTTAATCCCAAAGGAGTTTGTCTTGTATAGTGATAATCATGCATTGCAATTTGTGACTCAACATGTGAAGTTGAATCAAAGTAACGTTAAATGGGTTGAATATATGAAAAATTTCACTTTTATGATTAAACATATTTTTGGAACTGCTAACAAAGTTGTTGATGCTTTGAGCAGGAAATGTTTGTTATTGTAGGAGTTTAGAGTCAAAACACTAGGTTTTGATGATCTCAGGGAGATGTACAGAGATGATCCAGATTTTAAGGAGGCATATGAAGTAGCTGAGAATCCAATTCTCAGGGACAAAAGCCAATGGACAGAATACATGATCCATGAAATATTATTGTTTAAGGGTAATCAACTTTGTATTCCAAAATTCTCCATGAGGGAGAATTTGTTGAAGGAGAAACATAGTGGAGGATTGGCCAGACATTTTGGTCGTGACAAGACGTTTAAAAAGTTGAATGAGTCATATTTTTGGCTAGGAATGAGAGAAGACGTCAAAAGATTCATGGACAGATGTAGAATTTGTCAACATTCAAAAGCAAAGAGGTAGAATCCAGGGTTTTATCAACAATTACCCATACCTGAGAGGTCGTGGGATGCAGTCATCATGGACTTCATATTGGGGTTGCCAAGAACAAAAAGAGGGTTTGACTCAATCTTTGTGGTAGTGGATAGATTTTCCAAAATGGCACATTTCATTCCATGTCAGAAAACCAATGACACAACTCACATTGCGAACCTATTTTTCAAAGAAGTCATTTGAATTCACGGCTTACCAAGGAGCATAGTTTCGGATCGAGACACCAAGTTCATAGGAAACTTACGGAGAACCTTATGGAATAAGCTGGGAACAAAATTGTTGTCTAGTTCATCTTATCATTCTCAAAGGGATGGACAGACAGAATTTGTGAACAAGAGTTTGGGAGACTTGCTGAGGAGCTTGGTGATAGAACACCATAGCCAGTGGGACAACATATTACCACAGGAAGAGTTTTCTTATAACAACTCTCTTAATAGGAGCACAGGACATAGTCCATTTCAAATTGTTTATGGCATGCAGCGAAGAGGAATTTATGAGCTGAGGGATTCAGAACAGATTGCGACTAGGAGCGCTAGTGTAGAAGATTTCGTAGAGGCGATGAAGGAACTTCACAGCCAGGTGAAGGAACGATTGCAGAGTTCGAACCAAGAATATAAGCGGAGAGAAGATCAACAGAGGAGACAACTTCAGTTCAAAGTTGGTGATTTGATCCTTGCACATTTGAGAAAGGAAAGGTTCCCAAGTGGAACATATAATAAACAGAAGATGAAGAAAATTGGACCATGTAAGGTCTTGAATAAATTTGGGGCGAATGCATATGAGATTGAATTACCCGATGGGATCAGAATTTCTCCAATATTCAATGTCTCAGATTTGTACCCTTATAAAGATGAGGAAGCAGAAAAATGTAGTGAACAGCTAGACATTCAGTAGACAAAACAAATGCCAGTTGCAGAAAAGCCGCAGATGGAGAGCATAGTGGACAAAAGACTTGGTAAGAGGACCAGACTAAAGTAATACTTTGAATACCTGGACAAGTGGAAGGGCCATCCAGTCGAAGATGCCAGTTGGGAGAATGAAGCAGAAATCCAGAAGCATGGACAGACCGTGCGCGAGCTCATGGACAAAAGCCCATGAAAATTTTCAAGTGAGGGAGTATGATGCAAGAGCATCGCAAGGGTGTGCAAGCATAACTAGCAGCAAGACAACACGGAGATTAGAGACAACTGTAAAATCACCGAGAACATTTTTTGAAAATGTTTTGAAATATTAATGAAGTCATTAAGTCGAGGCATGCTTGTATTATTGTAAAAGGACCTTGAGAGATCCGCTCTCATCCATAGTAGATAGGAGCCTTTATGTGTAATGAATGTAGGTAGATAGAATTTAATTCTAGATTAGACAGTTTTAGAATGCAAGAGGGAAATGGGATATAGACACCCTCATTGTATAGTTGTAAGAGTATTATGTCAAGATATAGCATAGAGCATAGAGGAGAGAGCAGAGAGTTGTAGTTGAAAACACCCATGTACAGAGATTTGAATTAATAGAAAGAGCTTCGATTCAAATTCATGGTGTCGTATTGTTCTCTGTGCATGCATGTTGAATGTTATGCTCATGGATGTTTACTTTCTATTATACATTTTCTTTATATGTTGTGTATATGATTTCATGCTTTTTGTTTGAAGTCTAAGAGAGAGTAAGGAATGAGTTTCAATTGTTTCTCTATCTGAGCAAGAGTTCCTGCAAGGAGTGCAGTGAAGTTGTCCGCAAGGAGTGCATTGACAAGAGTTCAAAGTTTTATCTTTGAAAGCTCAGGAGGGTTAACGTTGTTCTCATTCTCATAGAAGTGCAAGTTGAGCACAGGATTCATGCAAGGAGTGCACAGGTCGAGTAAAGTCTAAGATTTTGTGAACCTGAGAAATTGTTCAAGGACTACTGCTGCAGGGAGTGCATAGAGTCGAAGGACTTCAATTCTTTAAAGTAATTGAAGGATTCGCTGCAAGGAGTGCATGTGGGAGTCTTCTTTAAGACTCGAAGTTGGAGAAAGCTCAGGAGGGACAGGGTCTTCACAGTTGTTGATGAAAATCACAGAAGGTTGGTGTCTTGAGGCATTGAAAGGAGGTGTAGCAAGTTTGCGTTGCAGGCAGGTAAGTTCCACGGAGAAATACTTGGTTAAATTCACAAGCATTGTCCAGGAAGAAATGGACGGTCGAAATTCTTTGAGAAGAATTCGCAAGGTCACAAGAGCCATTAGATCTTGCAGAGAAGCAGGTACATTATGGTGAGCTTTCCTCAAGCATAATATTAGAAGAAATCAGGCCCGTAGTATCCAAGTCAGCCAGGGCACTTTGCGAATCTTGATGCAAAGTTGGAGGATCAAACTGATTCGAAAACTTTGCATCAAGATTTGTGAAGTGCGAAGTCCTGACAGGGCGAGAAGCTACATTGTGGGACCGCATTGATGACGTGTCAGAATTCGGCATTTCAGCGTTTCGGAGGATAGAAGGTTGAGACTTCCATTCCAAAAGTCCCGAAGTCGCGAGTGGCAATAAGGAGTATTGAGGAGCTCGAGATCTTGGCACTCGGGTGTTGGGAATACAAAGGAGGCACCACTTGGTGAGCAAAATCGCAAACTGCGAAGATAGCATGAGGGACACGTGGCAGAATCACAAGTTGGGCCCATGGAAAAGACGGGTGGATGTGTGTCATCTTTTGAAAGAAGTCAACACCCCATTGACCTCTCATGTCTCGGGGATTCGCGAGACAAGAGCTGGGAGATCGACATCGAACCTCACGAGTGGTGAGTTGTGACAAGCGCTTATGTACATCAGAAGTTCGAGTCTCAGAAGGTAAAGAGTTGAATATTTAGAAGGAGAAGTTGTGAAATAGCGAACCTCGGGGTTCCGAAATCGCGAGAAACACAACCACAACATTTGTTCAAAAGGAGTTTGGAATTGAGGCTTTGTGTTCGATCGCGTGAGCTCAATTCGTAAGGACCTATGGAGAAGCACCATTTTTTGTGTGTTGGATTCCTTGGAGAGGAATGCGAAGAGTCAATCTGACTCAAGGGTAGGAAGTAGAGCAATCCTGTAGTGGACTTCCGACCTAAGGGTCAAGTCTGTATGCATCACATTCTGAGCAACTCATTGAGGACAAAGGCAAGATCTTGGATGAGATTTGATGTGTTGGAATCTGATTCGATTGTCAAAGGATCTTTTCATGGAGGCATTGTGAGGCCAGCTGAAGAGAAAAGGAACCCCTAGGTTGCAATGTTGAACAAAGGAATATGTTTCGAGAATAGAGGAATCAAAACCCTGAGGCAACGAAGCTTGAACTGGTCTAGAGGGAGAGATCTGTATTGTTTTAGATCAATGGAGCTCCTCTATGTGGAAATGGAGATGTGGGCACCCTTGGGGCTTATGATATCTATGGATCTTCTTGCATAAAATGCAAACCTTGGAATGGGCAAACTCTGGATTATTTCTTGAAAACCCCAAAACAAATTTGGCTCAATCTTCAAGATCGGAATCTTTTCCATGGATCTTGAGGCTCCAGTACCAATTGATTTTCCCAACAAGGAAATATATAGGATAAGGTGACCACACAATCCATAGCTCATCTTCTGACCAAAAACTCTCCTCATGGGTGCAAATATGAACAGGGGCGCACCATTAGTTTGGGTGACCAAGCAAATGGGAATCTAGACCGGGGTGACCCGAGAATGGACAAGAGGTTTTGGAGATCTCAGAGTGACCTCCAGGGATTAGTGGGAGAATCCCAGTGCAGCCATGGAAGAGGGCACACTCACTTCATTCCCACAAAGAAGAAACCAACAAGGGCGCAAACCCTAGTTGGTGCGCCCTTCCTTCTGCCTCAGAAAACTCGAAGGAAGTGATTTGCTCCCTAAGAGAGTGGATAGATAATGTGATAAGATTTCTCTTAGAGGTGGAAGCATGGAAAACAGAGTCACCAGGAGGTAGCCATGAAGGAAGGTGCATTGGTTATTCTTCAGAAACCCTAAAAATGAAAATTGTCATGAATGTAAAATGAAAACTCGGAAAAGAAAACAACTAAGATACGAAGCCTCAGAAGAAAAGGTAAAAATGCTTTATTTTAGTCCCGGTTCACCTTATATACCAAGGGAACTATTTATTTTACATATATTTAATTCCTCGTCAAAAGGTGAAGAAGTGTTTCTCCTAGATGATTGACTTGTGCGCCCTAGGTAACCTCCTTGGCCCATATATTCTATTTAAAAGATTGATATAAGAGAAATGTTTTTTTCTAAATAAACTACTAACAAATAAATCTTAAAATGATGTGCTTATCATCTTTTTAAATATTTCAAATAAATATATGATATCTTAAAAAATCTTATATACTTCAATCACATAAACTTATTGATTTGAAAATTAACATAGTTAAAAAATATACACATCAATAAATACAATATAAACATTTTTTTAAATGAATTCATAATTTAAATACTTTACAATAAAATTTCAATACATTTACTAACCTTTTTTTAAATATTTATATAATTTAAAAATTCAATAATATTATAGAAAAGTGAACAATCTTGACATTAACATTTCAATAAACATATAATCCTTTTTTTAAATAATTTTATAATTTAAAACATCAATAATATCATATACAACTGAGGTAAATTGATTTTAGAGAGTTAACACTATTAGTACCACTTACCAACTACTACTAGGGTACTAAACAATAACGTTACTTTGAAATTGATACAGAATTTTTCTCTAAAAATCTTGAAATGTTGTAAAATCAATTACAAGTCATTTGTAAATATATTAAGAATTAATATTAAAATGTTGTAAAATCAATTGTAAGAATTAGTATTGAAGTCTTGTAAAATCAATTACAACTCACTTGTAAATAAATGGAATGATCCTCACTTAGTGTTTGCGGATTTATTTTTTATTTTAAATTTATTCTATAAGACAAATGATATAATGATTTTTTTTAAGAATGAAAGAGTCTTCAATTGCTACTAAGGCTTGAAATTTGATTCCTACTTGTATCAAACCTATCATAAGGAAAACAATATTATTTCCATTTTTGGATTAGGTTTAGTTTATATTATGAAAATCAAAATATGAATAAGAGTAGATTTTTTTTAAATGATTTAATTTTTTATTAGATAAGAAATTTAAATTAATTTAAATTTTTTATTATTATTTATTAAAAAAAAATTATATTTAAAAACATATATGTTGAAAGCTATGGAGTTTAATAATCCTTTAAACTTTTTAAATTTCAATCACATCTCTTAACTCACAACATAGTTGTTTCTTGATATCTTATTTTTTTAAGCTCTCAACCAAGTCCTATGGACTAGGGACCCTCCAAATTTTATAAAGCTCATCCATCATCTCTTTTCGTCTATACTTATTTTAATATTTTAATGTCATTGGCACTTCTAGATTGTTTAAATTGCATTCAAATACTAGTGAATACTTTTCTTTTTTCTTTATGTTAATACTTTGTTTTTTCAGATAAAAACCTCTAAACTTGTTATTTTTTGACCTTATATATTCTCTTTTTTCCATATTTTCCATTTATCCTAACTCAATAAAGAACATTCAAGGCACATTTATGTAAATATTTATTTTATTTCCAATTGTCTAGAGTTAACATTTTAAAATATTTAAATTTGGATTTTATGAGTTTTTATCACAAAAATTTAGTTTTTATAAGGAACTTGTACATCATGTAGATTTTAACCTTGTACAATTATTTACTGCAAACATATTTTCAATAAAAGAACAATATCCATATTTTCAAACCAGAAAACCAACATCTTTTATATTCATTCACACACTAATTGTTTATAATACAATATACTAATAGGATCTAGTTGCATCAAAAACCTTAATCCAATGACCCGGATTAGTCAACAACTCTAGTTCCTTAACAAGAAATAGTAAACCATTAGCGAAAAAACATGTGATGAAAAACCACCCAAAAATGGACACAAAAACAGAGGAATTTTTTTTTCGGGGGCGATGCCTCTGAACCCTAGTGCTAGGGGTCTCCTCCCCCTTGCCCTCTAAACAAAATGTAGACACTATTCCTATTCATGTAAAGAATATAACACATATTCAATATTCTCCCACTTGTTGTTTCTTTGCATGCATGAGTTTACAAGGTTACATAATCAACAATCTAGGACAACAATTCCCATAGATCCTCTACACCAAAAGAACTTCTCAGGGATCATAGATTTAGTTAATGAATCTGCAACGTTCTTCAAAGTATCCATCTTCATCAACAACACCCTCTTTTCTTCAACCATGTCTCTCACAAAGTGATATTGAACATCAATATGATTTTTCTTTGAATGATAAGATTGGTTCTTCGCCAGAAAAATTTCACTTTGACTGTCACACTCTATCCTTACAATTTTTTGTACCAACCCAATACCTGAACATAATATTTGTAACCATACTACTTCCTTTCTTGCATGAGTGGCTTCCATGTATTCATATTATGTAGTTGAAAGTGCCACTATAGACTATCTTTTGATCATCCAACTAATTGCTCCTCCAAACAAGTTAAACACGTACCTTGTTGTATTGATTAAGGTTGGTTGCAATTGATGTCAACCCTTGAAGAAAGCCCCACAACACAATGGTTTGGGTAATAGACCCAATATTGTTTGATGTAAATATGACTCATTATTTTCTTGTCATGGTTGATAAGAAGTAAATATGGATGAACTCCAAAGTGGTCCCCTTATGGTGAAAACCCTCACAGGAAGATGCTTTGCAAAGTAAGAGAACCCATGCTTAATTGTGGAATAATGAGATGAAGGACAATGAATTTTTCAGGTAAACTATCCTATATGGTATGTGGAATGTCACATAACTCCTCATGTTTAAAGAGTTATGGCCATGAGAAGTTGGAGAACCCAGGTTTGGGTAATGGACCCAAGATTGTTTTATGGATAAAGGTATGAGTTATGATATATTTTCAGATAATACTATTCTATATTGATAGTACATGGAACGTCACATAACTCCTCACGGTTTGAGAGTTATGGCCTTATGAAGTTGGAGGACCCTCATATGTCATCTAGAAGCCCCAAAAGGTAAAAGTAGTCAAAGTGGTTTAAGATATTTTAAAAGGTAAATAATAAAGTGAAGTAATAAGTGTATTATAATTCAAAGTGAATACAAAATAAATTATTTCAATAATAAATTTAATGGAGAAATTAGAAGTGGGTTAAGCCTAAAATAAGGAAAGTGGGGCCAAGTGACCTAGAAGATGTTTTTAAGGAAGCTACTTGGATAGTATAAATAAGAGGCAAGGCTCTCTCATTTTAATCACACTTGAGCATATTGAATATCTATAGGCTTATGAGGTAACCAAGGATATATAAGCCGAAATTCTGAGGGAAGGTGAAGAAAATAAGGCCGAAATGCAAGGAAGGATAAATTCTTTTGATGGTGCTTTCTAAGGTATGTCATTTACCGGTTATCTCACCATTTTTTCTATAAATTTTCTCTATAATGATTCAGATAGTGAAATTGATATGCCATTGATAAAACATATCCAAGTATCTGTGGTAAAAAATTCATCTTGTGTGTCATTGTATTTTGGAGTTACACTCCGTGGAAAATAAGGTTTGTGGCTAGTCCCGAAACTAGTCAAAAACATGTATTTCATGTGAAAACATCATAAATTATTGATAACATATCCAAATTAAGTGAAAAAAATGTGTTGGTTAGGGTACAATCTTTAGTATGTGTTGTAACAGTTTCATATAAAGTCAACAAATATTCTGTGTGGGGCACGCTCTACAAGGTTGCTCTCTAGAATAAGATGGAATTTAGCAAGGTATGCCATTTTTGCTATAAAACCTTTTATGAGGTTCCAAGTATTTCCACCTAGTGAAATTTCATAAAACACACTGAAGAACAATGTGTATCATTTTCATATTTTTATACATTACAGGTACAAAGTTATTATTACTTCAAGTTAGGGTTGCTGACTAATCCAAACCTAGGCATGTGAGACTAAAGAAAAGTTTGATGAAAATGTTAGTCTCTTGTTGTTGAAGTTAAGGAAGGTTTGTGGGAATGTGATCATATACACCAGGTCTATTACGAAGATACAAATCAGATTTGGATGATGAAATTGATGAAGGCTTTTGGTTTTGGTACATGTTGAGTACATGGTTGAGACAAGTAGTTGATGAGTTGGCACATACATGAGGTGTATAGTTGATGATGTTGGTACATATTGATGAGTCATAGTTGATGAGTATTTGACACATGATTGGTACATACTTGGTACATGGTTGGATGCACTTGTTTATGATATAGGTTGATTATAGGTTGTTTGGTACGTGTTGGTTCATGGTTGATGCACTTGTTTATGGTACAGGTTGATTATAGGTTGAGTTATAGGTTGATGCATGGTTCAGATTCATTGGTATAGGTTTACAAGGGTATATCTCATAGTGTCTGGTTGATAGTGGTTCCATCATTCTACTTCTACTTCAAGGTGGCAGGATGGGGCAAGGACAGGTGGTTGTAGCCACCTTCCGGTTGTAGCCGGAGAGCATAGGGGGTTGTAGCCTCCTTTTGGTTTTAGCTAGAGAATTGGGGAGTTGGAGCTTCCCTCAAGTTGTAGCTTGAGAAACTAGGGGGTTGGAGCTTCCTTCCAGTTGCAACTAGAAAATAAAGGAAGTTGGTGCTTCCAATGAATGTAATTCTTGAAGACATATAAGAAAAAGCATTCTGTGGTTTTCTCCTGATTTGGGTTTCCACGTAAAACACTGGTGTACTATGTATGTGTATTCTTTTTCATTTGTTCATTGCTTATTTACTCTGCATTTATTGGATGATAATGCTTCATTGATATAACACTTGGATTATATGGTTAAAAATGATTAAATTTCTCTATTACTGATTCATCCCCCTCTCAGTAATCCAACAATTGCTATCAGAGAAGGTTCCTTCAGAAATCAGTTTAACTAATGAAAGGTAGATCATAGAGAGTACCAACTCATATAAAAATGGAATACCACAGTTTGATGGATAGAAGTATGCTTTTTGGAGCATAAGGATGAGGACATATATAGAGGCACAGGGATTTCAAGTTTGGCAATCAATTGTAGATGGATACACAGCACGAACAATTCCACCAACAAATGACAAAGCACTAAAAATCAGTGAGAATAATTCCAAAGCCACAAATTCACTTTTGAATGGTCTTAGTAATACGATATTCACAAAAGCTGCACACTATAAATTTGCTAAAGAGATTTGGTACAAGATTCAAAATATTTATGAAGGAGATAAAAAAGTCAAAGAAAAAAATCTTCAGACTTATAGAGGTTAGTTCAAACAACTAAATATGAAGGAATATGAAGATATCGCAGCCTACTTCTTACGAGTTGATGAAACAGTGAATGCAATCATAGGATTGGGAGAAGAAATTGAAGAGAATAAATTGAAGAATCTGTAATTGTTCAAAAGATACTAAGATCTCTTCCTATGAGATTCAACCCTAAGATATCAGCACTAGAATAAATATCAGATCTGGACTCAATAAGCATGGAATCTTCATAGCATATGAAATGAAAACTGAGCAGGAAAATCTAGATGTAAAAGAAGCAACCTTCAAGGCATCCAAAATAACAAAGAAAAATAAAAAAGAACAAGAATAATATAGCAGTAGCAGTGACACCTCGGAAGATGATGAAGAAGTGGCCAACTTTGTCAAAAGACTGAATAAGGGAATCAACGATAGGTATAGAGGTAATCTCCCTTTAATTTGTTTTAATTGTGATGATATTGGTCATTTTTCTAACAAATGTCCTGATAAGAAAAAGAGAAATGATGAAGGTTACTCAAAAGGAAAACACACATATAAAGGCAAAATAACTACAAAGAAATTTTTCAAGAAAATATTATACACCAAAGAAGACATATCATCATCAGATGAAGATGAAGTCAGTGACAATGAGACAAGAAGAGTTCTATTCAGGGTAGTAAAAGACTCTGACAAAGAAGACTCTGAAGAAAAATATGAAGAAGTTGAAGAAGAATGTGAAGAAGTCAAAGAATAAATTGAAGAGGCAGAAGTTGACTACCAAGAAGAATTAATGTGTCACATAGAACTTATCAGAAGAGAAAATAAGAAAAACAAAAAGCTACAAGTGAAACTAGAAAAGAAAAAGGACACTCGAGAACTAGAACAAATGATCACAAAATTGAAGGTTCAAATAGAAGAAGATAAAAGAATTGAAGAAGCACTAAAATAACAACTAGAAGAAAAGGAAAAGATCATTGGAAACTTGGAAGCAAAGGTTGTCACACTAAGAAATGATATTCAAAATAAAAATATGTACAATAGCTCAAAAGTTCTGGATGACATTATTAGCAGTCAAAAATCTCATCTTGACAAGTCCGGACTTGGATAGAATCAGACAGAGAAGGGATCAATATCCAAAACAACAGAGAAAGAAACAAATCCAAAGAGCTATGTAGAAACAGTCAAAGAGGATAGAAAGATATACAAGGAAGATTACAGGGACACTCCTCCACCAAGAAGATTCATATTTCAGAATCAACAACAGACAGATAGGCCTCAAGAAGAACAAGGATTCATAAGAGCACCTCCTTTCAGAATATATTCAACTCCCAGGTATCAAACTATATTTTTTGGTTTATGTTATGCATGTAATAATTTTGGACATAAAGCTGTGAATTGCAGATCTAAAAATAGGAACAGTAACAACTTTGAGAGTTATACACAAAGGGATTATTCAAGGAGACCTAGTGACACACAAAGAAGAAGTTACAATAGGTTTGAATCTTTGAGCACTTAAGTTGAATGTTACAAATGAAAAAAATTTTGACACATGTCCAAGGATTACAGAATGGCAGTTCCTCCTAAAGAACCTCAACAGAATAAATACAGTCACAGACAAGAACCTCAGAAAATGACATGGATAAGAAAGCAAGATTATTATAACAATGAAGAGTGCACAATCGCTCTACAAGCTAAGAAGAAGAAACATAGTTGGTATGTTGAAAGTGGATGTTCAAAACACATGACACGTGATAAAGACAAATTTCTTACATTACCTTCGAAAATGATAATTCATCCAAAATCATTGGAGAAGGCACGATCCGAATTGGGAACAAGAATGAAAAGGCACAAAATGTTCTATTGGTAGAATATATGAAACATAATCTTCTAAGTTTGATTCAAATGTGTGACCAAGGTCATAAACTTACTTTTGATTCAGAAAAGTGTGAGATAAGAAAAGAAGGTTTAGGGAAATTGGTCAGTACAACTGCAAGAACTTCAAACAACATATATGTGTTAAGTGAAATTGGAAATGAAAAGTGTTGTCTAGGAAAGGAAGATGAAAGTTGGCTATGGCATAAAAGAATGGGTCACATGCATTTTGATAACCTTTTCAAAGTCAACAAAAGAGAAGCAGTCAAAGAAATGTCCCAGATCACGAAACCAACCAACACTTTATGCAAGCATTGTCAACAAGGAAAGAAAACAAAGACCAGGTTCAAGTCAAAGGAATATTCAACAACAAGACCACTAGAAATTGTGCACACTGATCTAGTTGGACCAAGTACAACAAAGGGATTAAAAGGTGAAAAATATCATATGTTATTAGTTGATGATTATACAAGAATGATTGCAATTTTCTTTCTCAAGAACAAGTCATAAGCTTTTGAAAACTTCAAGATCTACAAGGAAATGGTTGGAAAGGAGATGGATTTAAGAATCAAATGTTTGAGACTTGATAATGGAGGAGAGTTCACTTCAAAGGAATTTATGGACTACTGTAGCAGTCATGGAATAAAAAATCAATTCTTCGTTGCTAGGACACCTCAACAGAATGGAGTTGTTGAAAGAAAGAACAGGACAGTACAAGAAATCTCTCGAACAATGCTAATGGATTCCAAATTGACAGATATATTTTGGACACAAGTAGTGCATACAACATTTCACATTAAAAAAAAAGTAATGCTCATAAACAACACTGATAAAGATCCCTACGATCTTGGAAAGGAAGACTAGCAAATGTGAAGCACTTCAGAGTTTTTGGAAGAAAATACTACATCAAAATAGAAGATGGAAGAATGAGAAAGTTTGACTCTCGTGTGGACAAAGGAATACTTTTTGGCTACTCAAGTAAAAGGAAAGCATACACATGTTACAATCTAATATTGAACAAAGCTATGGAAAGCATCAATGTAACAATTGATGAAACAGGAAGACCAGAATCAAAGGAAGAAGAAAACAAATCAATGGAACAACTTTTCAAAGAAGAAGATGAAAAATAAGTAGAAGAGGAAGATAAAGATGAATATAATATGACAGAAGAAGAAGAGAAAGTTCAGAAAGTATCTCCAAAGACACCTAGCAAACGAGTACAGAAGAATCATCCTTCAGATCAGATTGTTGGAAACAAAGATGCAGGAGTTGAGACTAGAAGAAAAATCTTCTCACCAAAATAAACACACCTAGCACTCTTATCTACAATTGAACAAAAATGTTTTGAAGAAGCCAACAAGGATGAATTTTAGAATAAGGCCATGGATGAAGAATTGGATCAAATAGAGAAAAATGACACTTGCGAATTGGTTCCAAGACCAAAGAATAAGAATGTGATCGGCACAAAATGGGTTTTCAGGAATAAATTGAATGAAGATGGATATGTTACAAGGAACAAACCTATATTGGTATGTAAAGGATATGCACAAATTGAAGGAATCGACTTTGAAGAGAAAATTTCCCCATTTGCTAGAATGGAAGCAATCTGTTTACTTTTAGCTTATGCATGTTCCAAAAATGTTAGAGTATATCAAATGGACATAAAATCATCTTTTTTGAATGGGGAACTTGAAGAAGAAGTCTACATTGAACAACCAAAAGGATTTCAGTTGTCAGAGAACACAAACTATGTATGTAAATTAAAGAAGGCCTTCTATGGTCTAAAATAGGATCCTAGAGTATGGTACTCCAAACTGGATAAGTATCTACAGTAGGAAGGGTTCATAAATGGAATTGTAGACAACAATATCTACATCAAGGTAAGTCAAGGTAATATTTTATTAATTTAAGTTTATGTTGATGATATTATTTTTGGTAGTGATGATGGCAGGTCAAGCCATACATTTGCAAAATACATGAAAAATGAATTTGAAATGTTGTTACTTGGAGAACTATCCTTCTTTCTGGGACTTCAGATATGTCAAAGCAACCAAGGAATTTTTATTTCTCAAACCAAGTATATCAGAGAAATGCT